>OY292516.1:13886798-14486798 GCA_958496365.1 Subacronicta megacephala | reverse complement strand
CACACACACAACAAAACATATACATAATTATGTGATTTTACCTCCGCGCCAACTTCAGACTATACGTTTACGTTTATAGGCCGACCGTTTAACCAGTTTAACCTCTGTGGCTTAACTCGCGTATCGCCTGCGCGGTAAGAAGGGAGCGGGGGCGGGTAACGCTACACACGGAGTCAATAATCCAAAGATTTATCTCGAGATAGACATTGTTGGTAAAGAATAAAATAATAAGTATCTTTTTTAAGAATCCCTACTAGTAGTAGTATTCCCTTCTTACCGCGCAGGCGATACGCGAGTTAAACGGTCGGCCTATAGTCGCTAATTCTATTCATTCATTTAAAAATACACACAAATTACACTTTGGTCACTCAAACACCCGTCCAACCACGCAACCGTCTTTTTACCGTAAATATGGACCACTACTCATCCACTAGTCACATCTTCAGAGGGCAAAGTCATGGCTCAGAGAGTAGGCAGTTTGAAATAAAGTTACTTATTGTGCTGAGCTAGAAATGAAAATTTCAACAAAGCTCTATAGTTTGAAATAAAACTACTTTTTACAAATTTTATCGCGTTATATTGATATTTTTTATTCCCGACGTTTCGGATCCTTTACAGCATCCATGGTCACGGGTGGACTGAGGTGTTGGTCGTCCTAATGTCAAAATTATCAACAAAATTGTTGATTATTTTAACATTAGGACATTATAATTTTTATTATAATATAACGCGATAAAATCCATAAAAAGTAGTTTTATTTGAATGTCTAATATTCGCGTAAGTGTTAGAAACCAGTATGAAAGCTCTGTACGTTGATCATGTTCTTGTCATAACTATAAATCCATAACTGCCTCCTTGGTGGCCACGAATCATCTCTCAGAATAAAAGAAAATCAACATCAGCAAAATGATGTTAGGAAACTTCGCACGCCTTCGAAAGATCTCAGGCAAAGCTGATTTCCTTGCAATCTTTTCCTCCTCTGTTCAAGCGAGTGATATAATATGATTTTAAAAGCCGCATTGGGTGCCTAATGACTTTGCAGTGCATGTTTAAATCACTAGTCGACCACAAAGCGGTTTCGAAGCGGCGGTAGCCTAGTGGCTAGGGCGTCGGACTTGCGATCATGTGGTTGCCGGTTCGAAACTCACCCATTGCACTGCCGACGTGAACCCACTCGTAATACAAGCATTTAGCTTAGTACGGGTTAACAAGATTACTAGTAATGTGAGAACCACATTGCTAGTAAGTATTTTTAAAAAAAGAAATTCTGATTCGTGCCTGCCTCGTGGGTCTAGTGGTCCCAATCGCGACTGCTATGCTAGAGGTCTTGGGTTCGATCCCCAGGTCGAGCAAAGTGTTATTGAGTTTTTCTATGAAATTCTCAGTAGCAGCTCGGAGTCGAGGATCGTGGATTTGTGCCCGGTGAATGGCAATAGGCTCGCCCCCTATTACATGGGACCCAAACATACCGGCGAACTGTGGGTGTACATTAAGTACACATCTGCCTAACCCTTCGGGGAATACAGGCGTGATGGTATGATTCGTGCCTGGCTAATGGCAATAGGCGCGCCCCTATAATATGGATCAGTAAACTGTGGATGTACGCACGGCTACACATCAAGCTATACAAAACCAGTTTACCCTGGTCTTTTATATTATGTGAAACCTATCAATGCGAGATCAGCTTAAACTGGTTTTGTATAAGTTGACCTGTAGCCGTGTGTACATCAGTACACCTCTGCCTGACCCATCCAGGATGCTGGCGTATTGGTATGTATATTGTAATAACTTAATCATCGTACATAACGTTTTCATGGACTGTTGCAGCGAATTTTTTATACGCATTGCTTGCTTTTACGTAATATGGGATACCGAGTGCCCCGTCGCCGTCAGAGTCTACGCTCAGTGCGTAGGCGCAGCCGTACAGCAACACAAGCACATGCGCCAACATTGTCAACTGAAATGTGAGGTTTAATGTCAATTGCAGGTTGGCACCAAATTACTTCCCCTATAGGTACAAAACAATAATAATAAGTATCTAATTATAAATGGACTATGCGCCTACGCCTTATCTTGTCAGTCGAGCTATCAAGCTATCGAAAGCTCGACTGACAAGATAAGGCGTAGTTACGGTATTGTTATATAGTGTAAAATTGTGTTTGTAAACGGCTAGGCGTAGTTTTAGCCGGCCTCACTTCTTTGTTCGCAAAGTTCCATCTTAACTTTTTATTTGATCTGAGTATAATAATTATTTCTTTTAGTTTCCACCACAAAATATATACCCTCAAAACATCTGATTCTTCTTAAGAGCAATACCTACACGGTGAAAATGTATGAAATAGCTGATTTTATTTAAAATTACCAATGTAAAACATCAACGCAAGGGGGTCCAGAATCATGTAGGTACTGAATTCATGGTAAGCGGTTGTGTATCAATGCCCCAACTTGTATTATTAGAAATTCATCAGTAACTGAACTTAGGAACGTAAAACGATATTAATATCACCTTATTAAAATTAGACAAGAAAGAAACATAACAATCATCATCATCATCAACCCATTACATTGTCCCACTGCTGGCCATGGGTCTCCTCTCATTACGAGAGGGATTAGGCTATAGTCCGCCACGCTAACCTACTGCGGGTTGGCAGACTTCACACGCCCTCAAGAAAATCTCTCAGGCATGCCGGTTTTCTCACGATGTTTTCCTTCACCGTTTAAGCGCGTGACAATTAATTAATTAATACGCACATAACTTCGAAAAGTCAGAGGTGCGTGCCTTGGATTCGAACTCGAGACCTTTGACTTGGCAGTCCAATGGTCATATCACTAGGCTATCGCTATAACAATAAAAAATAAAATTGTAGAGCAACAATCGATCTTCGCTTGCCGTGGCACTGAACACTCTATAGATGGATTTAACATTCTTGGTACATTGAGACGCCTCCGTGCCCCTCAGAGCATGTAAAGTCAGTAAATTAGTGGTATTCAAAGGCAAGAAAATACATTCAGTCTATCCTTCGATAGACTAAGAACTAAGTCACCGACATGGACGTGGAAGTGGGCCGGCCATGTCTGCAGACGGACAGATGATCGTTGGAGCAGACAAGTGCTAGAGTGGAGACCGCGTTTGGGCAAACGTAGTGTGGGACGCCCTGCGACACGATGGACCGACGATTTAAAGAAGGTGGCTGGCAGCGGATGGATGCGAGCTGCTCAAGACCGGGATGGTTGGCGCTCTTTGGGGGAGGCCTACGTTCAGCAGTGGAGGCTAACATGATGATGATGATCCTTCGATGTTGGTATTGCCCAGAAATTCAGTTGCGGAGGTCTGATAGTCGTCGTTTCGTGTAAAATACTGATAATTTAGAGACATAAGGCTAATTTAAATTTTCAATCATTTCTTCATCAACCATCCACTGTTAACGCCACACATACATACATAATAATCAGCCTCTAATGTTCCCACTGCTGGGCTACAGGCCTATTCTCCGTGAGCTGTAGTAGGCCGTAAGTGGGCATGCGGGCCCAGTGACGGATTGGCTCAGATCAAATAAAAAGTTAAGATGGAACTTTGCGAACACAATTACACGCACACACGTATACCGTAACTACGCCTTATCTTGTCAGTCAAGCTATCGAGCTATCGAAAGCTCGACTGATAAGATAAGGCGTAGTTAACTTATACATGTGTGTGTGTAATTGTGTGTTGTACACGGTTAGGCGTAGTTTTAGCCGGCCTCACTTCTTTGTTCGCAAAGTTCCATCTTAACTTTTTATTTGATCTGAGCGGATTGGTCGATGTCACATTTCTTCGAATTTATGACTTGCTGGTTTCCTCAGGATGTTTTCCTTCACCGGTTTGGAAGCAGTGCTGATGAAATAATTTGCACAAAGTAAAGCGCCTGTCTGGTTTCGAACCTCCGTAACTACCTTCGTAAGTAGCGTTACCACTGGGTCACCGCCCAACGATTTTTAAATTGATCGAAATCGAATGCCAAACATATAAAAATTGAAAATACAAAGAAATGAATGCAGACTTACCGAAGTTGATAAACTACGATTAAATCTAAAAAACCTCTAGATATTTATATGATTCTCGATTCTTTACGATGCATTAATTCAAACTATAGCTAAATAATTACTTTAATTGGTCATACTTAATTATGATAAAGCCATGTGATAAAAGAGATTAAAAAAATCTTAAATCCTCGTATAGAGTACAGTCGCCAGCACATCAGGTAATACAAAACTGTCAAATTTCTCCAAATGATTTTAAACCTTAAAATGTTGATGTTACGTTCAAAATATTATTTATATGAGGAACTAGGGAAATTTTAAATTAGTTTGTTATGCAAATATATTCGATGATGACTTTATCTTAACGTCATCATCATCATCATCATCATCTTGCCCTCTTCTTGATTTATTTGGTGACTGCAGCGTGTCGTTTTCTTTCATTCATCCCTGTTAGATGAGCAAGTTGACGATTTTATAAATAATTCATTCGATAAGTGGTATTTTGATTTTTTTCTATATCCTACACCAAAATGAGGAGACATTAATATTACTGTAAAAGTTCTTAAAAAGTATCACTAACAAATTAACTTAAAAAGGTTTCTGAAATTACATGGATAATAGGAAAATAGCTGTAATTAACACAGGTACTTAATAAAGTAAGTATGACATAGGTATCAAATACTTATCGGAACCTATATAAATATCTAGTGACCTTGTGTTGAATAACAGTTCTATTGTTACGGTAAGTATCAAATACATATAGTAAAATTATATTTTACCTATTTATATAACTTAAACAGCCCATTATCTTTTAACCAATCTTGTCCACCCAATGGTTGTCTGGATGAAATTGCTTTTAGCGATAAGACTGCCAATTGTACCTACTTACTTCGTTTGTTTTGTATATTGTTTCTTGTGTACAATAAAGAATAATCTATCTATCTCTCTAAACACAACTTTTGTAATTTCCAATCAATTGCCGAAAGGTAAAAGACTAAAGGCTATTATTAAATGTTTGTCTGTAAAGAGAACGTTATATCTATTATAAAATGAAATAAAAAAATAATAGCGTTTATTTAATCCCCCAAGAAAACATTACACTTTGTCTTCAACTTTATAAACCTAAAGAAAGTACAATAGATTTGTTGGAGTCAGGGAGCCCAAACTAGGATGCCCTGCGCTAATAAGTATATGTAAATCATGGAACATTATGAAACCGTTGTCTGTATTATCCGTAGGTAAAGGACCTTATAATTATATATTATATTTTCATCATATCTAATCATCTGTTGGGAGCATGAAATTAGAAATAAAGAAAGCAAGAAAAATATTTATTTGGCCACACGCAACCAAAACAGTTTCGAGGAACAAAAATAAAATAAAAATAAAGCCCTGCATGAGATCCGAACAGGCCCTATCTCAGCATATTGCCACGACATAATAAAATGCCGCAGCGCTGATTTTCAGATAGGCCCTTTAATAGTGAATCCACGGCCAGTTACGAAGCTGAGGAGTTGAAGGAAAGGTGCATACCATAAATAATAATACATAATAATATAGTGTTGTACAATAGTAAGCTTGCGCACATCATTTGTCGATGCATACACATGCATTGTCTATGACAAATGAAGGGAAGGGAAGAATTAAGCATTTCTTCTGCATTATTATACTTCCAAATCTATGTGGCAATTGTGGCATACTCCAATTAAGACCAAATCAAATAGTAATACATATATAATTAGTCTAGTGTTTCTAAGCGCGACTGCTACACTAGAGGTCCTGGTATCGATCCCGAGGTCGAGCAAAGTGTTATTGTTATTGGTTTTTTTTTTAATTCTCAATAGCAGCTCGGCGTCTGAATTTGTGCCCGGTTAGTGGTAATAAGGCCCCTATTACATGAGACCTAAAATACCGGCGAACTGTGGGTGTACATTAAGTGCGCCTCTGCCTAGCCTTTCGTTGAATGCAGGCGCGATAGTATGTTATGTAAATCTATAACTAAGTATATCTAAACCATGGAACATTATGACACCGTTGTCTGTATTCTCCGTAGGTAAAGGATCTTATAATTATCTATACTTATATTTTCTTCATAATTAATCATCTGTTGATAGCATGAAGGTAAGTATTTCTGCTGCATTATTTGAAGTCAAATCCAAATCAATTTGGCATACTCCAATTATGATCAAATAAAAATTTTTAATAGTAGGTATCTAATAAATACGTCGCAGTTCGCACAAAGTAATTACAGGACCTTATGAAGAAATTCCTTCTTCTTCTCATTGATTTTCCCTAACTATATTGAGATCGGCTTTCTACAAGTTGTGGCTGAATATTGGTATTTTACAGAGTGACTGCCATCTGACCTCCGCCACCCAAATTCTGGGCAATACCGATGCTCTGAGACTGGTTCTCATTTTGGTCTTCTAAGTAACATTAACGATTGCCATACGTGTTCATATGACAACCGGGACGACCTTGACAAGCGCACCTTCCAGATAGGTTGATCAGCTTATTTATTAACGAGCCCATCATGACGAAACCATACCACCCAAAGGCTTTGTGGATAACACTGTCAATAGTTTGTGTATAATAGAGACAGAAAAATATCTAGCACTAGTTAAACTCATTTCTCGAACTAAAGTATCATTCTTTAGCCGGATTCCGTTCAAAGAATAGCAAACTAAATTTTAATTTTGTTTTCAGTGTAAATGTAGGGTACCCATATTTAAATCGTCTCGAGGAAGTAAGTAAGCTGCAATCGTAGAAGGTTATGCGGTATATATATTTTTTAAATCATCAACATACATTAACGTTTGACTCACAGACCTAAATCTAACTGATGTCTGCGGCTGGAGTTGTTAAAATACTGTTAATGTTTTAAATAAATAAGATGAAAAGATGAAGACCCAAAATTAACCCTTGAGGAACTCCAGACTGTATTATTAAAAAATCGCAATCAAAACCATTCACGACTACTTTTTTAATCTTATCGATATTGTATGAGGTAAACCAATTGAGCAAATTACCGCATATACCATTAAAGGTGATCTGTACAAGAAGTATCTTGTGATCTACCTTGTTAAATGCCTTCCAAAAATCTGTGTACATACTACTTTTACTATATCTTAGATTATGTTAATATAAGATGAATAGTAGGGAATCTAAAACTCCACATCTAAAAAGATATTGAATATCTTTCACAACTTCTACTAGGAGATCGAAGCCATTGCCCAGTTTACTAAATTTATTTTGTATGGTTTTCCTTTCATGTATTAAAAAACACGTTTAATTGATGGGTGTGGAATTTTAAACCGTGAGACCTTACCTGAGTAAGGAGGCCGACGTTCAGCAGTACAGGGGCCGTATTACCACATATTAATGCCATCATTTTTAGGTTGTGAGAGAGGGATGCCGCTCTACAGGTTAAATAGTGGCGTCCCTCTTTCACAACCTAAAAATGATGGCATTAATACGTGGTAATACGGCCCCAGGGCGATAGGCTGATATGATGATTATGATGATCAAGATCTTACCTACTACCTATCTAGAAGTAGAAGTACTTATAGTACTAGTAAAGCTGAAACACAAAGCAATTTGCAAGGTATTCGACAATACTGGCTAAATAATATATATTTGTTAAATGAATAAAGAAAAAATCCAAATTTTTATTTCGGTTTACTTATTTACATACATACATACCATCACGCCTGTATTCTCCGAAGGGTTAGGCAGAGGTGTTCTTAATGTACATCCACAGTTCACCGGTATGTTTAGGTCCCATTTAATAGGGGGCGAGCCTATTGCCATTCATCGGGCATAAATTCAGACTCCGAGCTACTACTGAAAATTTCATAGAAAAACCCAATAACACTTTGCTCGACCTGGGGATCGAACCCAAGACCTCTAGCGTAGTAGTCACGATTGGGACCACTAGACTAACGAAGCAGTCTGTTTTACTTTTTTGTAAATAAATAACCACTTAGTTAATAAGACATTGCATTTTGGCAATGTCACCTACATGTTTGCCAAGTTCTGTGTAGAAATCCTAAAGTTTTAATTGCAAGAACATTCTAACATTTTTATTTTATAACAATTTCGTGTTTCTCGGTTCTACTACAATCTTAGCTATTTAACAATATGTGGCATAGTGATATTTCATTAAATTACTTGTTATTTTTATAATTAATTGATATAATGGTACCTACCGATAATCATATTTTTCAAAATTCCTATGGTTTGGGAACGGGTAATTTGGGATTATTCCTAGAAACGTTCCCACTGGGACTATTACCGGGAATGGCACTCTGGGAAAGGCACATCACTAGCGATAATACAAAAGAAAGTTTATCTACAATCAGAGATAATTTGCTTTATTTAAAAAACAATGCTTTAAGTCGTTATCTGACTTTTGCTGAATATTTTAGCACGCCCTAAAATTATTTAGATGTCTATAGAGATCAGCAAGTCCCTCCACGACGTCTTTGAGTAGATCCTTCCCGTTAATGACAAACTTTAACGCGTCATGGTTCTCCGCGAGATAGTTATATAGAGGCTCTTGAGCGTTAATTTGACTTGCAGCAAAACCAGCCGTCAGCAGTACATCA
This sequence comes from Subacronicta megacephala, assembly GCA_958496365.1. Taxonomy (NCBI): domain Eukaryota; kingdom Metazoa; phylum Arthropoda; class Insecta; order Lepidoptera; family Noctuidae; genus Subacronicta; species Subacronicta megacephala. The sequence continues at coordinate 14,478,171 of OY292516.1, read as the reverse complement.
ACTTGATCTTTATATAATTCTGGGTGATTCTTAACTTGCTCGTCAACAAATATGTCGCAAGTTCTATCGGGGCCCACTGGGCACTGGTCAAACAAGGCATTAATCTGAAATTAAACCAATTGATTACATAATATAATAATAATATAACTAGCAGTTGATGACTGCACTTTATCTGGCACATCTAATCCATTTACCATGTAGTAGCGAAATGCTAAATACCTAGCATGTAGCCTTCCTTGTGAATGTAGCTATTATATAAGTATTTTTAAATCTGACTGGCAGTAAGCACGGCTACACATCAAGCTATAAAAAAACGAGTATAGGCTGGCCTTAGATTGTACGGAAAACCTTCACAATGGGAGGTCAGTCTTAACTGGTTTTGTATAGCTTGACGTGTAGATTAGCGCGATTCTAACAAACAAACTCTTCAGCTTTAATATATTGGTATATATACAATCTATACTACTGTATAGTTCTTAGATATAGGTGGACCCGGTAGATGGCGCTTTTGGCGAAATCCTTTGAAATGCGAGTAAAACCGCAGTGATACAACAAGTAATATGCGAAAAGAATGACTTCTGCTGACGTCGCCTGCGGACGTAAAATGTGGAAGAGAAATTCGACATCACAGGCTGTGGTCTCGGTAGATAACTTGGTAAAGAGTCTGGTGTACTTAACCAGAGAGACGCAGGTTCAAACCCTGCCTGAGATCGAATTTTTCTTTCACTAGAAATTTTCTTTAATTAGAAAATTCATATCTTTGTGAACATTTCGCAATATTTAATGCTACAAAATAATAAAAATAAGCATAATACGGTAAGGCAACATCGTTCAACATTGAACTACCTGTAAAGACAGTCGTGTTGGTTGAAAGACATAGTAATGTCTTCAATAGATGGTGCTGACGTCGCCTGCGAACGTAAAATGTGGAAGAGAAATTCGACATCACAGGCAGTGGTCTCGGTAGCTAAGTTGGTAAAGCGTCTGGTGTACTTAACCAGAAAGACGAAGGTTCAAACCCTGCCTGAGATCGAATTTTTCTTTCACTAGAAATTTTCTTTAATTAAAAAATTCATATCTTTGTAAACATTTCGCAATATTTAATGCTTAAAAAAATAAAAAATAAGAATGACTTATGCTGTACAAAAGAAAGTATACTTACATTTACAGTTTTGACCTTGACCTTGTCCCGGAGACTCCGGGCACTAAATACTACTTTTTCCACAGCACTGAGAGCTTCCGGTACTGATTCTTCAAGTTTATCATAGTAAATATCATCATATGGGAGTCTCCTGAAAATAAACGAGAATCATTCGTCCACTCTTAGTTCAATAGGAAGAAAGAAAGAAAGAAAGAAAACTTTTTATTTTGGACTCACACAGATTCAAAAGATAAAATGGCACACACAAGATAAAAAAATAAAAAAGCTATATGAGAAATCCTGTGCGAGGCCAAAAAGGGTCCCCATCTCAGCATAATGCCGTGACATTATAAAATTCCACAGCGCTGGTATTCTGATAGGGCCCTATTAGTGATGCCACGGACAATCACAATGACACACATGATGATGATGAATGACATCACAATACTGGCAGCGTTTGCATCATTAAATTAATTGCAGATTACTTACGCCGTACTAAACATATTATAAAGTACAGTACTGTAGAAGCACCAGGTTTAATGTTTAGGGATCGTAATGCTTCTACGTATGAAAACGCTTGATTAAGGAATTCACGACTTCTTTTATTGTTCAAGCAATCAATCTTCGTCCTCTGACATTCATATATAATTATTTTCTCTAGACATATTTCAAACTACTTACTTTTTTTGTTTAAATATTTCTACATGCCGGGACGCGCACATAAAAACTTCTTGTTACAAACTCCTACATCAGCTACGCCCCCGCATTTGGGTAAAACAAATAAATAAAAATTTAAAAAAAAAGTTTTACCCAACTCCAAACAAAAAAGTAACTAACTACCTGCCTAAGACCTAACTCGAAAAATTACTATCAGGCGAAGAAGTCTTTATTATACCTATTACACTGGTGCGTGAGGCTGGTCCCTTATAATGGGATAGTGTATGGTATGTGCATGGTTAAGTTATCATTAAAATTAATAAAGCTTCAGCATAGTTAATAAACACAACACACCATAAACTTTAACGCACCAAAACGCCTGTAAAAGATGCGTAACGGCCTCCTATCCAATGATGCTTCAAAATTAATTACATTAAAAGCTAAGCATCATACCTTAAGGGTTAATGAAACTAAATATAAAAAGAATTAATATTATATGCAAAAACTTTAACTTCTTCTAACGCAATTGAGTCAGAGAGAGGGAAAGCTTAAGAAAACATATTAACCCTGTCATGAATTCATTCCGAACTATAATTAATTAATTTCCGAGACTAATGTTAATACCCATTTTACATTGTATTATTATACAATTAAAAATAATATTTGCTGAATCATATGTGTCCAACTCAGACACCCTTCGTAAGGACTATATCCCTTTCACGAAGTCGATACAGCATGAGCAGGGTCCCCCTCCTACTAGCAAAAAAAACCCTTAGAATATATTCGGAATGCCTTCACCCTATAACGCATTGGCATCTTCTTCCCTCTCTCCAGCTCGTTCAGACAGCACATCAGACAGCACATCAGATATATGAAAACACACGAACAAAATCATTAATATTAAATATTCATCTTTTACCAAGCAAAATTAATGAACTATAATATTATGAAACTATCTATAATCTAACATGAAAGGGTTTTAACCTGTTAACATGTACTATATCTCTATATCGATTATTATTTATTTTCCTAATAACATAATTTACATTAGAAATCCTTCTCACAATTTGATAAGGTCCTTTATATAACCTACACAATTTTAAACTTTTACCGTCTATTCTCCTAGGCGTATAAATCATAACTAGTTGGTTAGGCGAGTAATTATTAACTTTAACTTTCTTATCATAACTTAATTTCTGTTTTATTTGTGCTTTTCTCAAATTATGTAAAGCCTTTTGTGATAAGAAATTCTGAAAATCATGTCTTCCAACATAATCAATTATACAATTTCGCCTATCAGAATTAACAACCATATCAGTTTGGAATAAAGGTTCTCTCGCATAAATCATCATGTGTGGTGATATCTTAATGCTTGACTGTTTACTCGAATTATATGCATAACATACTAAGGGTACATAACTACACCAATTCTTTTGATCTGCAGAAACATACATAGACAACATTTGTGTTAACGTTCTGTTAAACCTTTCTACTAGACCATTGGATGCTGGATGAAAAGCTGTAGTAAAGCGAGATTTAGCACCAAAACAACCAACAGTATCTTTAACTAGATGTGATGTAAATACTGAACCTCTATCTGAAATAACTTCTTTCACCCCTCCAAAACGACAAAATACCTCTTCTATCAAAAATTCGCTAACTCTTTGGGCTGTAGCCCTAGGCACTGCTTTGCAAATTGCATACCTAGAAACATATTCTACACAGACTATTATATATTTATTGCCTCTCAATGATTTTCTGAATGGACCTAATATATCTATCCCTACTTTCTCCATTAAATGATTCACTAAGACAGGTTGTAATTGAGCCACTTGTCTCACCTTTTTCCGCTCCTGACATAAACTACAACTCTTAATATAATTTTCAATTTTCTTCTCTGCATCTTTAATAAAGTATTTATCTCTAAATTTGGTTAATGTCTTAGCTAAACCTAGATGTCCTCCAGCCCAAGGATCATCATGTAACTCTTTTAATATATCTGATATCAACCGCTCTGGTAATACCACTAAATTCTTCACACTATTAAATCTCATAGCTTGCCTACATAAAATACCATCTATGACCCTAAATCCTTTATATGCATTTTCCTCGCTAGTCGCTATTCTATTTAATAACTGTCGACAAACCTGATCTTCGCGTTGTTCATCTGTCATTTTTGTGACACCTATTTTATACACCTCCAGACCATCATCTTGACCTGCTACTTCTTTATGATTCTCATCATCCTGACTCAATGGGTTTCTACTCAGAAAATCTGCAATCACATTTTCTCTCCCTGCACAGTGGACTATATCAAACTCATATGCCTGAATAGACAACGACCATCTAGCTAATCTCCCATTCATATCTTTCTTATCTCTCAACCAACACAATGCCTTATGATCTGTAACAACCTGAAACTTCATACCCCATAAGAAGTGTTTAAAGTAATTTAATGCCCATACTAAACCTAAACATTCCTTTTCTGTTGTGGAATACTTCTTTTCTCCATCACTAAGTTTTCTAGAAGCATATGAAACTGGATGCATGACATCTTTACCTTGCATTAAACATGCTCCTAATGCTTCTCCGCTGGCGTCAACATATAAACGAGTCAACACATCTTTGTTATTAGTATAAAAACTCAATATAGGAGGATTACACATATATGCTATGATTTTATCAAATGCCTCCTGATGTTTCTGCGACCAAACAAATGGCACACCTTTTTTCAATAATTTAGTGAGAGGTAACACTACTTGTGCAAAATTATCAATGAATTTACGATAGTAAGAAAACAACCCTAATACTGACTTTACTTGTTTAGTATTCATTGGTGGTTTTAACCTTTTTAGTGATTCTAGTTTTTTATTATCAGGTTTAATACCAGCTCCTGATATTTCGTGCCCCAATACCGTAGCTTTGTTGTAACCAAAACTACATTTACTCGGTTTTAATGTTAAATTTGCTTTCTTAAGGCGTTCTAATACTTGTTCTAGAGCTATCCTAAATTCTATAAAGGTTTTACCCCATATTAATATATTATCCACGTAACAAATAGCATTCTTATATTTTATGCCAGCTAATACTTTATCCATTGTTCTTTGGAAAACAGCCTGACTTGTCTTAAGACCGAATGGTAGAACATTAAATTCATAAAGTCCTGAGGGTGTGACAAACGCAGTCTTGTGTTTATCCCTCTCAGAAATTGCTAGTTGCCAATATCCAGAATTTAGATCCAAGTCAGCAAAATAACTTGCCCCCGAAAGATAAATCATTATATCTTCGATGATTGGCAGAGGATAACTATCTGTAATTACCTTTTTATTCAATTTACGATAATCGATGCAAAATCTCCAAGATTGATCAGGCTTCTGTACCAATACCACTGGAGAGGCATAAGCACTCTTGGATTCACGGATCACTCCCGTGTCCAACATATCCTTGACTTGAGAATTAATTATGTCTAATTGTTTAGGGGACACTCTATACGGAGGTCGATGAACGGGTTGCTCATCGGTCGTATTAATATTAATTTCCACTAAATTACAATTTCCTAACTCGGAAGTTGAAAAAGCAAAACATTTTCTATATGAAGAAAAAAGTTCACGTAATGACATCTTGTCATTGTCAGATAAGTCCGGATTTATGTCAATTTCATTTACATTTTTTAAATTATTTGCCAGCGAAAAAATAAATTTATCATCATTTCGTTGTGCCAGCTCTAGAAAATATAAGTAATCATTTTTGGTGATTGAATTAAAACTTTTTTCTTCATTCTTCGTATGATCATACATAATCTTATTTTGTTGAGTTTCATCATGTTGATCATTATAAATCATGGAGTGCGACACAGAAACACCGCTTTGTAGAGACGCTTTACTAAGAAACTTTATCTTAAATTGTTCTTTCAACGTTATACAATTATTTCTGAAATCAACAACAGCATTATTTTTATAAAAAAAGTCTTGACCAAGGACTACTTCTTGATTTATATCCCTGATAATTATAAATTTATTATTAAAAAGACACGAGTCCACCATAAAGTTCAATAATGTCTCTCCGACTACATTTAAACACGCACCGGAAATTGACCTTACAAAACGCTTCTCCGATGTGTCACTGCTACATTTTGCTTTCACCTTCGCTGCTAATCTCTCAGAGATACAGGAGATAGATGCACCTGTATCTATCAGAGCTACCAATGTCTGCCCGTTTATATCAATGTTAATAAAAGGGCTGTACTGACTTAAATTTTTCTGTTCATCTGGGAGTTTTTGAATTTCGGACGCAGTCGTCTGCAACTCCTCATGCTTATTTATTGGCTGCGTCCTTGGAAGTTTGGGTGCTGCGGGTTCCTTCTCACGCTAAAATTATTGGGGGTATTATCGTTTGTGTAGGTGAAACGAGACCGTGGTCTCAAATTATAACGGGGAGTGTGAAACTCTTCCCTATCCCTCCTTTCTGGGGATTGATATGGGGTTGAAGACGCTGTCATCGACGAATTCCATGCTCTCGGCGGCGTTGGTGACCTTGATGCGGTCGTATTGGACGGTTGTTCAAAGCGTACCTTTGATAATATGCCGCGGGGCGGTTGAATCGGCAGATTAATCGAGGGTGTTTCGTTGTCCTCGAATATGTCTCTTAATTGTAAAATGGTTGCACGCAATTCATTTTTTGTGGCATAGAGTTTGGTGCCTAATTTGACTTTATCGCACGGTAATAGCCCCTTTAAAAATGTTTTTATAAAGATGCTTTCATCTACAATATCGGCCTTCGCGGCTAAATCCGTCAACCTATAATAATACGTCAACGAATCTTCCTTCACGTCTTGTTTGTTGCTATAAAATTTCTCCACATAATTGATTCCTGATGGGAATTCAACTCTCAACTTCTCGCATATGGTTCTGTAATCAATCCCCTCGCGATACACGGACTTAAAAAACATCAAGGCTGGTCCTTGTAAATACGCCCCGACTATCAGAGCTAAATCACTTTCCGGCCATTTATTAATTGCGGCTACCAGCCTAAATTGTACTAGGAACTCATCTAAACATACATTGTCGGTGCCGGTGAAGAAAAACATTTCTTGCGCCATCTTTTATACCACCGAAGAAAAAACAAATGAAACTCGTTCCTGTTTTTCTTTTTTTTTTTTTCTCTTCTTCCTCGGGAAGAATCTTCGGGTTAAGCGGTTCCCTCTTTATTGTTGCACTCGTCAGTGTGCTCCGTGCGCTCCAACCTCGCGTCGTCCGGGCTTGCTTGCCGGCGCAGTTGAATACTTATTTTATGTTTTCTGGAAATTCACAGAAAACGAATTAATGCTTTGTTCTTTATCCTTACCCGGCGCCTCCACCATATGTAGAAGCACCAGGTTTAATGTTTAGGGATCGTAATGCTTCTACGTATGAAAACGCTTGATTAAGGAATTCACGACTTCTTTTATTGTTCAAGCAATCAATCTTCGTCCTCTGACATTCATATATAATTATTTTCTCTAGACATATTTCAAACTACTTACTTTTTTTGTTTAAATATTTCTACATGCCGGGACGCGCACATAAAAACTTCTTGTTACAAACTCCTACAGTACTATAGAGAATTTTAAAATAAATAAGTTGTTCCATTCGTTACGTATTTAGGAGAAAAAATATGAACTCACACGCAATGACTCTGGGATATAGCTTCAGTATTAATAACATTAAAAAGAATAGTATGATGACGTCTGGGGTCGGTCAGAGGCGCAGTGGAGCCAGTTAATAATTCCAAAGATCTAAGAGAAGAAAAGATAATTATTACAAAGTTTCGAAAAGAATACCAAAATATTCAAAGATATAAAATTCTAGTGAAAGAAAAAATCGTACTCAGGCAAAGATCGAAACTGCGTCCCTCTGGTTAAGTACATCAGACGCTTTACCAACTAAGCTACCGAGACCACTGCTTGTGATACTGAATTTATCTTCCACATTTCACGGTGAAAAATTTGGCTTCGGGTAGGTTCAAACCCTGCCCTCGTCTTTGTAAAGGTGCATGCCTGATATTAGATTCGAATTCCCGAAGTGCTTGTTTTTTCTTTATTGGAATGAATGGATTTTTCTATATATTATTCTCAGTGGCAGTGGGCACCTATACCTATAACCCCGCGTTTCCATTGGCGACAAAATATATAGCAAACATCTATCTAACTCTTTCTAACTCTCAAAGACTGAGTAAGATAGGTAGCTGTTTACAACATGTTTTGTCGTCAGTTGAAACGCAGGGTTACATTGGACCTTAAAACATGCTTTTTATTTTTCGTTTTTCGTTTTGTTATGTTAACTTAAACTTCGTACCTACATAATGTTTTTCTCGAGTCTTTCGACGAAAACACGGAACTCTTCCCAGGCATCGACGTAATATGGGAGACCGAGTGCCCTGTCGCCGTCAGAGTCTACGCTCAGTGCGCAGGCGCACCCACACAACAACACAAGCACATGCGCCAACATTATATACTGAAATGTTAAGGAATTAATAAATATGTATGTGTGTTTATGTATATGCAAGTTGCGCAGTCAATATTGCTCGTGCGATTCAGAATTAGTTTCAGCGTAGTTCCCAGTAGAGAAATAGATGCCGCTATATCCAGATAGTATATGCCTAGATAATAATTCATTCTAAATTTATTAAAATATTCACCATTCCTATTGCGCCATTGGTGCTACTGCTTCTTCATTATCATCGTCAAACCATTAAGCTCCCACCGCTGGGCATGTATTTGAATGAGAGGGATTAGGCTATCCACCACGCTGGGCTACTACGGGTTGGCAGACTTCACACGCCGTCCAGAAAATCTCTCAGGCATGCAAGTTTCCTCACGATGTTTTCCTTTCACCGTTTAAGCGTGTGATAATTAAGTATTAATACCTAAGCACGTGACCAACCAAAGTGGACTACAGTATTATCCCTCTCGTTCAGAGAGGAGACCCGTGCTCATCACTGGGAGGATGTAATGGGTTGCTAATGAATGAGGCCGCACATGACTTCGAAAATTAAGAGCTGGCCGTAACCTCAAACTCGAGACCTTCGACTTGAGAGTTCATCACTAGGCTATCACTGCACTATACTACTTCTTATTGAGGGTAAATTCATCCAATGCTTATCATAGATAATATAGGTAGTAAAAAAACATAATAAGAATACAAATAAGTATACAAAAATATACGAACACTTACCGATGCCGGTTAACTGTGATTAAACAAGGAAAACTGTGGATATTTATATGGTTGACGATTTTTTACGAGAGATTATTTCAAACTATGTCTAAATAATTTATACTAATTGGTCATACTTAATCACGATATAATTATGTTTTGGTGATATATTTTATAACTAACTAGCTTTCCGCTGGCGGCTTCGCCCGCGTAGAGTATATATTTCTTGTCATTTTACGGGCTAATATATAGCCTATGTCACTCAGGAATAACGTAGCTTTCTATTGGTGAAAGAATTTTTCAAATCGGTCCAGTAGTTTCAGAACCTTTTCAATGCAAACAAACAATCAAATCTTTCCTCTTTATAATAATAGTTTAGACGACTATAATTACTTAGGCGTGGTTTAATCAACATACTTAATTAAGTATATCAAACCATATTGTATTCATTTCTCTTAACTAATCTAATCGGGACCATATAATATTGTATAAGATCATATTGTTGTGATTGTTGCGAACAGAGTGGCCCTACCCACTCTGTTCGCAGCATGAATGGGCCGGCTTGACCGGGGAAGTACCACACTCTCGCAGAAGACCGACGTCCGAGTAGTAGCGTTTCGTTACTGCGCTTCGTTCGGTGAGCGAGAGGGCCGGAGGCCCAATTCCTCCCCCAATCCCCTTCCTTCTCCTTTTCTCCTTCCCCTCCCATTCCCTAAATAGGCTCGGCAACGCATCTGCAACTCCTTTGGTTTTGCAGATGTCCATGGGCGGCGATGACTACTTACCATCAGGTAGCTCGCCTGCTCGTTTACCGAGTTATCCCATAAAAAAAAAAAATATAATGGTTACTATGCAACGTGGGAGAGTTGGTGAGCACACTTGTCCGTGATTATTTTGTGCTCCTAGAAACTGATGAAACAGTGCTCAAAAACGAGAGCTCTATAGGCTCGGATAATATATCACCTACGCTGTTGAAAGGAAAAAGTATTATTCTAGTGCTTCACCTGACTCACATTACAGCACGTCTTTACAAATGGCGGCTTCCCTAAAAAACTTAAAAAGTCCCAAATAGCCCAACTCAGAAGAGTGTTGACAGGGTAATGAAAAAGGAAAAAGGTGAAAACTTTAGGCCAATTTGATATCGGCCTAAAGATTACGCAGTTTTGGAAGAAAAGAATAATAACAGTTACAGTTAATTATCTAGAAAGTAAAGGCTTTTTGGCTTTTGCAAAGAAAGGTGCACAGATGATGCAGTCTGTAATCTCACAGACTTTATAAGTACTAGTCTAGACGAGGGAAGAAATGTTTGTCTTTATGCCTGGACCTGTCTAAAGCTTTCGATACATTCTCTTTTCCCATTCACACACATAAGTAACAAAAAATTGGAGTAAGAGGAACTTCAAGCTTTTTTCCGACAAGTATTTATCAGACCGGACCCAACTTGTAAAGGTAACATAAGTAGTGACCTTCCAGTATATTATGGCGTACCACAGGGAAGCATTCTTGGGCCGACTCTCTACCTTATTTACGTTAATGACCTTCTATCCTTAAGTTTACCTGAGTGTAAAGTTATCTCGTATGCGGATGACACTGCACTCATCTCCACAGCAAAAACTTGGAAAGAGACTGATTACTTTGCTCAAAATGGCCTTGATATCGTCAAAACCTGGTTTCACGAAAAAGTCCTCACATTAAATGCTGACGAGACCACGTACCAAGTATATGTCAGCGTTCGAGTGACTTATTTGGTAGTAGTAGTATACTACCAAATAAGTCACTCGAATGGTTCAAGTTAAAATAACGCCATCTAGTACTAAAAAAATAAAAATATTGACTTGTCAGTGTCAAGACGTTTTACAGTAATTGTTAAAGTACCCAAAACATCATTTTATCATAATTAAGTATAACTAATTAAAGTAATTATGTAGCCAGTAGCATGTAGATAATTAAGTATTTCTTCTGCATCATTTGAAGCCTATGACTAATATTTTAAGTAGTGAGGGCTCCTAAGCGATTAGGCAGAATGCTATATAGACCAAACCATTTTTTTTAATAGTATTCAGAACCTTTTGAAGAAACCCCCTCTCTTTATCCTTCAAGATTTTCCCCAACTATATTGAAATTGGATTCCAGTCTACAAGTTGCGGATGAATATTAATATTTTACACGAAGCCTAGAATTTGGCTTGCAGAGGTATGATGGCGGTCTTCATGCCTCTGCAATACCTATGCTCTGAGGATACGCCGGTTGTCACTTTGATCTTCTTACTACTATTATATGTAGTCTAAAATTAACTGCCTCATTAGTCTAGTGGTCCTGAGCGCGACTGCTACGCTAGAGGTCCTGGGTTCGATCCCCAGGTCGAGCAAAGTGTAATTGGGTTTTTCTATGAAATTCCCAGTAGCAGCTCGGAGTCTGGACTTGTGCCCGGTGAATGGCAATAGGCTCGCCCCCTATTACATGGGACCTAAACATACCGGCGAAATGTGGATGTACTTCAGTACACCTCTGCCTAACCCTTCGGGGAATACAGGCGTGATGGTATGTTATGTTATATTATGTTAAAATTGTAAATGTAGCAGCTTGCACAATTATATGGCAAGTTTCTCGTATAATAACGTTTTTTTAAGTTTTCAGTTGTCAGTTGTGAAAATTCTTTAGTAGCAGCCGCAATAATAACTGTCCCAAAAAAATTTACTTCCTATAACTCTGCTGCTAGATGGAGTATCTGCATGAAACATGCAAGAAATATAACTGTGAAATACTCATCTAATTTCGAGCAGTATTTTTTGCGTGATGCGTGTACAAACATACAGACAAACATACAGTTGTTTTAGTTTATATTGCTCTAATAAAAAACCCCATATTAGTTCTTTTTAATATCTGTACAGATTAAGGACCTATATCATACATTGTTATCACCTGTAAGGAGAAATGTACTCTTATCAAGAAGAAGAATCTTATAATTATAAGAATGCCACAGCATCCAATTAAGATATAAAAAAGTAGCTACTCATTAGCAATTTTAAATAATAAGGTTAAAATATATAAACAAATACTTGTATGGGCCATAATATAAAGGAAAGTGCATACAATCAGATATTATGCTTTATTTCAAAAACGTCAACATCAGATATAAGCTCTATTTCAAAAACATGTTTTAAGCCATTATATCCGTTTTGCCGAATATTTTAGCAATCTATAGGATTATCAAGATTGCTGTAAAGATCAGCAAGACTCATCACGGGGTTTTTCAGCCGATCCCTTTCGTTAACGACGAACCTTAACGCGTCGTGGTTCTCCGCGATATAGTTATATAAAGGCCCTTGAGCGTTAAGTTGACTTGCAGCAAAACCAGCCTTTAGCAGTACATCAACTTGATCTTTATATATTTCTGGGTGTTTCTTAACTTTTTCGTCAACAAATATGTCGCAAGTTCTATCGGGGCCCACTGGGCAATGGTCAAACAAGGCAGTAATCTGAAATTAAACCAATTGATTAATATAAATACTAGCAGTTGTTGACTGCACATTAACTAGCACATCTAATCCATTTACCATGTAGCAGCGAAATGCTACATACCTAGCCTGTAGCCTACCTTGTGAATGTAGCTATTATATACAAAGAGATTTTTAAAATCTGACTGGTAGTATCAAAGATTAGCGCGTTCAAACAAACAAACTCCTCAACTTTAGTTTATTAAGTAGTATAGATATCTTCAATTTATACTACTGTACAGTTCTTAGCTACCTATATGTGAACCCGGTAGATGGCGTTGTTGGCGACATGCTTTGAGATGCAAGTGAAACCGCAGTGATAAAATGATATACAGATGTACAAAAGAAAGCATACTTACATCTACAGTTTTCTTTATGACGTTATCCCTGAGCTCCAAAACACTATGTACTACTTTCATCACATTACTGACAGCCTCTGGTGCTGATACCTCAAGGAATTCAGAGTATGCCTCGTCAAATGGGATGATCCTAAAAACAAACGAGAATCACTTCTCCCGATTCAATGCTGGCAGATTGTAGATAGATAGATTATTCTTTATTGTACACAAGAAACAAAATACAAAACAAACGCAGTAAGTAGGTACAATTGGCGATCTTATCGCTAAAAGCAATTTCTTCCAGACAACCATTGGGTGGACAAGATTGGTCAAAAGATAATGGGCTGTTGCAGGTGTACATAGTAAATAGGTACTCAGTAAATATAGCGTTAAATTTCCTATACGAAACAATGTTTTGGTTAAGTTAAATATGCATTTGCGATCCTAAGTCCACCTTTTTGAAAATCCGGACCACTGTGCGACGGTGTATTCCAGTTAGAGCACCCAGCCGAATAGCACCTGAGGTATTCCACTTAGAGCAACTTTCAATATATTTGACGATTGCTCTAAGCGGAAAAAAAAATTCTTCGAATATTAAGTATTCGAAGAATATTATTTTTTTTTACGTAAAAGTAGTTTCTAGTGATTCAGGTACAGTATAAGATGGTATGGTGGCCAGCACATCAAGTTACCACAAAATGTCAAATTTTCTCAGTTGATTTTGAACTTTATCTTCAACAATATAAGGTTAAAAGCATTTGGAGAAATTTGTATACCTTGACCTGCTAGCGACTGTACTAAGAAACTGTTTCCGCTACATTCTACCTTACGGCATGCAAAGTCATAAAATTAAGAAATACAGTATGATATGGTTAAGTATACTGCTCATCAAGACTTTATCAAATAAAATATTATCGATAGATTAGGTGCTATTCAGCTTTGTGCTCTAACTGGAATACACCGACAGAAGACGCCTCATATGTATTCAATTACAGGCGTATTTCGTTAGCCACAGGTTGTTTGCATGATCAACAGTTAACTAAACACATGGAACTTCACGATGCGTAATTTGGCTTCAAACCCGGGCTATCCACGGAGAGTGCCATTCTGTACCTTAAGCAAACAGTTCAATAAAAAGTTTTTGGACCTGTCAAAGGCGTTCGACCTACGAAGTGTTGTCGGATAAATTGCAGATTGATCTCATTAGTCTAGTGGTTCCAGGCACGACTGCTGCTCTATAAGTTTTGGATTCGATTCCTAGATTGTGCAGTGTTATTGAGTTTTTCTATGAAATTATCTATTTTTTTTTGTCTGGGTATGGATACTTTGTGTAAGTTAATTGTATGTGTGCGACAAGCCTTGTTCCTATAGGCCGACCGTTTAACTCGCGTATCGCCTGCGCGGTAAGAAGGGAGCGGGGGCGGGTAACGCTACACACGGAGTCAGTCAATAATCCAAAGACTTTTGTAAAAAAAAAAAAAAAAAAAAAAAAAAGATTTATCTCGAGATAGACATTGTTGGTAAAGAATAAAATAATAAGTATCTTTTTTAAGTGTTAATTTATCTCCCCCCGCTCCCTTCTTACCGCGCAGGCGATACACGAGTTAAATGTCGGCCTATAGTCGAGAGGTGTTTTTAAAACAAAGTAAAAAAAAAAATAACTTACACGCAACCACTCTCGGATTTAGCTACCCTATGAATGACATTAAAAATAATTGTGTGATGACGTCTGGGGTCGCTCAGAGGGGGAGAGTCAGCCGAGCCAGTTATTAATTCCAAAGATCTAAGAGAACAAAAGATAATTATTACACAGCTTAGAAAATAATACCAAAGTAATAATTCAAATGTTCAAAAGTTAGTATACAGCATTATTTTTAGTAGGTACATGCGAAACCAGAATATAGTTTGTTCAGAATAAGTAACTGAATCGATTCATATAATTTTTACAACAAGTTATATTTTTTCCCAGAAATTGTAGTACCTATACCAAGTACCTATCCGCAATTATACGCGCACAAAACAGGTCACTGCTGGTCATAGTGGCACTAGGCGGGGGCGTACAGCAGGGCGGGGCGTAAATCAACCCCTTTAGTCGCCCGTAGTCGATGCTACAGATTGATGCGACAGACAACCAGGTAACATAACAAGCTTATAACTTTGTCATTTTTCAAGATACAGGTTTGAAATTTTGTACATAGATTCTTTATCTAAAAATACTAGACACGTGTTTCGTGTTTCGCATATACTAAAACTGACCTTGTATACTAGGTCATGCATTGTAGAACACGTGAATCATTTGAATTACAACCTTACACTAATGTTTTTAAAATTTTGAAATTTTGAAGCCATTTTTTTAGTAGCTGTTAAATGTTTGCTGTATGACTTTTTGGGTCGAAAGGTAGCCTATTTCATTGTTTAAGATTCAATCTGTCTCTTTACCAAAATTCATCAAAATCAGTTCAACGGTTTAGGCGTGAAAATTAACTAAACAAACAAACTTATATGTATTAATATCTCAAAGTATGGATATTTGTATATGTAGATAATATAGGTATAGTTATTTTAACATAATCTTCTTACAAAATGTTTCTCTCGAGTGCCTGGATGAGTTCTTTGAAATCCTGCCAGGCATCGCCGTAATATGGAATACCGAGTGCCCCAACGCCGTCAGAGTCTACGCTTAGTGCGCAGGCGCACCCACACAACAACACAAGCACATGCGCCAACATTGTAAACTGAAATCTTAAGCTGTATATTATATTGCAGTTTCTAAAAATTACATAACAAAAATAATGTGTGTGTTTATGTAGATATATTTATGCAAGTCGCACTGTAAATGTTGCTTGCGCGATTTAGAATTCGTTTCGACTTAGTTCCAAGTAGCGCTATAGATGTCGTAGTTATTTCTAGGGGGAGTAGACAATGTTACATTTTCATGATCGATAACGATGTTCGATATCCGAAATGTATGGAATTGGCATAACCTTCATAACGTGACATATCGAAAGGTTAAGCCAATTTCATACATTTCGGATTTAAGTATCTAACTTCGTTATCGATATGAAAATGTGACATTGTCTAGGCCCCCAGGGGTTTAATAAGTTCCGTTATTTTACGAAAAGCAAAAGAAAGCACCTACATAATCTATTCCCATATAATAATAAATGTTAATTATAAAAAAACAGTTTATCAATATAACATAATTATTAAGAACATTGTTCCATGCGGGAATTGTACCCGCGACCTGGAGCGCAGAAGCTGATAGCTTGCTACTGCGCCATTCGTGCTACTGGTTCTTCAGTATCATCATCATTAAACACTGCTGGGCATGTGTTTAAATAAGAGGGATTAGGCTATCAACTACAGTGGCTGGCAGACTTCACGAGCGGTCGAGCAAATCTCTCAGGCATGCAGGTTTCCTCACGATGTTTTCCTTCACCATTTAAGCGTGTGATAATATAGGTGGTACAAATTTTATAGTAGGTAAATAAATATACAAACACTTACCTACCGATGCTGGTTAACTGAGATTAAACAAGGCAAACTGGATATTTATATAAATGGTTGACCATTGTTTACAAGCGATTATTTCAAACTATGCCTAAATAATTAATTAATTGGTCAATTATGAAATTACGATATTATAGTTGAGTTTAGGTTGGTAAGTATAAGAGTACTAGTCAAGGTTTTTACCGAACTATATTTTAAGTATTAATTATTTGTGAGGCGATTTTGGCGATCGATTTTCAACCCTCGAATTTTGCGTTCTTTTCGTGAAATGATTTGAGGTTTGGGTTTGATCCCCTTTCCCTCAAATCTCACGTGAGATTTTTTCAAATGCGTATTTTCAGTAAGGGGCAGTTGTGCTATTTTTACTAACTATTTTTTGCACATTTTAGTGGCGAAACATGTTTTTTTAAACATAGTTTTCTTGAAATTGCACACTGTTTCTCGCGGGAATAAAACAATATGTGATATTTACCGAGAACACCTCTCTCTTCCACAAAAGACTGGGTAAGAATCGGCTAAATTTTATATCAAATAGCTTTCCGCCCGAGGCTTCAACCGCGTGGAATATACGTTTCTTTTCATTTTACGGGATAATATATAGCATATGTCACTCAAGAGTAATGTAAGTTTCTATTGGTGAAAGAATTTTCAAAATCGGTTCAGTACTATACAGAGATGAGGTACCCTCTACAACGTCACAAAATTTTATCTCTTTATAATATTAGTATGGATTTAAAAGGGAATATTGGGAAAATTTTCATAATATATAATGTTGATCCCGATTTAATTTGTTTGTTTCTTTGTAAGGCTAATGTTTGACAGTAATTCCAGTGTGGTATTCACTCAAGGTGAACTTATAGTGCACGATTGAGGGACCACCTTCTTCATGCTAGTAATTTTTACACAGTGAACGGAAAGGTTTGATATTTGGTAAATTAGTTTTACAAATCTTTTACTAAGAGTAGACATTTACAGTAGTTGTAAATTTTCACTAGGTGACGAGATATGGCTGCCTGTGGGTCACGACTGAGGGACCACCTTTGGCCTATTGTAACTTTTGACTGGCTGCTTTTACAAATTATTGGCTGAATTTACAATTGTTTGGGAACTTTTACTAAAGGCTGACGCATTCAAAAGCTCAAAATTCAAATGTGCTCCCTCAATGGGAACGCAGGCTATCTAACAATTATAATTTAGGCATGGTTTAATCACCATTATGTAATTAAGTATATCAAACCACATTGTGTTCATCTCTCGTAACTAATCCAATCAGGGCCTATATAAATGTATCTTGAAACTAGTTTACTGGCTTTGTAACATACCATCACGCCTGTATTCCTCGAAGGGTTAGACAGAAGTGTAGGTACTTGTATACTTCCACAGCTCGTTGGTATGTTTAGGTCCCATGTAATAGGGGGCAAGCTTATTACCATTGACCGGACCCAAATCCAAACAATGATATCATACTAAGGATTTCATAGGAAATCCTAATAATCAATAATAGAAAATTAATAGATCCTGGGTTCGATCCCCAGGTCGAGCAGTGTTATTCGATTTTTCTCGTAGGTTGAAGAGTAAGTAGATGTACATTACCTACTATACAGTTTGTTCGAAATAAGTAAGCCGATCGGAAGTTGTCTGCAAGTGGTTTAGAAGTGGTAAATTTTAATAGAAAGAGTCGGTGTAAAGATAATTAGAGTCATATAAGTTCCACATTTCTTATTATTTTGTTAACTAATTTCGATATTTATGTATTAAAACACTTAATTAAACGATTTTATCACCGCGGTAGTTCGGAACGGCTAACTTCCGATCGGCTTACTTATTTCCAACAAACTGCCTAACCCTTGGGGAGGATAAAGTCTTGATGTCTTGATGTCTTGATGTTATGTTTATTTTCACAGTATTTATACCTATTACAAGTGACTCAGTACGCACGCGCAGTCATACAACACAATTGCAATGCGTAATCGCTGCCGTTACCTAGAATAAGTTCTAGAATAAGAAGAAAAAAGACAGATAAGTGCGGCAAGCAAACTAGATATAGGCAGTCAAGAGTTTATGCAAAAATGCATTTTCAACTAAGGCTCTAGACAGACGGACTGCATTTCAACGGCAATCCAACCGCAAATTGCAATTTGGATGCAATTTGAATGCAGTTGACACGACTGCAATAGACCTGCAAACCAAACGTGCAGTCCGATTGCAGTTCAATTGCAGTCGGCATGCAATCGTGTGAACTGTGACTGCACGTTTGGTTTGCAGTTCTATTGCAGTCGTGTCAACTGCATTCAAACTGCATCCGAACTGCAATTTGCAGTTGGATTGCATTTGAAATGCAGTCCGTCTGTCAAGAGCCTAAAGGTAGGTACCTACATAACTGTTACGAAGTGCGAACAGGATTTCTATTTAAGGCATGACCCGTCAATGCATACAGTTTCCTCATGAGGACATAACAATAGATTTTGCATTGTGTCTACAATATGCCGCTTGACGGGTTAAGCGTCAGGGTTGGGCGCAAATGTCTTAGTTTTTGGCAAAATTTTCGACTATATCACATTCTAAGTACATGGCAGCAGAAATTGCGACATCAAAAATAACTTATTCACAATTGAGTATTAAAACATTTGCTTAAAAATCATATCGTAGTGGATTTAGGCATTTTTCGCCACTAATTTACACCAAAATCTTCGGCGATAACGATTTAAACCAAGAAAATTTTGAATTTCGCGCCCAAACCCGACGCTTTGGCCTCAACAACGATAGTACAAATTAATGTGCTATAAGTAGGTGCCTTATAGCACATTTATTTGTACAAAATTATTACACGCGCGACTAATTGTCCACACACTGCAAATTAGCGAAATAATTATTATTTGGCATCCGCTTTATAACTTTCTATTAAGAAATAAATTGATAATTTTTTTATATTGATGTCAAAGTTTTTTTTTATAATCGGCAACAATTTTTATTGTTGAATGCCTTTGAATCTTATTGTACCAGGTAGAATTCACAAGGGTCTCACATAGAGTAAGCAGTTCGAGTAATTAAATACCCCTCGTTCTTACATAGGTAAGCACGATATAATCAAGTAATTTCCAATATTACCTGACCCCTCATTGTGGGGTAAGCTTATTACAAAGAGGCCAGGATAAACTGGATAATTATAGCTTAATATGTAGCCTCAAGTCTGCCTCATTAGTCTAGTGGTCCTAAGCGCGACTTCTACGCTAAGCAGCTTGGACTCATGGCAATATGCTTGTATTCATGGGACATGGGTACCTAAACGTAGCGGTGAAGTGTAAGTGTAAATTAGTACAGCTCTGCCTAACGCTTCGGGGAATATAGGCTTGATGGTATCATAACTTGTTGCTTTCAAAAAACAGCCAGACCTCAACCTCCTCGAAAATTATTGAAGATTCCAAAAAGGATCTTAAAAAAAGGTTAAAAACTCTTTCGAGTATTTGCGAAAACATTTTTATTTCTAAACATTCGATAAGATTCGTCTGATCACGCAATCGTTGTATAGTTGTTGTAAGAGAACAGTAGTGACCTAATGTATGTGAACAATTTAGTGAAGACGGTTGGGAAATATTTAGTGAATCTCGTATTTACTTACTTATGATACTATTATACTATGTACTTATAATAGATATCGTAAACATTTGTATGATTAACTATTAATAAGGAGTATTCGAATAAACACAACCACGGTAAGTGAAACCTCAAATTCATTCATCAACCCAATACTTACATCGAGATCGCTTTTAGCGATAAGAACGCCCATTTTACCATTTTATTATTTAGAGTTTGTACTTGGCATTCGTTAGTGGTGTACAATAAAGAATATTCTATTCTATTCTATATCGTCCTTCTAAATGTGTCTCTCCGAAAAGGATTAGGATTAGTAGAAAGGAGTAGTCAACTACGCTTACCTACTGCGAGTTGGCAGACTTCACATACCGTCAAGAAAATTTCTCAGACATGAAGATTTCCTCAGGATATTTTCCTTCAGCGTTTAAACATGCGATAATTTATTTTATCGCACTTGGCTATGAAAAGTCAGAGGCCTTGAACTCGAGGTTCGAATCGAACCAATGAATTTAGTTTCTTTCTTTTTTTCAATGGTCAACTAGGCTATCACCATACTTTCGTACTTCATCAAATAAGAAATAAAAAGCTTAGTTAAATATTGTAGTTACTGGTTACAATAACATGTTTAGATCCGCTGGCTAAATAAATTACCATGAATAAAAACAAGGTAACTGTAATAGTTAATAAGCATATAAATACGGAAGAATTTCAATTGATTTACTGTCCCAAGCCTGCTTTCATGAGGTAAGCACTTAGTTCTTTTTAATATTCTAGTGTTTTTTTTTTAATTTATTGTATTTGAGAATACTATTTTAAATATTAAAGTACACATATTTATTACTTATTAAAGTGATAAAATAAAAATTACCTCAAGATATAAATGTGTCGCTTACGAGTACAACATTATTCACATATTTTCTGGCGGCTAATTAGGAACTAGATTAAATGATAATGACATACATACATACACACCCTTTTTTCCTACAGTGGTTGGCAGAAACTATGGACTGCCGCTTGATACGACTCTTGCATATCTCTTTCGGTTCTTCCACATGATGATAATGATAATGATTATTATACAAATTAAATAAAGAAGTATTAGAGCGTTTGTCCACCGCCACCGTCACCGTCAGTCATCGTCAACGAGATGACGCCGCCGATTTAGCGAACTCGGCCCGAGATTGTGACGGGCCGAAGTGGCGGCAATACAAAACTCATTTAAACGTGTCCATTTACGCCAGCGCCGTGACGTCGCACGGTGGGCTGAAAATCGGCTTTCATAGACATAGCGATTTCAATTTGCAAGTGCCGGATTTTTTGCCGGATATCGCTTCTATTAGTTATTACTATATTCAAAAATGACACCAGAGTTAATTCTGTACAAAAACGAAGGAATTATAATTTTTTTAAGAAAAAATTGTATGGAGCTGGTATTAAAAAGTTAATTATCTCGTAAACAGCAAGGAAAACCGTAATATCCTTACAGGTGGTTATAGTACTAATTATTTATGATTTTTTGACATATGTCATATAACGGTTATCGCTGCTAATTTTTTTTTAAAAATCGTCAAAATATTTTTATTTATTTTTACATATGAAACGGTTCCTTTTAGTGACTTAATTAAGAACATTGTTAATTATGAAGAATGTTATTTACCCAAATATTAAAAATATATAAAACAAGAAAAATATTTTAAAAAATAGCAAAAATAGAAAAAAAAATCAAATATTATACATTTTCCTTATCACTGTCGTTCTCGGACTCCAATTCTGAGTCAGAATCTAGATTGGATATATCTAAAAACTCGAACTCAAAGTGAGTTCGAGTTTTCAGTTCGACCTGAAACTGAATTTTTGCGAGAGTTTCAGCAAAAAAGCTCTGCTTTCTCTTGGCATCTCACTTAGGCCTTTGTGCACTTAGGAAAGGATCCGAAGAAACAACAAGCATATTTAAGATATCTTGATTAGAATCTTGCCTGCTTCTTTTCCGCGAATGATATTCCCGGAACCTCCTAAAATCTCTGTTTCGAGACTCTGAGGCTTCTTCCAAGAGAGTCCGAAATTGCACAATATAAGTTTTCTCGATTATATCAGCCTCGTGTATTAATAATTTATGTACGGTTGACGACATGTAGTACCAGTCATACAATTCCACATACTTTTCTGCTGTTTTGCGGGCAAAATCTTTAAATTTTATTCTCGCCTATCAATCTCGATCTTCTCGCCAAATGTTATCGCATGCAAATATTTTAGTAAGATCTTCGTCCAACCCGGTAATAGCTGCAGTTTTATTGGGATACTCGAAAAACTTTCTAGCGGTATTCACGCCATTGGTAGTTCCCGAGCCTTGTTTCACAACATCAATCACCAGATTGAGCTGAACTTGAATTTATTTTGAATACATTTTTTATTTCATTACTTCTCGCTGCTCACCGTTTGAAGTCGAGCCTATACGCAATATGTAACAGATATTCCATACAATTTATACGTGCGTGTAGGGATGATAAGCCAAATTTGTATATGTCAGCACACACAGTCTTTGATGTTACAACATCTAAGCGGTTCATTCCCGTAGGTTTTGCTAAGCACAGGTAGCACGATGGATTTGATCTGGCATCAGAAAGGTACGTGCAGACTTTGGTGTCGATCACTGTCATAATTAGTTGATGAGTCACCATGTTATTATTATGTACTGCACTCTGTGGGGATAAAGGCCCGAATTTCATCATCCATTTGTTTTTTGAGACCGATGACAACTGCTTCGCTCTCCTTTACAAAAGTTAACTGAACTGGGCGTCAATACAAAGTTGAGCATGGTTTTCGGTTCATACAGTATTATCTCCATCTGTCAGTTTTAGTGGCACCAAGGAGGTCATGAAAATGCTTGCATCATCTTGCTCACCCTCCATTTTCTGCTTGTATCGGCTTTGGTTGGAAGCACCATCAAATCCCCACTTGGATATACGCTTTAGCTGCTTATTTTGCACATCGGCATTGTCAGAAAGACTTTGAAGGATCCTCGTCACCGTGATGTCAAGTAAAGCTTAAAGTGTAATCCTAGCCGTGGAATCCGTAAATGACACTGAATGCTTTGGGGGGTAGCAATCAAGCTTAGTTTGTTGCACTTTATAGTAGGATGGATAAATATCCATAGCACCTTCCCGAATGGCAGCCTCTCGCAAAGTAATATATTGCCACTTTGACAGTTTTAGTGAAAGGAGCGACGGGCGCTGTGGCGCGACCATGGCGTAGTTTAGTTTTTTTCGAGTCCTAAAAAAAAAAAAAAAAAAAAAAAAAAAAAAAAAAAAAAAAAAAAAAAAAAATTAATAATGATATAGTTTATAATATAATTGCTGAAATAATAATTAAAAACGATGTATATTTATTTTCTGATTCTAGTATACCTAAAAATAGATTTATCAATTACTTTTCATACTGAATATGGGTACGCACCTTATTGGTATGGCCTCGGCGTGAGTCGGCCTTGGATCGGTCCTGAGAGCCCGCGCCGCCCTCACACTCTTCATCCATTTCATTGTCCATTTAATTGTCTCAACTTTCAGCTTCAACTCCCTAATCATTGTCTGGAATGCCTTAAACAGAAAACGCAGGGTGTTGTATTTACGATGCACACAGTGACGGTGAAAATACAGCACTTTTCAATTTTCCTTTTCATTTTTACTTACCTTTCCGTTACACTTTTTAGATGAAAACCACTTGCATTATTGTTGACGGTCAATTTGTGCCAAGGACAAGAGAGACACAATGGATTAAAAAAAAAAGCATCCTATGAAAGCTTATTGTTTGTATGTTTACATAGTTGTATACAATGGTGTGAACATAATATGTGAACCGTTTATATATTTTACACTGATACACACAGAACATTGAGCTGATACACAGTATTTTAATCGAAATTTCGCTTGATTTAATTGAGCGCAGATGTGGCGTGCACAGTGACCGAGGCCACATGGCGTATGGCATCTCATAGCTGCCACCATAGCCCAGCGCGCGAGCGCCACCGGTGTAGTTTTTGCAAACCGGTTACTGAGCGCAGTACATTTCTAGCAATGTTAGGTATCTTTATATATAAACATATTTTATTTATTAATTTTGTACTTTTATGTGACCTTGGCATATTATTCAAATTTTGTTAATGGGTACATTATTTTTTATTTTTATTTTTTTGTTTTTTTGTTTTGTATAGAATATAATTATTAAGGACCTGTTTTCACATCCGTGCGTGATTAGGACCTGGTTGAAAACCAGCGCCAGGCAAATTTGTCTGGCATATGCTGAACCAGATCCCTTTCAGCGCAATTTGGGCATAGTACTAAATGCGTTATTATTATATATTTTGTTTTTGTTATTATAGCTTATAATGAATGTACTTGTCTTTACTGCGGCTGAATAAACTGTTTCTTTCTTTCTTTCTTTCTTTCAATCCAGCGCTTTCTCTGCTGTAAATATGACTGTTTTTACTGATGTCTTAAGCGTTTCTTTAATTTTAATAACTGCTTCAGGCTTTTTCAACATGTATTCGATCACAGATGCCATATCCTCATGCCCTTCTTTTAAACGCGCTGTAGCTGCATATGCCAATTCACTGAAGTCTTCGCCTGTATGATCATCAGATCTTCTCTTTTTCTGTTTACTTCCCAAATCTTCGAATGGTTTTCGAGACCTTTTTGTCATTGTTCCAACGGATGATGATGGCTTTAATTGAAAGTCTGATTGTGCTCTTGGTATTTCATCAACAGTTCATTCTAGATTAACTAAAGTTTGCACACAACTTGGCCAATTAATATTTGCTTGCAGCCAATTTCCGTACAGTCTTCTGAAGTTATCAAGGAATCGGTTAGATTTCATCCACCTCTGTAAAGCAGAAAGGCTCACTTCATGATTAAATGAAGTACTCTCACTTTTTAGAAGACAAACAAGTCTAAACTGGTGATTAAACTTTCCATTTTAAGATTTTATAGTCACAGAGCAAAAAAATTGTGTTAGCAGTTGCACAGATGTGATCAATATAAATTATTAATTAAAATTTTAGCCCTTTTATTGCAAAACGTCGATAATTAGTTAACTACCCTCATTAGAGTTTTGAAAGATGAGCTAATAAAAAATTATAATCGTCAAAAAAAACTTAGAACTCTTAACACAACTAATCAACAAATTAGCTTACTTATCAGAAATCATTAACAATCATTTAATCATCATTTTCAGACTTCAGACAGTTACAAACAATACCACTTACTTGGTACCAAAATACCAAATAAACATATGTTTTTACAAATTTTAAAACTCATTTTGTATTGATACATAGGTATCTAGCTCAAACATAGTTGTGTAAGTGTGGATGTACGCTAAACCTCTGACTAATCCTTCGGGAATATAAGGATGATGCTATTTTATGTTACGTTTTATTAAAAGTCTGTGTTCCTCAACTTAAACACTAAAAGGAACCGTTTCATATGTAAAAATAAATAAAAATATTTTGACGATTTTTAAAAAAAAATTAGCAGCGATAACCGTTATATGACATATGTCAAAAAATCATAAATAATTAGTACTATAACCACCTGTAAGGATATTACGGTTTTCCTTGCTGTTTACGAGATAATTAACTTTTTAATACCAGCTCCATACAAATTTTTCTTAAAAAAAATATAATTCCTTCGTTTTTGTGCAGAATTAACTCTGGTGTCATTTTTGAATATAGTAATAACTAATAGAAGCGATATCCGGCAAAAAATCCGGCACTTGCAAATTGAAATCGCTATGTCTATGAAAGCCGATTTTCAGCCCACCGTGCGTCGTCGTCGTCGCACCGCAATAGCTTTTGATTATTTATATCAAATAAATATTAGGTACAATAAAAATGCCCAAGAAATTGCCGCAACTTGAATAAAGCATAAAATAAAAATACATTTAACGCTCCTGTAATGTATCTTTCTCGTATTATCGGATGAATCTAAAATTCTTTGCATCGCCTACGCTTTCTTACCTACAAAAGCAGAAGGAGAAGTGATCAAACAACTGACTGAACCACCGAGATCGGATCGTCGCGGTGGACAAACGATCGCCGTCACGTCAACGTGATCTCGGCCAGAAATAATCTCGTTGACGGTGCCGTGCCGGTGACGGTGGCGATGGACAAACGCACTTAGGTACTACACTTGAAATTGTGTCTACGCTTTCTACTAAGTCATAAATTTTACCAAGCGCGACATCGCGGTTGATTGTCACCGTGTCTATGAAATTAAGTTTTTCGTACAAACACCACGTATTTTAATGATAAGATTGTGACTGCATTTCAATGAAGTTTATTGATTAAGTCAAGTTAAATTAAATTAAATTAAATTTTTTGAAGGAGCCAGGCAGTAAGTGACTTACCCTCTTAACATCTCGATCCAATTTTACCTTTATTTTATTAGGTTTAAGTACTATATATTTATTATCTTCTGAGAGGAGGAGGCTTTTGGGGCTAGGTGGATGATGAAGTATAATATTTATACTTATTGACACATACCTGGTCTGCCAAGTCACTACCCTCGAATTAGTAATCATCATCATCATCATCATCATCAACCCATTACATTGTCCCACTGCTGGGCACGGGTCTCCTCTCAGTACGAGAGGGATTAGGCTATAGTCCACCACGCTAGCCTACTGCGGGTTGGCAGACTTCACATACCGTCAAGAAAGTCTCTCACGCATGCCGGTTTCCTCACGATGTTTTCCTTCACCGTTTAAGCGCGTGATAATTCATTATTAATACGCAAATGACTTCGAAAAGGCAGAGGTCTTGGATTCGAACTCGAGACTCTTTTGATATGACCATTGGACTGCCAAGTCAAAGGTCTCGTGTTCGAATTAGTAATAATCTACGTAAATTATTATTCGCTTATATGGTGTGAAGGTAAACAGCATGAGAAAACTAGTCTGTCGGAGAGATTTTCCTGACACCGTGTGTTTTCTGCGAACCCCTTTTAAGCCAGTGTGATGGACTGCAGATGAACCAACCCCCTAGAGACCCATAACTAGTAGTACGACAATAAATGGGTTGATGATGATAAACGAACAATAAGATTGCTTCATTAGTCTAATGGATATAAGGGCGGCTATTGAGTGAGAGGAAAATGTTATTGTACTTTTTCCAAAAGGAAATTATCATTGACAGCGGGAGTTTGGATTTGTGCCCGATCAACGGCAAAAGGCTTGCCTCCTATTAGGTAACCGTGACGTAAAACATACCAGTGAACAACCTTACTGCTTAACCCGTTTAGAAAACCATGTGTGTCAGTAATTAGAATCTTGTACCACTATTTATTTATTTATTTATTTTATTTGGATCTCCAACAAGAAGTACACCTTACATACTAATTATAGGTACATAGAATATTTGAAGATGCCTTGTGTCCTCTCAATTAAAGGAGACCACATCATGCAAATTAAAAGAAGAATATTTAAAACTTAAACAGTATGATTAAATTAAATTAAAACATTATTTATGAAAAGTACTAAGACATTATTTAAAAAAATATTTAAATAATGTCTTAAAATCACTATTTATGATGCACTATGTTATTTTTTCCAGGTAAAATGTGGCATTTATTATCCATAGTACTTTGGTTCAGATGTGTTCAATCATATTATCAGCCTCCCACCGGTCCCACAAATAACCCATATGGGCCGTCGTACTACGGGAATGGGATGGCGTCAAACCAAAATCCACAAGGATATCCCTTTATGTCTCCAAGTGCGTACAAGCGCCCGGGCTTCGGAGAACAGACGGCGGTCACATTACCCTTCCTACCTGGAGAAAGACCCGCTTACTGGCTACCTAAAGATCCTCGCTCCCCCTTCTACAATTACCCAAACAATGGTGCAGAACCTGTAGGATATTATCTAAGATCTGATAATTTACGTGAAACGCAACCTTCACAAAGATCCGACGTTTACCAGACGGCCGATCTGTTTGATCTAGACTATGGTTCATTGAATGACGGAGGTGACAATGGCTTCCCTGAGCCAATTCCACTCATAGCATCCAGGAATACTTTGGATACTACGTCCTATTATGAAGAGCTGGAACTGACGGAGAAGTTTGGGAATTATTTGAAGAGACGAACGTAAGTAGTCATTTTGGAGAAGAATATGATTACATTCTTATATCGACGCCCGCAATTTAGTTTTTTTTTTAATATCTACAAGGGTTAATCAAATTGCTCAACAGAATTTGACTTAAATTTTACGAGCTCAATGAAGTAATTCATATTTAATTATCACGCACTTAAATGGTGAAGGAAGACATCGTGAGGAAACCTGCATCGATAGCGTGTGAAGTCTGCCATCCCGCAGTAGACTGGCGTGGTGGACTACAGCCTAATTCTTCTTATTCTGAGAGAAGACACGTTCGCAGCACTGGGACAATATATGGGTTGATGATACTCAATGACGTATACTTAGCAGACGTAGATGTTGTTGGAGGACTGATAATAATTACTTTAACGGCTTATGGTCTGTTACTTTTCAGGCGATTAGATGCTTCGTCTACTGCCACAAATGACGCAGCTCACCAGTATAATGCGCTTCTAGCAGTGATCATTGCATTAGCGAAGCTCGTCAGGAATTCATGCACCGAGTAAGTTTAGAGAACTGTATAAAAAATATTTCTTTTCAGTGTAGATTTATTTCCTTATTTTAACCTTGACTGTCTCATTAGTCTAGTGGTCCTCAGCGCGACTGCTACTCCAGAGGTTCTGAGTACGATCTCCAGGTGGAAAATGTTAGGTATTGGGTTTTTCTATGAAATTCTCAGTAGCATCTCGGAGTCTGGATTTGTGCCCGGTTAGTGGCAATAGGCTCGCCCCCTGTTACATGGGACCTAAACATACCAGCGAAATTAGGGCTATAGGGGAACAGAAGGCAAAACGGACCCTGTGGGCAAAACGGAACACATTAATAATTTCGGAACCAGTAGCTCCATCTATGAATGAGTTGTGCCATTTAATAGGCAGTCATGTCATTTCTCTCGGTCAGTGTGCCCAATGACATCGCCCGCATGCACACAATTACAGCGAGGTAAGTTTGTTTTTTTAGATTTTGATGTAAAATTTTGGTTTTTTGACTGGCCTCCAGTTTCGTTTGGTTTATGATAACGTGTCCCATTGGATTCCATGGTTAGAATGTTTTATTATTGACCTAATATTTAATTATGAGGGCCATTACATGTGACATAACCTCAAAATTGTTTTGTTGTGTTAATAACACCTAAAAGGCAAAACGGCCCCAGGCAAAACGGACCGGGGTGCCGTTTTACCTTCAATATAAATGTGTTCTTGGTATATATTTTTTTTTGTTTTGTGGTTTTGTTTTGTTACATATGATAGTATTTCTTGTTTTAGATGGTTAATAATTATAGAAGAACGTCTAATCGGAATTCATGGAACGAGACTAACATGAAAAAAGCTATTGAGAAAGTCATATCCAAAGAAATGGGGCTTAACAAGGCTTCTACTGAGTTTAATGTGCCAAAAACAACATTAAAACGTAGGTTGGAGAAATATATGACTACCCAAGATATGGATAGAGCTACAGAGAAGAAGTTGGGCAGGTTTAAACAAGTATTTAGTAAAGAGCAAGACACCGAAGTAAAGAAAAGCAGCAACCAAAGGAAAGAAGTCTTTAGTAAAGGGATCGAAGAAGAAAATTACAAAATATAAGAACGACACCATACAAATATCATCGAAAGGCAAAGCTAGTAAAAAAAGTGATATATAGGCAACTAAAAAGAACAGAAGTGACAGTTCCTCCGAAGATGATGATGCGGAATGCCTTTACTGTGGCCACATGTATTCGGAATCAACAGATGGGTAGGTGCAATGTCAAGATTGCCAATCATGGGCACATTGCGGTTGCGCTGGAGTAGACGACAACGATGATGAAGTCATATTTGTGAGCGAAAGATGCTCTGATTAGTGATAGTCCGTTTTGCCCTTAAGGGTGGTCCATTTTACCTTCTGCATGAAGGTAAAACGGAACAAAGTGAGTTATTAGAAATCATCTAATATCTTCACAAATTGTGATTTGATTAAAGTCTGATTAATAAGTAAGATAAAGATTAAAGTGTTGATTAGTTGTACTGATAAAAGGTTTACATAAATATAACATTTTTTTTTCTAAATGCGTTTTTCCTTAAGTGGTCCGTTCTGCCTTCTGTTCCCCTATTAGTACACCTCTGCCTAACCCTTCGGGTAATACAGGCGTGATGGTATGTTATTTTAACTACATAAAACGCGATTATTTAGAACGAGCGAGTGGACTTATTTCACTGACCACCAGTCTTATAAGAAAACAATAAATTTTTCATTATGTCTTATAATACGGGACCTTGAAGGGTTAAAATTATACTTATTTAAAAAAACCTGGCCTTCAACCCTAAATGTTTCACAACTCAGATATGAAGAGAAAATAATGAGTGTATCTTATGTTCTACGAGAGGTATCTAATAGATATGCGAGTGTCCAATGTTTCGTGGTACTTTTCAATTGGGAGTCATAGATAATTATTTGTACTTACATATTTTTCCATGTTAATTAACGTAATTGATTTTAATAACACAATAATAATGTTAAGTAGTTACTTACCTCTTGATTCGCAAGCTCTCTTGACTTCAGATGGCAGGAATCTTCAGAACATTGATCACTACATTCGTGTCGTACGCAATCATGTTTATTGCCTTGTAATTTAATGCGATTAACAAGGCCTTTAAATGACAAAGTAACCTTCAATTGTACAAAGCTTTTCAAAATAAATACCCGTTCTTTTCACGTGCAAATTATAAAAAAAAACGATTTTTTCATTTGGTATTAATTAACGCAATTCATAATTTTGTAAACATATTTACAATTTTACATGCCCAAATTCGATAATACAGGCCGTGATTTCGGTAGCTTAATCGGCTAAAGCGTTTGTAATAAGTAGTTGAAGGAAATAATTTCGAATCCTGCCTAACCAAAGACTATTTTGATTATTATTTTTTCGAACAGATTCGACCAAACCTACGACCAGATATATTTACCAACAGTTGAAACCTACTATAAGTTTGGGCTGGCCAATGGGGAAAAGGTTGCAGTCATGATTGAAGACTACATCCGGAAAGGAAACTCACACATGCCAAAAGTAAGTAAAGTATCTAAGCTTGTTCTACAACGAGATTTACTGTGGAGGGTAAATTAAAACATTTTCAATTGTAAAATGTAGGTAGATATGCGCAGCCGTTTTCATAATGACTTAGCAATCCTTATTCAAAAATTGGGGGGTTGTCTGTTTAAATCACCAGTTATTCTCGATAGCACCACAAAATATATGTAACACGGGTAGGTATATTATACAAATACCTGCTAGTATTTTAATATTTCGCAGTGTTCCTTATTTAAAATAGGGTGACGCCATCGCCACCGGAATATTTTGTTAAATTTGTTCGATTTTTAAATACGCTCTCAAAATGTTAAAGGCATTTTGTTGTAAGCTTCATCATCATCATCATCATCATCATCAGCCCGTATTCGTCCACTGCTGGACGTAGGCCTCTTTAAGTGAACGCCACAGAGCCCGATTTTTTTTTGTTGTAAGCTTAGTTTTTCGAAACTAGAACGCATAAATCACATACGAGAAAGTATTTTAACTTACCTCATAAACGCCAAAGTTCAAAACTGCGTTGGCCGTAGTTTGGAATTCACTGCTACCCGCTGCTGGAACGATCTGCAAAACAATTCGCATTTTAGGAGGACAAAATATAACAATAGAATGGAATGCAATAGACGAGAACTACTTACCTACCCGCTAAATTAAGTAAGGGAAGATCTGAAGAAATGCTGCAGATAAACTGAGCGATTTTCAATATTTACGCACATCACTGAACACTGCGCAAAATAATAATCCTTAACACTATTTACACGAACACAAGAACATACACAAGATACTTATTAATATTCAGATCAGTCAAACATTTCAATAGTTTCTACTTGGTACCTAAATCCCGTTTTGTCGAACACGAACGGCGCGTGCGGTGCACGCAACGCGACCGACGTTTTGTCACTTTTCTTACCCTTAGGCACTGTCAGTTGTTTTTTTTTCTGTTTTTTTTTTTATAGGCATTGATAATTATTATGTTGTTATATCGATTTATGCATCAATTATTATATTATGAGGTTGGTATAGTAATGAACTAATTTATTGAGTTTCTGCTGAATAAGTACTAATTTCTTTTTATAAAAGCCAAAAATATATTACTAATACTGGATTTGAATAGTTTGATGTCTGCGTAGGTAGGTATACTTAGAGATAGAGTGGCCAATGGACATAGCCTTTTGTCTCAATGTTTAGGATGCAAATGAAACCGCCGAATATAACTAAGTAGAAAGTTGGTATATGTACGCACGGCTACACATCATATAGCTTGGTGTGTAGCCGTGCGTACCAGTATAGGCTAGCTTTGAATTGTGCGGAAAGCCTTTACAATGGGAGGTCAGTCTAAACTGGTTTTGTATAGCTTGATACCCTACAGCCACAAGTCGTCGATTCCTACTCTTCCCATTCATGAGGCACAGATCTTGTGTCTGAGATATTTTTATAGAATAACCCAATACCTAACCATTGCTAGATCTGGGAATCGAAACGAATCGAATCTATGATGATCTTAACTGGGAAATGATCCGTGCTCTCGAACACGAACCCTCAATCACCCTCAATCTTTTTCTCATTTCCAGATAATAAAACTGAAGGAAGATATATGCGACAATGAATTATTCTGTGCAACGGCCTTTGATAGCCACATCAATAATTCTCCATTAGTTTACGTTAAGGAGTTGGAAACACTAGAGGCTCTGGCCCAACTGGCTCGCAGCTTCTACCCTTACATCGAGGAGTTCAACCAGGCCGCCCAGAAGGGAACTGTGTTAGAATACTTGCAGAAGAACAAGGACAAGTTAAGGGGTTACATCATGCACGCTGTAAACAGCGTTGAACACTTAACTGATAGAACAGTAAAGTGCACGTAAATATTGAACTCTGGTCAGTAAATAACAATGAGAGTATGAATATTTTGTTTTATTGTTTTCACTGTTGAAATAGCACAAATTTATAACCTAAGTATAGCTTTTCATTGTTAGTAGGTGATAAACAAGCGTTTGGATTTCCTGATGATATCTAAGCCAGCACAAAAGTGGTAGGTAGGCCTCTTCTTGTAATATTGTAATGTGTCAAACCTGAAGTAAGGTGTTCATTTTATGTTTTCTTAGAAAAAGTTAACTACAATTAATCAATTCATTGTGCATATAAATTGCATTCAGCGACTGGGCCGCGGTCGCTGCTGGCAATTGTCTGTTACTCCTCGTCTACTTTGATATCTACGAAAAGTCTTTGTGAAAAAGTTTCTAGCCATTTGGAAATATTGTATATTCATGCAAACAATAAAATCAATATGTACACTAATTATAACACGTTGAAAGAAAACACAATGGTACAGCACACAACCAAACATTTAATTCTAAAATACATATTAAAAATTAACAAATGAATACGTCAGTCTATACAAGTTTAATATATTATTCGCTCTATTTTATATAAATAACTCTGTTTCTATAAATAGCAGACACTTATAATTCTTAAGATACTATTATAAATATACAGGAATTTTACAAGAATGTTTAGAAATTAGTTTCGTTAGAAAGAACAGTATTGATGAAAGATTTTCTTTAGTAAATGACCTGTGACTGTGAGTTGTATTAGTAATATGTATTTTTTATAAAGTAGTTTGAGAGATAAGAACGTTTTATTCAGATAATATTCTAGGATATAACTGCTAGTTGAATATAAAAGGAATGTTTATATTTTTAATTGGCAATATTCTTATGAGAGATAACAATATAAATGTTACAACGTTATTGCCTCTTAAACTACTTATTACAAATGAATATAGCCAGTTATGTAAACCACATTGCATTAAATATTTTATGGCGGTTATAATGGATTCGATCATATCGCAGTTCATTAACTGTTCCTTTGCTGGGCACGGGTCTCATCTCAGCATGAGAAGGGTTATGCTTGCCTAGTGAGAACATTCACTTTGATCATATGAGTAACCCGGAGTTGAAACGAATGTTAGACGGTTTGGACCAATGGATAACATCTTGCTGATGGTGATGATGATAATACTTGGATAAAAAATATACCGAGAATAATTTGGAAAGTAAAGCAATAAAATTTGATTTGTTTTGATAGCTACACATCAATCTATATTGATCCACAATGGGAGATCAAATTATAGTGGAAATATATAGCCGTACATACTCAGGTTAAAATATATTCGATATAATCCATTTAAAAATATTTAATACAATGTTATGTTACGCAAATGGCAAAAACAATTTCCGGAGCACATAATCGACAAAAAAATAGAACAAATTACACATCTTAGACGGATTATTGATACACACAACGACAATTTTGTTTAGAACACGCCGAAAAAAGCACACGAATAATTTTGATTACTTACAACAAAAATTTAGATTTTTGGTTCCGAATCACTTTTGGAACTTAATTCATTTCTAAGCAATGTTCTACGAAGGCGAGAGCATACAAAGACACATGTTTGACATTATAAATATATATATATGAGTGAACGAGCTGTTATTGAACGCCGTCTTACTATTTTAGGGACATAGTGATTTATGCAACCACAATCCCAATGGCCAGACAAGGTAAAGAAACCCCTATACATGTCACTAACTGTAATTAACTATACAAAAACCCTATACAATAAGAAGTAAATTGAACTCTAATTATATAAG
The DNA here is from genome assembly GCA_958496365.1 of Subacronicta megacephala. Taxonomy (NCBI): domain Eukaryota; kingdom Metazoa; phylum Arthropoda; class Insecta; order Lepidoptera; family Noctuidae; genus Subacronicta; species Subacronicta megacephala. The sequence goes on along the minus strand of OY292516.1, from coordinate 14,443,386 downwards.
CTTTAAGAGGTTTTTAATTTACTTTGATAACTACACATCAATGTATACATATCCAGTATAGACTGAGCTCGCATTGTATAGACTTGCCCTACAATGGGGGACCAGATTATACTAGAACTTTATGCGAGATCGTGTGGACGCGAATCATATAAATACATCCATAAAATGGACAGTATTCGGATACTATTCATAAAAATTGAGGCTGTACACACGGCTAGACATCAAGCTATACAATAACAGTTTAAACCAGCGGTCTCCAAACTTTGAAGCCTTCGGGCCATAATGATTACTTCAGTATGTTCCAAGGGCCAAAATTGTTTAAATTTTCTGCCCTTAACTTTATTTCTAGACTAGTCACGGAGTGCGCGACTTAAGCTGTCACGGGCCGGATTGATGGAACTAGTGGGCCGGATTTGGCCCGCGGGCCGTAGTTTGGAATCCCTGGTTTAGACTGACCTCCCAATGTAAAGGTTTTCTGCACAATTCAAGGTCAGCCTATACTGGTTTTGTATAGCTTGATGTGTAGCCAGCGTACACACTACGTGTAGACGCATTTTTAGAGAAAGGGATGTCGCTATTTATATGTAGAGCGGCATTTCTCTCTTTCAATCGCAATACGATCGCTATCACACGGTCTTTGGGCATATTATTCCTCACAATTAAGTAGCCTACAACTAAGCATGTTGACGGCTCGTTCTATCAATTAAAGTGTAAAGTATCGACTATCGCCTTCTAAGAACACCGCAATATTTGATATTCTTTTTAGTTACATAATCTAGTCACACATTTTATATACACGATAGAATTTATTAACTACATTGCACGCGTCATATAGATCTTATATTATGTTAAATTACACACCTAATAAGTCATTGCAAATATTTATAGTATTATTCAATACCTTGGTTCTTATCGGCGGTGAAGACAAATGGAAGTGAGAAAATACGCCGTTTGAGATCCAAGGTAAGAAAAAGGAACTGCTAGGACACCTCAGGAAAAGATTTTTTTGTAACTTTCTGTGTTGTGTGTATGTTGAAAGATTTTTTGTTCGCCTATTTGTTTACGGCATAAAACAAAATAATGCTTGATCTAGATATAACGGTGGATAGATATGAAGGTGGATTATCAACAGGAACACACACTATAAGTTACGATAAAATTAAAAAATCTGAAGAAAAATTAAATAACAGAAGTTATAAAGTTATAAAAAAGCGTTGCCATAATCAAGATCATAGGTTGTTAATGAGATCATTACCGAGGCAAATCCAATTAATTACTACATAAACTTAAATTTTACATTTAATAAATGCGATTCCATTTATTTATACTATTAAAAACTAACATAATATAGATTTAGCTGTATTTATAAACCTTGAAATATTGTACCTTTATCGTTCTAAATATACCTCCCTTTTCTCCGCCTAATACCTTGCACTACCCTCAACTTCAACTCATTTGAGAGAGCGATATATAGCTATTTCTCTCTCAACTGATAAAAGTTGCTATATTAAAAAAGCTGGAACAGAAAAAATCGTAATTATTAGTTAATACAAACGAAAAATGCTTTACCAAAACAATTTATATGCAAACGTTATTTTCATAAGAAATAATTGTCTAAAAATATGTATAAAGTTTTCAAAAAATTATTTCTCATTTCATATCTGTATATGGGTTAGGTCAACATTTATGTAGAAAATAGAGAGACAGGACTGCGTTCCTAGGAAGACCAGGACTAGTCCAGAACTGGTTAAGATTCTCCCAAGAAAATCTTGGACATGCGTACAGAAAAACTATTCACACACAACCTTAGTGTTTGGGAAATTATAATAATTACTATTACCCAAAAACTGACATATGAACCACTTTAACAGCGGGATCAACCCTGCCATCGCGACATTTATGTTCCAAATGTAAGAAACAGCAGATTTTTTGCGCTGTTATCATAGTTACGAGAACAGTTGCTTATTTTCAAGTTTATGGTATCTAAACAAAACTAAGAATATAACTATACGAACTATTGTTGAATGTTTTTTTTATATACAAAGTCAAATGAAGTTTTGACGAATTTAATATCTGCGACTGCATTGAGAAAACTATATTTTAATTTTTCTTTATTAGTGTTTTAGCTGTTAGCATTTCTGTAAATGACTAAAGTCAGTCTGAACGATGGATTATCTAAAAGATTTTCATCTATAAATTTGATAAAGATTTTCAGTACAATAATCTACCTACACTAAAAAGTTTCTATACTATGATATTCCGATCAAACGCTGTTTCTCAACGGAAATTTGTGAGGAAAAGACGTCTTAATCTTGACCTTTTAAAAAGTACAAAGATATAGTATTAGTCCCATCTCTCTATCGTCTAGATTTTTGAAACTGAATGCAGATCAAATATGGCCGCTACCTGCCCAGCAGTCTGGTTACATCACCTTTAATTGGACAAATAAAGAACTATTGAAAATATTACTAGTAATTAATACAAATCACATGCTTCACGTTATTGTTTGAACTTCATGATATTAAGAATATTTCTCCAGCAACTCTATGTTTAATCTGCACCCTGTTTCAATAAATACATAGAAATATATAAGCGACACAACACAATTCTATCAAAGAATCATAAATAGTCGCCGTAACCTGTACAGGAATCTATGTACAACATAAATCTAAACAAATATACATCGATATTGTATATGTATAATTTATACACAAATTAGTGTACATAATGTAAAAAATAAAGATTTGGTGGACATCGGTGATTTATTTGTAGCCTTTGACAGTTGTGCGAAAGAGACAGCACTACCGTTTATAGCTCCGTCTCTCTCGCACAAGGTGTTGCCATTCCATAAAATTGTATCGAAACAAACAAACCACCAGATCCAAACACGAATCACAAACGACTTAAGTCCAGCATATTTTAACACCCAAGAAAATACTTCTAAACTCCGTATGGGTTAAACATCTAGAAATAAATAAATCTAGTATATACAAAATAATGTCTATATCTAAGATATAAGTTTATCTAAGTGCTGTGTATAAGTTTAGGACGCTCTTGTTTTCTTTGTGTGAGGGTGTTTTGGAGAAAACGTTCCAAAAACGCAGCGTTTCGTCGCCGGCTCCGGTGACTATCGCCTCGCCGTCGGGCGAGAGGGCTAGGTAGAGGACGCGGTATGAATGGCCTGTAAGTTTCGCCACCTGGGGAGGAAGAAAAAAAAACATAAGTATTACAGCTCATATTATAGGGTGTAAATTGTTCTAACATAACATACCATCACGCCTGTATTCCCCTCCCCTAAGGGTTAGGCAGAGGTGTACTAATGTACACCCACATTTCGCCAGTATGTTTAGGTCCCATGTAATAGGGGGCGAGCCTATTGCAATTAACCGGGCACAAATCCAAACTCCGAGCTGCTACTGGAAATTCCATAGAAAAACCCAATAACACTTTGCTCGACCTGGGAATCGAACCCAGGACCTCTAGCGTAGCAGTCGCGATTGAGACCACTAGACAAACGAGGCAGTCCATTGTTGATGGACAATGGGAAATTCTTGACGGGCATTTTTTTTATACTAAGCTAGCTATTATTATTAAATCAGTGGCAGGCCAACGGCATAAATGCGAGGCAATTTCCTGGTTCATCTATTATTTGTCAAATAAAATATGAACTGAATAGAAAATCCTTTGTCCTCGGTTATTGGAACTAAAGATGGGTTTATGCCGATATATTTTTGTGAAAAAATTGATTCTCATAAAGCCATCCTAATATTATATAAATATACGGAATTAATAAGATATTAAAGTACAAACCTGCGTCAGCGAAGGGTACTTCCACACGAGGATCTGGTTTTGTGAGTAGCCGTGTGTGGATACCAACTCGCTGGAGTGTTTCGACCATGCCAGATTACACACTTGTGACCCTGTAGGTATAGAAGTTAGGTTACTATCGTTAAGTCAGTGACATTCCAGAAAATTGACTTTCGACAAGAACTCTTGACTAATGAAAATTAATTGTCTATAACAATGTCGTGCTCGAAATCGATCGTACTGCCCCAAACAAATACAAAAAATGCACCTTAATTATTTTAGCGCTTAGTTCTTGTGAAACTATATAAGAACAAAGTTTAAATGCTGGTCGCCTGGATCAATTTGGCCATTTTAATATAAGTAAATAAATATGCAATTATTGCCCGGAACATAAAAAAAAAGTTATATGGACTTTAAGTATGATTAGAAGCGGCGGTAGCCTAATGGCTAGAGCATCGAAAGTGCGATCATATGGTTTCCGGTTCAAAACCCACCCATTGCACTACCAACCTGAACCCATCCGTAACACAGTCATTTAGCTTAGTCCTCCAAGAGGTTAATAAGACACTAGTAATGTGCTAGTAAGCTTTAAAAATATATTCCCCCCCCCCCCCAACTAGTATCCCTAGTAGTAAAATAAATACTTTTTCTTTCTTTCTTTCTATTTAAAAAATAAAATAAAAATGTTTATTTGTCACAAAAAGAAGTTAACAATATTGTTCCAATTATGCGTTGTTCTTTTTAAACAATACGTACTGCCTGTATTTTGGGAAACAGTGCTCAGTCAAAGAATAATATAGGATTATATTACCTGTATCGACACACTGCATCGGTTGCGAGGTGAGCGTGTTCCAGAACCGTATGCATCTGTCAGCGGTGCCGCCGCCCGAGGCCAGCAGGCCGTGCTGGTGAGGAGACCACGCGATCGCCTTCACCGCCGCCACGTGGGCCGAGTACGTCTGCACCGGTGATGTCGAGTGCTGCAATTCACCAATATCTTGTAACATTTTGTACAGTGCAGTGCAGTGATAGCCTAGTGATATGATCATTGGACTGCCAAGTCAACGGTCTCGAGTTCGAATCCAAGGCACGCACCTCTGACTTTTCGAAGTCATGGGTGTATTAATAATTGATTATCACGCGCTTAAACGGTGAAGTAAAACATCGTGAGGAAACCTGCATGTCTGAGAGATTTTCTTGACGGCGTGTGTCGTCTGCCAACCCGCAGTAGGCTAGCGTGGTGGACTATAGCCTATTCCGTCTCGTACTGAGAGGAGACCCGTGCCCAGCAGTGGGACAATGTAATGGGTTGATGATGATGATGATAATTTTGTACAGTACAATTTATTCAAATAACTGCAGTCAGAAGTTAGCCGTTCCGAAAAGCTACACAAGTAAAATCGCGCAATAAAGTGTTTGTTATGCATAAAAAATATTCACTAATTCTAAACACACGACCATTTGCGAACAACTTCAGACGCGTCTGTTTTATTTGATTTGTTAACATGTTTAAACTTTCTTTTCTTTTCTTTTAATAATTCATTAGATTTTGCTTACTTACATACAAAAAACTAGTTAACAATCTATTATTTTTTTATTGTAATAATAATAACTCTATATAAAAATAAATAATACACATAAAAATGTCTACCATAAAAAGAACCCGATCAAAAAAAAAACAAAATTACAAATTGATAAAAAATAAGAAAGTTTTAAGCATTTCATTTTTATGCTAGACTATAGCCTATCCTCTCATACTCTGAGAGGAGACTAGCCCAGCAGAGGAACAGGAAATGGCTTGATGACGAATTCTTATAGCTCGTTAAGGGTATATTTTAGGTCTTAGAGAAAAGCTTCTCACACTTAACATTCTTATAATATCTTGTGATTAAATAATTATATCTAATAAAATAAAAAATCAGCACTAGTCTAAAATTCCTTATCGAAGCGGAAACGATGTAATTAATCTCGGTGTAGGTACTTAAATGTTAAATTTTGCGTGTTACCGCAAGCCTTATCATTTTAACATTCCCACCATTAAGTTATTCCCACGACAAACAAAGGCTTAAAATTATGGTAATGTGTGAAAACGATAATTTCATTCAATGGTAACAAAAATTAAAAGAAACGAAATAATGAGTATTTAAAATAGTTTCTGGAACGAAGTTCCTTAACGCTGCTTGCGATAAGACTAGTCTAGTCTAGTAGAAATCATCACGTAATGAAAAAGCGTTACGCCCCCCTCTAGAGACGTTCGGTACCGTCCGGAGTAGTTAGGATATTGTCGTGAAGAACTTCGTTATGCCGGAGGTACCCTGATCGCTTTTTGTTTTTTTTTTTAGATTTGGTGTTTCTTGCTATTTTTATCCATGAAATCTGTCGGTCGCTTGTGTTATTTTAGTATCATAATATCGACTCAAGTCTATAAAATTACTACTATAACTAAACTAATAGCTAGTCTAAGAAAAAAACTTCTTTTTTTTTTTCGTGAAAAATCCTGTGATGATGTCCTCCGCCGCTAGGGAAGGAAAGGCAGAAGGTTATGTCGGACACATTGTGGAGAGCGACTTCGAGATCTCTAATGAAGGTCAATGAATCTAAGAAATAACTACCAACAGTACTAACCCGGATGCAAGGTCTGCTTACCTCAATACACATAATTTTGCTTGATTTATGTTACGTGTATGTTAGAAATTTCAAAATGCAAATAGCCTCATAGGTATGGACTGGTTTCATGCTACCTTTTAGTACCAATCCTAATAATTAGGTGTAATTTAGACTATACCAGGGCAATTTCAACTTTATTGTGAAGGATACAGAATGCATTGTTAGTTAAACTTCAGCTTAGCTCGCCGACCCGCTAACAAATGAATTACGCCAATAGCTTCATTGTTAAGTTCTTGACCTACCTTTTAATGCGAATAGAAACGGTTGTAATTTACATGTTTCATGCGCGAAATATTTGTATGATGTGTAATCCACGTTCCGGGTTTTTTTTTGCTCGCCCTTAAGGGTCATAGCGTGATGTTATAACATCACGCTATGACCCGAGAAGTAACATAGGCATATATGCCTATGTTACTTCTTATGCTATCAGCTATCTGCCAGTGAAGTCCCATCAAAGTTGGTCTAGCCGTTTCGGAGATTAGCCGGACAAATAGACAGTTTTTTTTTTCTTATTAATACCGTAGGCATATACTTTCACATGCAATTAACAGAGTTTAGTTGAAATACAAAGACATTAATTTTGTAGTGAAAGAAAAATTCTGCCTTAGGCAGGGTTCGAACCTGCGTCACGGTTAAGTACACCGGTTGCTTTTCCCAACTACGGTAGCGAGATCATTGGTGATGAGATGAATGGTCTGTGTGTGGAATCCAAAAAACGCAAGCGGGCAATAAAACAAAAAACATACCTTTTTAAGTCAATTAAAATCAATTAGTGGTTTGTCACGGTAATTAGTTTGTTACGGAAGAACACTAAGTAGATACCTAATATATTATATTATATACTATAGATATTAGATGTATGTGTCATCATTAGCAATGAGTATTTAATGTGCAAAATTAACTTAAGCACAAAAAAAATACTGCAAAAAATGTCTTCAATTCTTCATCATACTAACATTATACAATTTTCATTGGACAATGTCTGTACATAGATTTTAAAATATAACATAACCATCACGCCTGTATTCCCCGAAGGGTTAGGCAGAGGTGTACTCATGTACACCCACATTTCGCCGGTATGTTTAAGTCCCATGTAATAGGGGGTGAGCCTATTGCCATTAAGTGGGCACAAATCCAGACTCAGAGCTGCTACTTAGGATTTCATAGAAAAACCCAATAACACTTTGCTCGACCTGGGGATCGAACCCAGGACCTCTAGCGTAGCAGTCGCGCTTAGGACCATTAGACGAATGAGGCAGTCAGAGGAGACTATTGCAGGAGGTCTTACTTAAAATCTAGTGCTTACATGTTGATAGAAGCCTAGAAGCAAAGTTATTGTAAAGAAATTCATTTGTGAAGCGAATGAAACCGCAGGCAACAACTAGTCTATTAGATATTTCTGGACCGACACATATTTCCTGACAATAAAGCTGCATATAGCATATCCTCTTACTTAAAATATTTAATAGACAATTAATTTTTTGTGACACTCACCATAGACCAAACGAAGAGTTTGTTGTCGTTGCCACCGGACGCCAACGACTGGCCATCCGGAGACCATTTGAGACCGCACACTTCCTGCCGATGACCTTGGAGCACGCGGGCTGATTGCACCGCTGGGAATTTAAAAAAAAAGTGCACATTAGTAATCGCTACCATCATAATTATCCGCCCGAAACAGCGTATGTCTAAGATTTTTTCAAACGCTCGCGTCGGTTCCAGTCGAACTACTTAATAGTAGTTCGACTACGGCATTACATAAATAGCGACGATCGTACCATTTCCAACCATTTACAATAGTCGTAAGTTAAATCAGACGAATAACTCTGATATGTTTACTGCTTGTCTATACAAAAACTGTCATAACGTCAAATTTATCCGTTGGATAAGAGTAATGTGATGATTAAAAAATCTAAATTGTAGGTATACGAAGGAATTGCCATTTGAGATATATTCATATTATAATGTTTAACCAAGTGTTTCTAGGCTTGGAATTTACTGGAATACATTTAAATATGTGACAATTGGAACCGACAGTATATCGATAAATCCAAGGCACTGACATTTCAAAATATATCGATGTGCATCAAATGAACACCCATCCACGAATTGACCCAACATATTCGACTTAACACGATGAAAACAAGAATACGAAAGAAAAATTCGGCCTCAAAAAGGGTACAAACCTGCGTCAGGTTAAGTACACCGGACGCTTCGCTAACTAAGCTATCGAGAGCCTGTTATGTCGAATTTTTCATCTAGATTCTATTCGAACCTTGTCTGTGGCCGCATTTTGCTTTCGCCTAAATTTATATATTTAAAGATATTTAGAATTCGCAGTAAAACATAATAAAACGTTACAGGAATTAAAACGATCAAAATTCTCTTGAATGCATCTAAAACTTTGTGTTTACTAACCCTAACCCTACTGTTCCCACTTACGACAAAACATGTTGCAAACAGCTACCTATCCCTCTCACCCTAAGAGAGTTAGATAGAGTAAGATAGATATTTGCAACATGTTTTGTCGTCAGTGGGAACAAGAACAAGAACGTGTTACATACACAACAGTGTTCGTTTATCTCGATGCACCGTAAGACGATGCATTGCTTGGTACCTACGTATACAGCAGTAAGTATAACACAGGCGCATATAATTGCATTGTCGTTGAACTTTTAGTCGTGCGCGCAAGCCTTTGAGATACAACGGTGCTTTACAATATGCATCTCAAACTTAGACATAAGTATTTGGAGAGTTCGTCTGTGGTTTAAAAAAAATTCTAAAACTAAAACAATATCAGTTGTTTTTTTATATAACGGAACATCCTTATGGATCTTCTATCTCCTGGATAGGCGGCAGGGTATGTCGGACTCTTACCGACTAAATTCTGCAGTTGCCTGCCCTAACCCTATAGTTTTACTCACGGCCATGAGATTCATCTATCTATACATATAATAAAATTGTAACAGACCGATGTCTATACATTATACATGTTGCAGAAAAACTAATATTGGAGGTATTTATTAGAGCATCAGAAGCCAAATTTTTTTTTTTTTTTTTGTATTTATCTATGTTTGAAAAAGTATCATGCAAACTCATCTAATTTCGTATTACTTACGAAATTAGATGAGGTTTTCACAGTTGTATTGCTGGAGGTCTAACTTAAAATCTGGTGCACGTTTCATGTTCTTGCCGTGCCTGACAAGGCCACACATGTTTCCTACATTATATGATTGTAACAGCTTTTTTAACTTGTGGAATTAAATGTATTGAGTATTGAGTATGTTGATACGCCGCCTAGAAGCAGAGTACGGGTATTATAGAATTGCTGTATCAGCTTATCTCTATCTATTAGTTAAACAGATCTAGGGATAGAGTTTGACCCCTTCTGTGAACTTTTCTATGTCCATCTGTGTCTATCCTAGGTAGATTTAAATAATGGACAGTACCTATAAACAAGGCCTTAATCCAAAATCACTACATAGTATAAAACAAAGTCGCTTTCTCTGTCCCTATATCCCCTTTGTATGCTTAAATCTTTGAAACTACGCAACGGATTTTGATGCGGTTTTTTTTAATAGATAGAGTGATTCAAGAGGAAGGTTTATATGTATAATACATACATATTTTAGTATAGAAAAGCCAATAAACCACGCGGGCGAAGCCGTGGGCGGAAAGCTAGTTCTTAATATTTCTATAAAGTTTGACAGTCGCTTGCCTAATCGTTTCAAGCGAACCGGCCGTGGTACTCACAAGCAGTTCTAGATTCCCTTTGTCTTTACCTCTGCTGTAAGGAGGTTGTTAAGCAAGTACTCTGGTTACATTCGGAGCTTGTTGTTTTATTAAACTGTGCGGAAATTACGTCATCATGCGCCTAGCTTTTTTTTTTCAAATATTTTGGTTCAGCTATCAAATGCGGCTAAACATCAGTATTTAAGAAACATAAAGCCTTTTAGTAATAGTCTTCTTCATGGTCCAATATATCTCTCGATACCAAAATACATCAATATTGGTTCAGCGGTTTAGACATGAAAACGTATTTGGATTTATAATAAACATAATTAAATGGTAGTTTTTCCACCAACCCCTAACAAACAAAAAAAAAATCAAAAAAGCACATTTTTAGGTTCCGATACGTATAAATACTCTAAACCCGCATTTTTTTAATATCGTCAATGCACAGAAATAGACATTTTACAAAGATATAACATTTTCTAGAAAAAAGAAATAAAATTAGGTACTAAATTAGGCAGGATTATGAGGTCCTAATCCTGCCTAATTTAGTACCTAATTTTGAACCCTAGGGACGCAGGTGCATCCCTAGGGTTAAGTACACCGGATGCTTTAGCCGCTAAACTACCGAGACCACTGCCTGTGACATCGAATTTTTCTTCGAAATTCCTTTTCTATCACTAGAAAATGTATCTTTATGCAATATTTAATGCCTAAATATAATAATCAATAACAGGTATTTTTAACAATTTTATGATATTAATAAAGCTTTAGATTTTACAAGACGTTTAAAAAGTTACGCCAGCCGTAGGGTTTAGAATCCATAACCTGATTAAACATGTCCTGATTAACAAGCTAGCTACAGAAAGCTGGTTCCTAGTTCCCGAGTACGAACTATAGGGATATTATACATAGTTACAGCTAGTTCTAAACAGGTTATGCAAAGGCAAAAGCTTCACTCCGTATCACATGAAATCTAATACAACCATCGTCGTTTGAACAGAAATTATGACTATATGCGGGTAGTTTGGAATCATAGTATCAATAATTTGAGTTAAGCGTCAGTTCAGAAAATAGGTACAGACATTCAAATAAAAAATAAATGTCCGTATAAATAAAAAAAAAATATAATTATGTTAAATAGGTATATATTCCTCGAAGGGTTTGTTACATTAATATCAACTCAAAGCAGCCATGGCTCTTTCTTCAAAAGGCATGTACAAATATTGCCCTACATGGTAAAACTCACATCTGGAATAATATTACTACTGGCTGGATTTTAAAAGAGACCATAATTTTCTGAGTTTTTTCGACTTTTCTTCTCATAGGTAGTCCGTTATAAAATGCCGACTACCGATCTATTAAAAAAAGTAGAACATCAAAGACAAGTTCCTTTAAATGATCTATTTACAGAAATAAATATCATTTATTATTGAAATAATTTGAAAATGGAAAATCTATTCTTCACTCGTCTGTACCTATGCAAACTATGGCTAACTTCGCTCGTAACACATTACAAGTTTTGCAACTAATGTCTAATCAGAAATTCTGGTATAAACAAATAATGTACTCACGTGGTGTCCTAGTATCTCTTTGTCGTATATGTCTATCTCTTGAACCAGAGCTGAGAATGTCCCCGTTCCACGCCAAAGCTCCTACCCTGGCCATATGGCCTTGAAGTTTGGTCACCTGCAGAAATAAAAAAAAAACATTTCAGAAAACTGATAAACCATGTGTTAACTACATCCCAAAAATAGGATTACTGAAGAAAGTTACAAGATCAGCAATATCCTAGAACGTCGCCTCAAAGACGTAAATTATAAATGTGAAGGCAAATTTCGACATGGCGGTTGGGAGTCGCAGTGGCTTAGCGGTCATAGCGTCTGGTGTACTTAACCAGAAGACGCAGGTTAGAATCCTGCCCGCGGTCGTATTTTTCCTTCACTAAAATAGCTTAATATCCTAGAAATAAATCTAGACATACACTTAGCACGCCTGGAGCATAGGCAATATTCTAATAAAACGTATGCATCCGTGTTTCAAGTGTCTGTGGATGCGGATGCATAATTTATTGAACCAGCACAAACTGGTTAGCATCGCTGATTGCTGATTAGTTAGTGGGCAATAAAAGCCATAATGTTATCTATAAGCTAGGCTTACAACTTTATTGAGAAGTAGAGTTGGTTACTAAAAACTTATATTGAGATACTCTCCTAAATATGGATCTAGCATACGCGATTGCCTAACAACCAGTTTATTTTAAGGATGCCCGTAAATTATTGCCCAGAAAATTATAGCATTGCCCAGAAATTGGGTTGCAACCGCATTTGGTTAGACTGGAAGCCATTAACATAATTGGAAATAGGCGAGGAAGGTAATGTACGGTTTCCAATATGAAGCATACCTATTATGTGACCAATAGTAAGAAACTTAACCAAGACACCAAGAGTAAATAAAGTAGAAAAAATATCATCTAAGTATATGTATGTAGTTAGTAGTTAGAAAGGGAGTTTCCGGATCAATCGTCGAGTTGAGCCTCGGTATCAAGATATCTCTGACTGTTAGTAAACTTATGCTGACATTTAATGAGTTTGCAGGCTTGTTTTTATTGTGAAAGGACTTAGATTACTATTAAATAACCTATAAACTTCCTCAAGAACTGAGCTATCAAATGCAAAATGACTTTTTATAATTTCAGCTTTACAATATAGCATAGAATTTTTCATCTTTTATTGTGTTGTTAAAATCTTACCTCTTTATTAACAGCAACATCCCAGACGCTGATGTGTCCCTTCTGTGTGCCAACAGCGACCAGATGTCCCCTCTCGCTCCACGCTACCGACGTCACAGCATTGCCTTCGGACGACAGATCGCATAGCCGCGTCACCTGGTGAACAACACAGATAGTTGATAACACCGCGAGAAATGGACGGTCAATATTTGTTCATTTTACAGGTTATTGCCTTGATGTGTGAGTTCAGTTGTCAACAATGAAGTACTAGCAGCGATTGTATGCGCAATTAAGATTTTATTCTAGACAAATAACTTTATAATACCTATAAAGATCGAACTGTAGCATAATCCCTTTCATTATGGGAGGAGACCTGTGCGCAGTAAGAGAAAAGCTTGATGATAGCTGCCAGGGAAAGTCAAGTCCTTTCTTTTCCTTCAAAAAGGTAAGGTGCACTCGCAACCGGCCCTTGTGAATGAATGTGGAAAAAGTAAAAGGAGTATGACTACCTATGTCTACTGTTTTCAAGACGGCACCCGCACATTTTAACAAGCCGTGTCACACAGAACTGTTACACCTAGACTAGGGCAATTATGCGTGAATCACACAATTTTTTGACTGAGGTGGGTATTAAACCTACTGCTCTCGTCGCCAATCATGCGATCAAGATCCGAAACTTCTTAAACGCTCACCTGACTAGTACAAGCACTCCACAAATACACACAGCTGCCGAGCCCCACACTGAGGACATTCTGCGCGGACCAATCAACCAGGTTCAGGTAGAAGTCGTCCTGCAACTCGGGCGCATCCAACACCTTGAATGGAATCCGGGATATTTTCCTCGTCGCCTTCCTGGGCGACCGCAGTAGCTTTTCAGACTTGGCTGATATTGGTGACAGGCTGTATGGTGATGGGTCTATGTTCTCCTGTAAAGGAAATGGGCCTTTAGTATGCAATTTATAATGAAGTGACAGAGCATTGCATTGCAGCAGCAGATCCAGGGAGGGGTGGGCTAGGTATCTGGGTCCACCCCTGAACAAATTTTAAATGATACTAGTAATATACTACTTCCTTAGTATTGGCCCCTCCCACTGGATAATTGGACTGCCAAAGGTCTACAGTGCGTATCCTAGGCACGCAATTATGACTTTTCGCAGTCATGTGCATATTAATAGCTCCTCTTACTCATATTTTATCAGTGTATCTACTCTGATCGTCTCTTTATCAACCGGTTTATCCGGTAGCAAATGTCCAAGAAATTGAGACCCTATTGTACATTAAGAAGCGCGTACACGGTGAAGAAAAATGCTTGAGAGATTTTCTTTACCGCGTGTGAAGTCAGTGCCAACTTGCAGGTTAGCGTGATGGGATAAGCTAATCCCTCTTATCCTAAGAGGAGACCCGTGCCCAGCAGAGGGACAATAATGATGCTATACAGAAAGTTTATTCCAACAGTCACAACACAAGATAACCTAACAAACAATAACATGATGAATGAACTTTTTTGAAAATAAAAATTGACTTCAAACATTTCACGTATCTTCAGAACTGATGATCAGAGACAGACCTAATTAAAATGAAACAGATGGTATATTCTATCTGATAAAAAAAATAATAATCTAAATGTAATCGGTTCACTATCGGCCAAGATATCGCGTAACGTGCACAAAAAAGCACTCGAATTGAGAACCTTTTTTTTTAAGTCGGATAAAATTTAATAATTGTATATAGTACTAGCTTTCCGCCCACGGCTTCGCCCGCGTGGTTTCTCGGCTTTTCTGCATTTTTTTTTTCCCGTTTTTGCAACATTTTTCATTTATGCTCCGCTCCTATTGGTTATAGCGTGATGATATATAGCCTATGGCCTTCCTCGATAAAGGGGCTATCTAACACTGAAAGAATTTTTAAAATCGGACCCGTAGTTCCTGAGATTAGCGCGTTCAAGTAAACAAACAAACAAACTCTTCAGCTTTATAATATAAGTATAGATAACTAGCTGTTGCCCGTGGTACACTTGCACCAAAAATGTTTTGATTCCCTAACCACTAAGAAATCACATCGGTCGCGCCATTTTTGAGTTTTTACAAAAAAAAAAATAAACCCTTCATCATCCACAGCCTGACTTCATCCCAGTGCTGAATAAACCTTCTTCACTTTGTGTTATCCATCACAGTACTTGCTATTCTCATCCACATTAAAACAGCTCAAGACAAATATGTGCAAGATAAGCTTTCTTAATTAGGAAAAGATGTAAGATAACGTTGAAAAATGATGTAAACTAAAGACACAGTATAAGGAAATTCTCGGAATGACCATATATAAAATATGTTTGCAAGTACTTGCAACTTTTAATACTCAAATAAATGAGCAGTTCTATGAAACATAACCTGTTCGGTTCAAACTGCGTGATAATGTTACAACCATATTATTATAAAAAATCACAGCACTAAACATAAAAACTGACAAAAAGTGAGGAAATTTGACGAATAAACTGCAACATCCAACGGAGTTAATAATTATAATAATCGTTTTCTAATAACTAGTTTGTGGATTCTAGGCAATAATAACTAAATATAGACGGGGTTTTTTGGCGATATCAATAATACAATGAACGGTAGTCAATAAACAGCCATTACGAAGAGCTGTCTATCTTGACAATCTTATTACAAAACTAATAAAAAAACTAATTACAGATCTGACCAAGACAACAATAGATAAAGATTTCTGTTCAAACCCTCAAAAAAATAACGAATCATTCGCAGTTAAATAGTAATTAAACTCTCAGGTAATTGTGGTCAAAGAACATAAAGTAAAAATAGTATATTTGTCAAAAGACCAGAAATATTAGATGGTGTTAAAGTTATAAATGTTGCAGCAGTCATTAGCTTTACAGCGGCAATAAAACAGAAACATCATGCGAGCACTATAGATGATGATGATGATTATACAAAAACTATTGACAAATTGAATCTGCTAATTTCAACACTACATGTAACACACAATATATTTTGATGAATACTAATCTACACCAAAAAAATATATAAAATACGAAACGCATGCACACGGAACAATCTCCACAAGAGGTAAAAGATCTGTAAATTAAGCATGACGAAACTTAACAAAAAAGCTTATGACCTGACAATAAAAAACTTACCTACACTTTATTACGACTTTTTTAAAGTCTCTGTAAATCTAGACTTGAATGCAAAAATATTCAAATTGGTTTATGCAAAACCGCTTTTGGGCCGCCTTGATATGGAGATAAACGAGCCGATTAGAATAGAGTTTAAGAAAATGCTTAAGGATTACAAGGAAGCCAATTGAAACCTCCTGAAGCATACAGGCCTTGAAAAGTTCGCCCACCTAAAGCCTTTTGTCAGAAACGGGCGAATATAAAAAGGCACTGAAAAAAAACGCAATAAACTTAACGTGTATCTGTCTGATAGCGTCTCGATTTGTCAGCGATTTTTTTACGCTTTCAATTAATCATTAGAATCATTCCTATACAGCGCATTTTGATTGGACTTATTGACGACCGGAATTAAAAACCACCTGATGATATATATGCCACTGCTACCATTCGTCTGTCGAATGAGCAACGTAACGAATGCTATACAAGATTAATATCGCTTCGTATCTACGCTTCAAACACAGTAATTCGTCAAGATGGTATGTTTGAGAGGAACAATTATTTACAGAGATATAAACTTGCATTTATTTTGTTTATTACCGTACGAAATGACATGAATGTTGACATTTTTAATGTGAATTTTCGCACCGACAAACGTCGTGTGAAATTCTAAGTATTTAAATGCAAAAAAGTGCAGAATTTTGTTAAACTCGCAGCAGTTCAGTGTCCGTGAACCCGCTTTTATTACGGACACTAAGTAATCTAGATGAATAACACCTTCATAAAGAGACTCAAGTTTCCTGAGACATAACGTGGGTCGCCATTACCATATGCGTATTTTTGGGATTTGATAATAATCCTTTTATTGTTGCAGCATAGAATTTGGCAGTGTGGGTGGAAAATATCGGTAGTTTCTCGGGCGTGAACGAAGCCATATTTAAGGTAAAGGAAACAACAACAAAAGGATGTGTCGCGTTCACTTCGGACACATTTTACTGTATTGTAATTCAGATGGGAACACAACTGGACTGTGACGCCTACGTCAACGAAAAACATAAGGTGGTACAAACGCACGGGGACAATAAACATGAATGTTTAAAGTCAAGCGCACCCAATAAATCGCTGATAAAGGGAAGATTTACATGTAATACTACGAGATAACCCATACGACACCGTTGCTTCGCCCAGATTTTTTTCAATCAATGATATACTGAGCGAGCATGTCAGTGCAGCTAAATATCAAAATTTCTCGTGCAGAAGAATCATGAATGAATCAATATACTAACGGAACAGTTGTAGTAAGATTGAAAGTGCATCGAGATATGCACGATGATTAATTCGCAAGTGCCACTTATGGAGATATTGACTTAATAGATGCCCCGCCCCCGATGGGTCATCGACATAATGACCTTGATGTTCCAAATTAGATGCATATGTATAATCTTATTACGTAAGACGTCGATCGTTTGCAACACGTTGCAACTGGTTTTGTTGATACAAAAACAGGTGTGTCAGCTGTGATTTGAAACGATAATGCAAAAAGAAGCGATCTTGGTTGATATGTAAAAGCCTCGCACGGGAAAAGACACGCGTATTTTTAGAATTTCTGCGTTGACATCACGTTTGGTCTAGACTGCATGTTAGATAGAAATCGTGTATCAACGACCTCGCTACCGACGCATCAGCTCCAAACGCATTTACCAGATGCTGATACTGCACTGTACAATAAATTTATGATGGAAAAAAAATTACAAATACAATAACGAAGGGAAAATCAATGCATTCCAACTACAGTACAATTTCTTTCAATCAATTGTACTTTGATTGGGTTAATGGAACTTTCATATGGAGATCGAGTAACGGCAATTATTACCTTCACGGTTTAAATAGTGCGTGACCAAGTAACGAAACATTAGATATCATCTCTTACAGCAAACAGCAAAACGATATTTAACAACTAAAGCTTTGCTAATGCTGTTTTGATTACGTGAATTACAGATATTTTTTACGCAATCACACGCGAAATTGTCGGCACTACCAGCGGTCACGTCATACCGTAATAAATAGACGTTTACTTAACTACCTAACCTACGCGTTTTGTAAGTCAACAACACCTCAAGTGGCTACTTAATGTGATATAAAAAATATTTAAAGTGTACTTAACATCATTCACATAACAACGGCCAAGTAACTAAGGAACGTTAAGTAATTATTAAAACGAGAAAATTTTAGGTAGCGTGTGTAGCTACGTGTAGTTGTAAACAACTTAAGAGGTCCCAAATCACCAACTTCCTTGATATACAATTGGCTTATTCAAAGCAAATACACAAAAACCTCGTAACAATGGATCGTACAATTGTCCACAATAGACGTCTATCTGGTCTAGCACGAGAACATAAAAGACATAACATCGTCGTATCTAACCGATTTGAAACTGCAAAAAGCGCAGCGGCCAATCAAAGATCTAAAAAACCATATAAATGAACACTAATCTAGGCGAGCGAAACTAAATTGTATTAGATACTAATGATACAGGAGCCGGGTATACAGGTAAATGAAAAATTTCAATCTATCCCAAACCACAATGATGTAAGATGAATGAGCAATCAGAAACGCAAGTTTGTTAACCTCAGAAATCAGACGCATAAAAAGCTAGAAATCCAGCAGTGACTAGATCGCAGATAGCAGATTGATTGGTTCTATAAATGAAGTACAATTGTGACCTGTGGCAGTTCCGTAAGCGGGTCACGTCGCAAGCAATGCAATAAAACCAAATGAAGCACTGCAGAATCAAGACGAATGTAAAGATTTTCAGCGAACATTAAATAATACGAGAAGAATACAAATTAAAAACATTAAAACACGGAACTATCTTTGAGATGCAGAACTCATAAGTCGACCGTAACTTGACGTATTTTTCCAACAAATTTTAACATGGCTTACTGATTTTTTCCAGACAAACTTACAAAGAAATCATATAAAAAGCGATTAACTCTTTATTTCCCGATATTACGTAATCTAAGCTGAGCTCGTCAAGTGCACCAGGAATGCGAATAAAAAACCGCTAAAGCTGCGGTGTGGTTACGACACCAGCCTGTCAGTATTTGTTCATTTCCACGGTTGCAACGACGACGGTTCAAAGCCCGCCTTTAATCATTGAACGTGGAAGCGTCTATTTTAGAAACAGATTAAAACTAAGGAACCAATCAGGTTAAACGATAGGATGTAGCCAGATGGTAATAAACATTAAGGAATTTGGCTGCAACACATCACAGAGTAGCTTCGTAAATAGAATCACTTAACGTAAGCCAGATACCATGAATCTTAAGAAACTCATCACTGGATCGATTGATTTAGCACTGTCAACACGAGTAACCCTACCGGGCCTCGATCGCAAAAAGCCTCTGTTTACACAAGTCCTTGTGTCAATATGTAGTTTGGAAAAAATTAAGGCCAAGTAGAGGCCTCACGCTAAATTCCCTCGGGTAGGTACCAGTAGACTCTGTTGTCTCTGTAAACAAACCACTGAGCGAACACGGATGGGCACTTCTGGTGACCGGTTCAATGGCTGATGATGGCACGGGAGCCGCTTTGCGCACCATTAGCCAGACAACAGACTGGTCCTTTTAGAATAATGCAAAACGTGTTTGAAAACATAAAGACTGTTTTTTTTGCAGTTTTATAACTCTCGAATTGAGGCAGTTATTAAATTTTATTTTCTGCTGCAATTTTTATCTTTAATCTAAAGGATATGTTATTTTTTTGGTGGTTGCTCAACAATAGCAGCAAACGAACGTCGTACCTAAAATATCAAAGGCCAAACCTAGGCATAGACCGTACATAATACAATACCTAGCTAGCTAATAATGGCATCAAATTCTATTGTAATGATACATCGTCCGCCTCGTGTGGTGTGTCAGTCACCAGCGCCATCGCATTTGGAAACTAAACTTGTCCCGTATCAGATAACTATTTGGACATCTGCATTATGATTAGCATGTTGTTAGTGTCAATCAGTGCTTTCGTATCAATGCTCGATGACAAAAAAATGGGCACGTAGGTGCCGGCAACAAACTCCGTTTCAAGGTTACCAGTATCTATATCTATCTCCGCGTTGATCATAAAAAATAATTCTGATATAATTAACGAGAAATTCATATCGAGATGTCTCGGAAATTAAAAGAGCACCCACACAATGATCCCGAAACGTGACTGTGCAGCAATTCGGGAGGACAATCTAAGACATGATCTAGATTGTAACAACACTACGGCAGCCGATCGACGTGTGTCCAAAAACAACTACAAAGAAATCGATTTCATGCAGCTGGATAAAAAATTAAAAGAAAAAATGCATTCATAAAGACTTACGTATCAAAACTTACGAATCATCCCCTGCCAATGAACTCAAGTCTAGACCAAAGTTTGTATCTAATCTTAAACTTGTCTCTGTTGAAAAAACATTATAATAACAATTTGATGAGCAAAATGCGCAATCTTCGTGGTGGGTTACTTAGGAATGTTTTTGTAGGCGGCCATTTTAAAACTATTACTTTGCAAATGCTAACTCTAATGTATCGGAGTGTTTTAAAATAATTACCGGCGTGCAGCAGTCGTGCGATTCAAGCTAATTGATTTTACATTCGTTATTATTACTGAATAATAGTTACTAACTGACGAGTTATAGAAACTTTACTTTATACAAGTTTCATATATTTATATTAGGTAGGAACTTCCGTGACCGTGTATAATTCAAAGTAATTATTTAGAAAAATATATAATCTTTCGTAGCAATAAGGATAGACGAATCATTTTAAGCGTGAACGGATAGTATTAATAACATTTCTACTTTTTATCCATGTGATACTAAAAAATTAGCATCAAATGCCCATTAGGGACGCGACAACTTTTTGCATCACTGCAAAAATACAACACGAAAGTGTGCCTAAGCTCATGCGTTGAAAATTACAACCACGGATACCTCCGTGGACAATTGGTTGATGAAAAAAAAAGTTGTCGTGTATCGTGATACAATCGGATCGACGAACCTCAGGCATCACACGCATCATTGAAATGCGCAAGCGCAAAATCTGTAAATCGCAAAGTGTCTAGACTTTTATCTATCTGTTCAAGGACTAGGCAACAAAAAGCATGAGATGTGACCGTGAGGTTGCGATTTGTCGCGCCTGTGAATCATCCATCAATTCGATTATTTGGATGTGGTTGCAGTCGTTAATGAAGCAGGCGCGTAAATATACATCAAAATAAGAAGACATTCTTTTTGCAGGCATTTGTAGTGCAATTTAAACAAATTACAAGCACGACAATACCTAGCTTAGACATTGCGGTCACTGCGTCATCATTACTTGGCACGGAATTGTTGATTGTTGTCACCGTCTGTTGGCAGTTCAGCTTTTAATAATATACAAATACTTATCACAAAAAATATTGGTGAAACACTTTCTCAAAGCTTTTATTTAAACTAAAAACCTTAAATTCTTTGTTCTGTAAATACTAACATAAAATTTTATTTATCATCGCGATTAGAAACAGGTACTTTTATCTTTTTGAAGTCGTGACTTCGCGACAGGTTAAGCATTACGAACGTAATGAAGAAAATCATCTTCCGTTTTTTTGTATCTTAAGAAAAGATGGATGCATTCTGTGTTTATTGTTATGGTCTATAAAACAATTTAATTACACGTTTTCTCAGATTCTTAGACAATCTAGTCAGCAATGATATGCATACGTAAAACAAATCGATTTGGTATCGCTTCAGAAACAATCGATTGCTATTCTAATAGCTAAACATTTTTATTGTCTATTCTCTATATTTTTACACCTGGGAACATCTGATGGAATTAAACGCAATAAAATAACAGACCGCAACGCAATAACGACACACTTGAATGTAGTTTAAAATCTTTAGCACATTGTTGCAAAATATTGGTCACAGGAATCCAAAATCGCGTGTAGCGATACCATTCGTGATCTTGCATATTATGGACAAGTGTGAAATATCTGGCTTCATCAAAAATTTACTTCTCAAGGCATGAAAATTTGGGACTAGATTTATTGTAGGCTTATCCATGCTTTAGAGAATATAATTATATGAAACTAAGAGGACATTTTTATAAAACTTTGTGACATGAGGTTGCCTTCGTCCTTCCTCGGAATGCAATCTATCTCCTTCCCAAATTTAATCGAAAAGAGTTCATTCCGTAAAAGAAGCGAGTAGAATTTTATGTTAGACAGAGAACGCACTATAGCTCGCTGTGACGACACACCGTGCGATCGCCATACAAATTCTATATGCTAGCACAATTTTTTTTGGGAAACTTTTTAAGTCGATTTCAATTTTTTTTCAGTATGCGAATTAAATTTTGAATAGGACTGTTATTTTTAATAAATCAAACCCAATCAACTAATCCATTGATATAGTAATAGTAGACTTGCATAGATCTTTTCAAAGATTTTCCCACAATGTTTTGTGATGGATGACAATCAAAATTGCAAATAGGCATTAGCTGAGACTGACTAGCTTGTATTTTAAACAGCTTATTTGTTATTCGCCTCTTTCCCAAAACTCAACATGTGCAGAGCGACAAAAATTTATATGGGGACGCATCAAGAATTGAATCGAAATAACAATGCATTTTTTTACGTACGAAATTTGTATTCAGTGCATAATGCAAGGATAATACAGTGGGTGGATACCGCCAGACCGATTTAGAATTTTATGCGAGTTCTTAATGTTTTTTTCTGTGATCTATGGTCTGCGTATGCGATTATTTTTCCTATTTCTGAATTGTGGATTAAGTTGTTTCGATTTTGACCACGTGCACATTTTGAAGAACGCCGAAATTCACTAATGATATGCACAAAGATACATGTCCAATTCACTTGATGAATATTCAATTCTGCTGTTCTATTGAATAAAAACCATCGATTACTTTGTCACCACGCTGTAATAATCTCTAACAAATATATCTAATTTATTGACAGCATCACTTAGATAAGATTATGGCAAAAATATTATTTTGAGTAACTTTTTTCATTCGTACCTGTCGACAGCGGGGTTGCGCGTGCGCCGCAACCGGGTCGTGCATGACCATCATCACTCCGTACGAACTGACAAGCGGCTAATGCATGAGGATAAAAACTGTTTACACGATTAGGTTTTTTCGTCGGATTATAAAGGCTTAAGAACTTGGTGTAGTGAAATGGTAAATGTACTTTGTTTTTGTCATGTACTTTTAAAATAGATAGCACACGTCGCGACGGTAATAAAACATGCAGACAGCGCCACGTAATGCTATTAAAATCTGAGTTATCCTGTCGTTATCAACGCTTCACTGCAATTTACCTATCATTATTTTACAACAATAGCACGATGATAAATATTATTATATTATTATTAATTAACTACCTACTACTCGTACTACTACGCTACTGCCACGCTAGAGGTCCTGGGTCCGATTACCCCACATCTCAAGCAATCGATAAACTCTGAAACTACTGAACCGAATTTAATAATTCTTTCACTATTAGAAAGGTACATTATTATAGATTACTATTCATTATCCCGCAGGATAACTGGGAAACACTCTATTTATTAAAAAAAATAGCTTTCCGCCCGCGGCTTCGCCCGCGTGGACTATAGGTTTCGTTTCATTTTATGGGACAATGTATAGCCTATGTCACTCAGGAATAATGTAGCTTTCTATTGTTGAAAGAATTTTCTACATCGTTTCAATAGATCCAGAGATTCCTTACGACCTCACAAACTCACAAACTTCACCTTTTTATAATATTAGTATAGATAAAAACGCAGAAAGCAATATCATACCGTAGTTTGATCTATTGTTAAAATCTCCACAGGCCAGCAACGCACGCGCAACGTATCAGCTACCGTTTCAGTGACGTCAGTTATAAAAAAAAAACATTTTAAAATTAAACATGACATGGACGTGAAACATCTATTTCCATGTCACATTTATCAATCAAATCTTTGAAGTATTTAGTTGTATAATAATTTATTATTTTTGGTCGTCATCGCAGTGATGTCAGTCAGACAGACCAATGATTGGACAAAACAAAAATAAATGCACAGGTGAAAAAAAAAACAATGGCATCGTATCTCTAATGTAATGGTCAGAAAAAACTATGCAGAAGGATAAATGTTGAATAAAGTGACTAAATAACATTTGCATGGTAGAAAGAGAACAAAAAATGTGCAAAAAGTTGGGTGCTGTGCTGATTAGCATATCCTCGTTGTCACTCATACGCTAAACGTCCAGCCCGTGATAATTGACACACAAAGCATTTAGACACCAACTCTTGCGCACTTAAAACTCTTGTAACATTTGGCAGAGCACTTTCGTTCTACGTTTTTATTCCATTTTCCTGCACTGCCAACAATAATTAAATAAGAACAAACATAACATACCACCACGCGTGTTTCCCCGAAGGGTTAGGCAGAGGTGTACTAATGTCCGCCAGCATGTTTAGGTCCCATGTAATAGGGGGCGAGCCTATTGCCATTAACCTGCTGAGCTGCTACTGAGAATTTCATAGAAAAACCCATTTACACTTTGCTTGACCTGGGAATCAAACCCAGGACCTCTAGCATAGCAGTTGCGCATAGGATCACTCGACTAATGAGGCAGTTTTTACGAATTAAATAAGGTATAATTTTAGTCCAAAAAAAAACCTGGTAAAACTTCCCAGGGCCTTCACAGGCATTGCACATGGGGGGTTCTGGGTCTATTAAGAAGACACATAGCCCCCCTCCTCGTGCTGATGATGATGATGGAATACCATACTGTCCGGTCTTATACCAAAGAAGCCTTTTGAAGGATCCCGACCGTATACAAACAAAAGGACTTTAAAATGTACAAATTATAGAAACCACGTGCTTTAAATACAGGTCTTTTGCTTCGTCTACTTTCATACAGTTGTAAGTACGGACATATTGACACATTGTATAGTATTTTTTTTAAAACGATGTGTGTAAAAAATATAGACAAATGCTTAAGTATTCTAAATTAATAGCAGCTAGTAACAATCTTAAACAGCTCGCAAGGAATTCGTGGGCAGGTGAATAAAACTAATTAATATTACTAACAGCAAAAAATTAGACAATACTTGTCGAGTCAAAGATTAAAGTGCAGTACTTTTTATACATCCTTCGAATTCAATAACAATATTCGTGTAGCATTGAAAATATATCGCTATCATATAACACGAGTGGACGAGCAGTGTGAGTATATATTGACACAAACTTTACAAGAATGGCGTGACATTCGATACCGGAATCTTTTTACAATAAGACCGCCGCGATTCAGCAATTTTGCGAACTTTGTCAGTACATTTCAATACACAGTAGCTTACAATATAATTGTTTCTTTATGTTACTGATTGAATGATAATGTTAACAAATTATATTTTTCAATTGGGACCCATAGAGATGACATGACAACAGTTTCTAAAGATTATTTCGCGGAATTGTGGACACAGTGTTGAAGTATCTGACATGATGGGTTTTCAAGAGTCCATCATAAGACACGTCAATCATTCATCGGTCGATCAATAGTTACGAAATGTAATGAGTGTGCATATTGAACAAATGTCCAATCGCCATTCGGGGAATTTTAAAGTGCTAAGCAAATGTAAATAACACTTAGCCGTCCCAGTAGACATTACCTAACATTAGGGTTGCTATCTCTAAAATCAGATAATAAGGACAAGAAGTGTGAAAACCCTGAATGTCGAAGCTTTGGACCCGGATACTTAAGTCAACTATATTTTTTAATATACTCGGTACCATATAGCATCGCCCGGCAATGACCGGTGTCCTGAAAACTTTAACTACAATTGAAACCCCACCTTGAAATCCTAAACTGACAATCCTACGTAAGAACAAAATGGATTAAGAAAAATCTTTGACTTAGTTGGCTGCAAATGACACAGTAATATTCTCTTACGATAATTTTTCCAAATGATTTTGTTTGCACGCCTACTTGGGGCTCCAATCGGCAAATGCGATAGGAAATAAATAAATGCTTGTTAATAGTACAACATTGAGGCGACACTAATGCAGGTACTACGTTTAATGATAAGTAGCTTCGATACGGTATCCACTTCACGCAATCAAAACAAAAAATTTCTTTAACTTTAATCGCAACACAATTTTAATTTTGGTCATTTATGTGCTTGTATCTTATTGATATTATATGAAATTCGAGCAAAAATCGATAAAAACGCATTCCAAAAAGTATCGATTCGTACTTTTTCGAAACAACACGAATTCCATTTGACCGGGCGTCGATGCAACGTCACTTAACCCCATAATAAAAATCGATACACGCCAATTTTTTATAAGTTTTATATTTAAAATCGGTACTTACGACCAGAGATTCTGTCACAACAGTGTTTGCCTCACATAAGATGGCGTACTTTAGGTGACATTATGGGATGATATTGGCAAATTCAATTTGGCGCAGGCGGGGGTTAATGCTTGGGTCAAAACAATTATGTTTATTTCCTAAGTGTAATATTTCCGGGTGGTATGGGGTTTTTTAACATTTGTTAGGGTAATTAACTGTCCTAAACCTGTGATATGAGGGTTTTTAATGTGATATCGATGAATGTTTGCATAATTTTCATCGCACTTTACAAGAAATACGACAAATTTGTCGTCCAGTTTATGTCGTCTTTTAAAAATAGTATTCTTTTTACGTGATCCTTAAAATGACTCTCAATTATAAGATTTATCCCCAATTTATGTCATTAACACATCGAAAAAGCTACCCAAATGACGCTTGTAAAAAACCAATCAATGCAGAATCAAATTAAAACTCACATTTATTATGCAATAAACCAAATGCGTTTTGACAATACGCCAATCCCCGTCTAAATAACTCATTGAATCGCGAAATGTCCAAATACATCACTGTGACGTGTCCATAAATATTGTCAGGGTATAAAAGGGTTAATTTAGGCAGATCGTAAAATATAGGGTTTTAACAATAATCGCGCTAATTTTATAAAGAGAAAAGGTTATTATTCTTTGCGCCGGAAAAAATCTTATGCGAAAGTATTGTTGCATGTCTTGACGGATACAGTACGTTCTCTGTTTGGTCATGGATTAATTTCTGCCTGGGAAATATCTAGATGGGTAGCCAGACAAACAAAAGATAACCAAAAAACTGCACAAAAAACAAAACGAATTACCAATTACGCTTACATAATACAAAAACGCGTTTTATTGGCGAATAAAAATTTCTGATGCAATTAGACACAGGCGATACATGTAGACATATCACATTTAGATTCATTTTACACACTGGGATAAAATATACTAATTAGACATGCATATTTTTTATACTGTAACGCATTTGATGTGTGATTCGAGTTTACTGCACGAAGATTTTATTGTTATTCGCCTTTTTATAAAGGCAATGACAGGAGTACACGAAACGATATTTATGTTGCGATGCGTTAAATAAATATTATTTGAATTTAGAAGGACGCATTTAATTTGTATTATTTAGTTGAATTTCTGGCAACATTTCTTCTGTCATGCAATGAAATGTAACAAAAGACGAACAGTGCTGATCATGTACTTTCTAAAACGCTTCAATTAAAGAAGAATATCGCTTGCATCACCTGACCTATTTCCCACGGGAGATGCAATAGACAAGTTTCCTTTCTTTCACGTAAATAAATTGCATCTTTATAGATTGGAAATTATCGTGACACAGCATTTGTAGGGTCCACGTCTATTTTGTTACGTTACGCATTGCCTCACGCTTGACCGAACAATTGTACCAATCACTAATTTGAAAATGAAGCTTGAAGACGCTACGACGAAAGAGAAACTAAATAGATCTTTACGAAAAACGAGTAAAGGGAGATAACTACTAAATAAAACAAATAAAAATCCCGACTATTGCATTATATCTCGACCGATTTTCATCAAATATAGCTAAGAACACTCCCGACAGTTCAATTCACCATTTAGACAAAAAAATACTAAATCAAAATCGGTTCATCCGTGCGGGAGCTACGATACCACAGACAGACAGACACACAAACAAAACAGACACGTAAAACTTCTAACACCACGTCGTTTTTGCGTCGGGGGTTAAAAATCCACCATTACTACATGAAGAGGAGTTGTAGAATTGCAAAGCCAAATAATCAGAGGGATAGGTATGTACAAATAACTAGAGATTTAGTTCAGTCAATAACCTTTTACATGCTTTCTGGCATAAAGCCAATTCGAATAAAGGCATCTCATAGAATACAGTAGGATTCATAGTTACAAAACTTTTGCTGGAAAATGACATCTTTTCTATTTACAGAAAAGGTGTTATCCCCGTGCCACGCTTAAACAGCTGTTAGGCAAATTCCTCGTATCGAGCCGAGCCCGGAATGCGAGTACTAGTATCGGCATTAAAATACGTCAACACACTCTATTTGGCACAAGGCAAGCGTTAGTACTGCCTTAGTAGATACGATTTTATGCCTAACTAATACCCGACTGTTATCACTGTCTACCTAGTTATCGCTTTTAGAACAAACAGAATGCCATTTTAACTATGAAGGACTGACTTTAAATGAGCCGGGAACTAAAAATTAGATATGAATAATAATGAGTCATAAAAAATCCTTATAAAGATGTGGCCTTCAATCTAGTATTATACTGTAGATAAAATCTCTTCTGATTATCATCATACAGATAGAAGAATTGATTTATAGTATAGTGATGTTTGTATTAACCACCTTAAGTACCTGTATAAAGTAAAAAGACATCAAAATCTAATTGACATCAAGGTAGAAAACATATCCTTGCCACGCGATTCCACTGACGACAAAACATGTTGCAGACATCTATCTAACTCTATCTAATTCTCAAAGAGTGAGCAGGACAGGTAGCTGTTTACAACATGTTTTGTCGTCAATGGAAACGCAGGGTTACAATACATCGCAAAGCCAAAGAAGACTTACCACAGCATTGTGACTCTGTGCATTAAATCTGTAGACTGGCAGATACGCTTGCGAGGATTTTGGTGTTTGTGCAGTCCCCAAACTGGCTTTGTTGCCTTCCGCACATGAGGCCGACGGTCCTCGGACCTCTTCTATCTGGGCTCCAAGGAGTTCGTTCTGCAGGAGGCAGTTGTACGCGTGCTGGTCGCGTGCCCCCGTGCCATTGTCTCCACTGCCATCCCCTCGGGCCTTCTTAGTCGGTTGGTTCTCTGTGCTTCTCTGTATTGCTGGAAGAGATAGAAAACTGTAAGTTTCTTGTGGACTATCACGGTCTAAATTGATGACCTATCATTCAATTTAGTTTGACAGAAGACTATGTTTAGGTTTAGTACTAGAACGGATAGTAATTCTAATTTCTTAAATTAAGTTAATAATATTGTAGAAAATATGTGTCAATTTGTCATAAAGGATTATTTTTAAGGGTAGCCTATGTTCTTTCTCAGGCTTTAATCTATCTATTTGCCGAATTCTATCGAAAACTGTTCGTCGGTTTAGACGTGAAAAGGTAATAGACGGAGTTATTTTCGCATTTATTGGCAAAATTCGACAAATATATTTTCTACACTCTTTCTTCTATTGAACTTTGATTATTTCTTATTATGTGTGCGCATTGTGCTTAAAATGGGGTCAAGTACAAAGATTTATTTTTAGGTATTAATACATAGGTAGATTAGCAGGTAAATATAGATACATATTATTACCAGCAAAACAGTTTATAATGTTGCTGTAATTATTATGAGGTAATGTGGATACAAAACAAATGCATTGTCCAAAAATAAATACCCATAGCACGCACATAATAGGGAAAATATTAAGTTTAGGTACATCTGCTATTAAAGGTAAGCATAATATTTTGCACCTAAAATAGCCCGCAAATTATTTTAAACAGTTCAAGTTCTCAATTTTTTTTTCAATTTCAGACTAAATAGACTTGTAATGTTTTTGGTTATATTTATAATACGAGTATGTTGCCTGCGGTTTCACTCGCCCCCCAAAGGACTTTTTCAAATAAAATGTAGCCTATGTCCTTTTCCAAGGCCAAATATATCTCTATACCAAAATTTATCATAATTGGTACCGCGATTTATGCCTTAAAACGTAATAAACAGACAAACAAAGCTAATTTTGCGATTATAATATAGCTTAATATGGATACTTCCGCTAAGGCCGACTAATAACACAAAACTAGGGAAGAGAAGGGAGCGTCTTGCAAAAGTCAACAAAACTCGGCACGCTTGGTAGCATATAGTGAGTCCCCTGGAATGTCATGGAGTTTCTTGCATTGTGCTCTTCTCCAGAAGACCCTGTATTAAGAATCATGCAACTGGTTTCCGACATTGACCTGTATTGAAATAGACTTAGAAATTAGGCAAATGCATAAAAGTATTTTAAAATCAATTTAACTTTTAGAATAGCGGCTGGTAAAATACTTTAAGTACCTAATGTCTACTTTTACAGACATCGCTGGCATAAAGAACATCACACAATGATAATTAAATTCTAATTATACATATAAATACAGAAATTCCAAATGATTAAGAGACCACAAAATGAGGTAAATGCCTATTTTGCTTTGTAATATTCATTGTTTTGTGTAAAGATAACCCAGAATAATTATTGAGGATAATAGACAATGACTTTAGACACTTTATTCTACCGAGAATCTGAATAAAGCCAAAAACAGACTTATCCCACATTTGGTACGTTTGGAACGAATTTTGGGTATAGATGTCATATTGCGTTAGTTGGTGGGTTAAATCTAAGTTATTCCTTTCAAGAATGTTAATTTTCCTCTGCAAATAAGCTTTTTCATTTTATATTAAACCCTCCGAATGCTGCATCTACTTACGTTTTTCTTCGTAGGGGGATTAAATATTATCTAATATACAAAAATCTCTAAGCATTTGGCAGGTCTGAGAATAAGTCGTAAACTATCTTTAACCTCCTACCCTATCCCCCATTTTTTAATCACGATTTTAGTTTGGTAGAACAACGTTTGCCGGGTTAGCTAGTATCAATATAAAATCTAACAACAATATTTTTATTACTGTTTGGAGTTATAAAATTCATGAAATAAAGAAAAGAAAAAAATCCAGACACCCAGAGACTGGAACAGGGATTTTCATAGAAAAACCCAATAACACTTTGCTCGACCTGGAAATCGAGCCTAGGACCTCCAGGAGCGTAGCAATCGCACTAAGGACCACTATCCTAATGAGGCATTCAGTAATGTATATCTTCGAAGAGTAATTAAATCATTCGGTTCTCTAACCTAATAATAAAAGCAGGTGACTATTAATACTGTGTCGCCAGTCGCCACTGCCACAGCGCTGAGCCGGTTATCCTGTCGTGTCAAAACCATATGCGCCAGCGCACGTGCCACGTGACTCACGACCGTAAAAAATATGTTTCTCTAATAGGTATGTTAGTTTATAATTTGACAATATTTCAAATACACAACACATCGCGCATATTAATTACTCCGATGACTAGGATTTTTATTAATTATACAAAAATCTAAGAAGCTTGTTTTGCTGCTTGTGTTTTAAATTAAAAATAATGGTCAATATTTTATTTACGTCTGCTATTAGAGAAACCCAGACTTAACAAATTTAGTCTCTGAATAAATTAGGCAAAATGGGAAATTGGGCTCGCCAATTTATATTTGGGTTATAATATGAAAATAGTATTTCAAACCAAAAATTAATCACAGATTTATAATAAATAATACCTTGTCTAGAAACAATAAAACAAAATAATTAACAATATTGCTAAGATAAAATAATAATAATAACTAATAAATAATCATTCTTTAATTGTTTGAGATGGAACAGATATGAAAAGAAGCTCATTTTTTTCTGAATCGCGATATCCAACTTCTCTAATGACCGAAGCACCTTTAATTATACCATCCAAAACACATGGCGAGATCCGACTGACAATTTAGCAACGACCTGGGAGATACTGCCAAAAATACAATTTACACTCACTACCAATCTTCCTTTGTATGGAATTATGGATGAATCACATAATACAAATACAATGCACTTGACTACCATGATTCACGTAGTCCTAAGAACCACTAAATAACTACAAATTATAAATATGACTTTGGACAAGTTCAAAAAAAAACCTGCGAATGTTCCGAGATAAAAAATGCATAATATTACCATAAATTCTTGTATTGCCAGTATTGTGTAACTCTATACCGATAGAAAAATAAATAAAAAGGTAAATAAACTGTTTATTGCACATTTTATCTAAAATATATAACACGAATTAATAACTATTGATATAGTAAAGATGTCTGTCACGTCTAGCGCTTACACAGTTTTTTTAACAACCTAAATCTTTGAATTTTATGATATGGAATAAATAATTTACAATGAATGCATTATAATATATTAACATTGAAATCTCTTATCAAGAAACTCTATAGAAGGGTATTGACGTCAACGGAATATTTGCAAAGCCTGGTCGATGCACTTCCCAAATAACAAACAGGCATCGGAAGCACGTCTCCAAATTGCATTTTGATCGTAACGTATTGAATAAAAACATCAATTGTTCCCATGTAGCTAACTCACGCGCGGGTTCACTCACACCTCTTCCTTCCTGGGGCACCTCCATACAAGGTGGGGGACGTTATACATGCAACTATATTTGGTTACCTACGTGACAGACCATCGGCGCAGACATAATTAATTCGGAACATCGCCAAATTTGTCAACATCCGTCCAGGACGCGAATCCGTGCTGAATTATTAAAGGTATAGAGTCTATTTTTCCGAGGTGAGAATAGAACTAATTGTCTAAGCGTAACAGTCTTTTGCAAGGCCTCCACCTACGTGGTGTCTGCCCACATCCAATTGCCCTGGACACGGAATACAGCCACAAATTGGCCCCAATTTCTGTTCGTAACCACGATTCAATAGAATTGTGCTAGTAAATATTATCTGTAAGTAAATTGTTGGGAATTCTCTGTTTTGTACACAAGATAAAGTGATAAGAGTCATTAGACCGGTAAATGAACCAATGGCCGTGCAGTTGATAACGATAATACTGGTTAAGTTTGAAGCATTTTTTGTAATAAAAGCGAAAAGCAAAATAGAAGAAAACGGAGGTGCCTTCCCCAGATAGTGGGTATAGATATCGAAATACACTGAAAGTGTGTCATGCACTCCAGAATGTGTGTTATCAGGAGACGGTAGCAGGTTGAAAGAAATCCTGATACAAAAACTGTTATCTAGGTATGCGACATAGTGGCTTATGACGAGCCCACACTTCGATAGAATACTGTAACTAGAATGTATTATAGGAACATGGCTGACACAAACTACCGAAAGGATTTTAAAACCATTTTCTATATCAAACAATAGTCTCTAATAAATTCTGATACCTTGAAAGTAATTATTCCATTAGATATTCTCCCCTCATTTTAGGAACATTTACACTTGGTTACGCAACATTTTGATTTCGCTTCACACGTCGAGCACAGAGCTCATTATGCCTGGTTACTGACACTCCAAAGCCATTCAGTTAACAAATGATGGAGATTCGTTCCACCTCCGTTTACAGGGCGTAACTAACGACTAATTACTTAGTATAGTCAAATAGTAGCAGTCGCAGGTGGCAACCGGCATCCGAAGTCGATAACGTGGCCTAGATCCCGCGATACTTCAGTGCGCACACGCATGCTTACCTTACATTGCCCCGACTTAGATTATGAAGGACGCTTAAAAGGTATTACAGGTTATTTTATCAAATAAAGTTCCATAGAGTTGTAGAAAGATGATGGGAATTTGCCTTACTAGAGAAAAACGTGCAAGAAATTATTATCAACAATTCTTGAATCACTCAACTACCTCGGGGAAATTCTATTTGGAGTTTTGGTCGGTCAGATTCGGACTAAACGCAAACATTTTTGATTCACAGCAAGTCCTTTTAATTTACATGAAGACATTTCCTCCAAAGAAAAGATTTCCGATTAACAAAAAACCTTTAACGAAGTTATAAGTGCGGTATAAACAACCGCATAGCACGTTTCCTATGAATAATGCTCAAGTGTTTACGTCATTATAAGAACATTGCGCAACGAGTAACTCCGACAAAGCCATACCTGTTACAATATACATTGAAAAATAGTTAACAGTTTACTCATTGACAAATAAGCTACAATTTCTGTGCTATTAACAGCTCTAACGGAACAATCAATAACTAATGCAATGTAATATCCTATTACGTAGAAGGATGTCGTTTTGCGAATGCAGTGGCTTCGCCTTGAGAACGCTGCAATATTTACTGGGAGAATTCTAGACTCGTAGCGCTTACAAGCAAGTACTTGGCTCTAGTACCTAGTAAAGTCAGGTCAATAACGGGATCCAACGCAGCGAGCGCATCGCAAGCAGTTCTAATGCATCTGCGCCCGCGCCGATGCGCTTTCACAACCAGAT
Source organism: Subacronicta megacephala (assembly GCA_958496365.1). Taxonomy (NCBI): domain Eukaryota; kingdom Metazoa; phylum Arthropoda; class Insecta; order Lepidoptera; family Noctuidae; genus Subacronicta; species Subacronicta megacephala. The sequence continues at coordinate 14,408,817 of OY292516.1, read as the reverse complement.
AGAGACAAGTTCCTTAACCTTAGAAACTTTATCAGCCATTAGGGCCACAAACAACGCAGTACTATTGAAAAGTTATCGTACAGCGGTGTTGTACTTTCATAATGCACCGGTTATCGGCTCTTTCTACATTATCGGGTGACCCGGCCAACAATTGTTTTACTATATTATGCCAGAAGCACGTAACGCCTCATGATACTGAGAAGGTTGAGTCACCAAAAATTTTTAGAGAACTGAGGTAATAGTAGATAGTTTTCAGGATATCTTTGTGATATTGCAAAAAAGTATAGACAGGTAACATTAATTAACATCTCGCTGTTACCAGCTATTTTTAAATTCGGAATGTTAAGATAAATTAATTCTAAGTGTAAACGTATGCGTAATTTTGCCAGCTCAACAAATTAATTCATAGAATGAAATGTCAGAAGTTTTTCCTTAAAATAAATACATGTTCGGACTTGCATACAGAAACGGTGCCGTCGACCGAGCTCTCACTATGTCCGTGAAGCAAAGTCCGTAAGTCGATCGGTAGTTGAGCCACCTGACGCAACGTGGAACAGTGAAAAACGGAAAATTAGTCGTGAACCAAAATGCGGTGCGTTGAACTGCACGCAATTGTCTGCCCTAACCAATGAAATGACTCACGATATTATAGAGGAGCACCCACCCACGTGCACTGTTTCAAATTGTATGTGGGATACAACAGATTAATGAATAGGATCCTGCATTTGTAATGCATTAGGCTCCAACCATAAAATTATAGAGGCAATCATTCCTAGATACATATTTAGTCCAAGGAAATCGTGCACACGATGCAAATAATGAGTTTAAATACAAATGAATTGATAATCAAGGCATTTGATATTCAGTAAAATAAAGATTCGTGAGTGCATTGAACCAAAAACGTGGTTCATTACTTAACACATAGCTGGGGTCGTGAGCGATTCTGCTTTTTGCATGCAAAACATTTTTTGTTCAATTTTTACCTAATACCAATAGAATATGTTGACGTTTTTGCTAAGCATTTCATTACCAACAGCGATTATAATGATCTCGTAAAATCAATATTTTGAACTAACAAAAAATACACCACCGCATTGGCAGATATTAAATTCTCATATATCTTCGTATAATCTAGACGTAATCGAGCTCAAACATGCCAAAGATCATCAGACTTTAGCTACGGATGATGATGTCAGACAGACAAATCTTGAAGACGTCAATTGATCACCTAGCATTGTACATTGTATGCCATCGGCCTAAATTCAACACTTTGACAACTGATTTATGCTCCATCTCAGGTGTCAAGAGCGGAGACAATACAAAAAACTGTAGCAATTACACATAGAGAAACAACAATGCATGCTAATGTCTAGGACATTAATCATCCGGTTTTAAGCTTTAAATAATTCCATGTGACAATGTTAGAAAATAGATGCGACATCAACTGGATCTATAACGATAGCATAGGTAAGTACGTGTCTAGAATATTGCAATAATAATTCAACGAAGAATAAAACAGAAAAAATACCGACCGCTGACAATATTTGTACCGTGAGCCATTAGTTATTAGTTGCCATGTGTCATTATTACGATCGATTTTAGTTACCATGGCCGATTATCCAGTCATCACACCTCAAAAGTTGTCTACTTATTGGAGCTACTGTTCAATAAATTTTTTGTAGCCCGGTATATATATTCTTCGACGCAATGTGAGTACGTCTGGTAGCAGGCACCTCAATGAGGCCATAACTATTGGCATAAGTGGGCAAACAATGTAACAGGCAGTGTTTACTTTTGTAACTGCTGGCAGACGTTGGAACAACGCGGGATTTAGAATGTCGTCGGGAACTGAACCTTCATTAGAGTACCGTTGAACTAAGCACGGTGTGTATTATGCTCTCACTATTTCACATTTACTTTTCGTTTTCTTTATGAATTATGACCTTTTGAGTAATACAACGTGCTGTAACAAAAGTGCGCTGTATATACGCTTCAGTGCTTTTCCTAAGCGACGTCGTTTCTCCAACCTACTTTCAAACTGTACTTGTCGAAGAAGTACCTATAGAAATCTACGGATGAACAGTTACTCGGCACTGACTAGCAGGCTTTGCCGCTTTGAAAACGTTAAACGTGCTAAAGAGAAAATTTACAGACTAAACGTGTATAGATAATAACTTAATCCGACGTGTCTGGTTGCTATCCGAATATTTTAGTGTGCAAAATCACGTAATACGAGCAATTATCTTGCATAAATTAATAATACATTGACAGTAGAAATCAAAACATGCATCAATCAACATTTTATTGAATCATCGTCTAAAAACTTGCATCGAATTCCGTGATAGGGTTAGGCACCGACAGACGAGTCTATAAAAATATATCCCAAAAAAAACTTGACTAAATCCTCGTGTTGATGACGTGAATGATGAATGTTGAACAATGTGTATTTGTCGTCTTAGTAGATACCTAACACAGCTGATCTCTGACAGCGGGGTGGGCACTAAACATGTCTAGACTTGTCAGATTAGACAAAAAAGGATATTTTTAAGATTGTCGTCAATACATGAAATCAGACAATGGTTATTCGACAGAAGGTGCAAACAGATGATATCATTTACCACGAATTCAAGAAAGGAGTTGCACGGACGAAAATTTTGAACGAGAATCAATTTATCGATTTAGAGGGAATAAAATTTGTATCAGGATAAAAATAAAACAAGAACATTGAAAATTTTAACAGAAATGACCATTGATTTCGTCCTACACGTGATTCCAAGTCAAAATATTGGACACTTTAGCAACTTTGTCGCAATAATATTGTCCTTAACATGCAAAGGGAAAAAAATCAAAAGGTAGTTGACTCAGCTGATCGGTACAATGAACTTCTGAGAACAACTAATACATTTTGAATACTGAAAGTCCAACTATAGCGTACGATCACGAACTCTGAATCACAGTCAGCTGATACGCATACATTCAATAAAAAACTGGAGATTCAAGTGTCATAATATAGATTTTGAAGAATATTATCACATGGTTATAGTAAAATCACGTCAAATCGCGAAATTTATGCAACAAAACAAATATTAAATAATAGCATTTAAGATGACATCATCAATTCAGCTGATCGTAAGTTGAAGGCTGGTCATTACGAAATTATTGATATAGGTGTTCAAAATCTTGCGCTTAGCATTCGCCTTGCCTATGGACCTGTCGTAAAATGTCAATCTCCTATTAAAACTAGACGGAATTAGCGGACATTAAATAAATTCTGCAGTCAAAATATTAGAAAAAATAACAAATTATTTCACAGACTTACCTACACGACAATGCAATAAAAATGACATTTCATTAGTCTGGAATCGGTCATAAATCATTACTAAACATTAAAGATAAGCTAAAAGCATAGCAATATCAAAACACGGAATGATGAATCAAGATTTATACATTCATTTCAATGCAGGCGACGAAGATTTACGATAAATATGGAGCTGTATGTTACTTGATGTGGCCGAAAGTGCTAATTTGTTAGTTACAAAATTTGCAAATATGCACTCGCCCACCCAAAAGTGTCAGGATCGTGTAAACTTTACACAGGTGCAAGAATGATCTCCATCGCGTCATGTGCAATTATTTGCTATTAACTTTTTTGGATGTGGCGCTCGATAAAGTTTGCGAGAAAACTAAAAATTTGTGGTATTTGATTATCTTGATTTGATTTTTTAAATTTCAATGACGGCACCTCCTTTAAAAGGCGTAACATATTTTCGGAATGACGGTAAGCTTTTGTACCTACTGCTGCAAGTAACAATGAAGTATTTACCATAAGTTTTGTTAGAAATTTGAATAATCCGAATAAAATATACTTGTGATTCATCATTATGTAGTGTTTCGGCAACCTTTAACTTTTTTGAGGCTCGAACAATAAGGCAAACATAAAAGGCGACAGGTACTTCGATCAAACGACAATTTTATTTTTGAAATTAAAACGATAAACATCTGACAGAACTCTCAAGGAACATGGAGATAAGGTTGCAATGGTTATATTAGTTGCGACGAATAGCAACAAAATCGACTATACTAATAATAATCCCGCTTTAAAGACTGATACGCAATTTCATGCACTTAGATAAGCACTTGTCAAAAGTCAAGCAATTACCCAATATATGTGGGACAATTGTGTAAGGGGATGCATACACGTGCGTTTTGTCGCACAAAACAGTTAGTTTTCTTTTCTATAACTACATCCCCTTGCATCTAATTACATATTTGTGTAAATAATACATAGATATAATTTTGCGGATTAACATTTTTCTTTGGATTTAGAGAAAGCATTTTATCAGGTAGCGGTAAATCTACACAACATTCAGATCAGAAGAAAAATATGAGAGAAATACAGAAGAAGACTGTATTCTCATATACGTGACATTCATCTATGATAAGCCTTTAAATAAGTAGCTAATGTTCAAAGAGACAAACCGTCGGCCGATAGAGCACATGTGCGTGCATTCAAAGTAGTTTATTGCCAATTTATCGGCAGTTCAAGTTGCAAAAGCTATCGCTGTTGCATTTTATTACAGGTTTGGACTCTGATAACGACACTTACACTATCAGTGGTACCGATAAGTTATTTTTGGGGAAACATTTAATATTTTGCGTAAAAACATAGTATGCAGAGGTCAGACAATGTCTGTTCTGAGTTATCTCTAGTGAGAATTTATTAAAAACTTAAAAAGTAACTGATGCGCAAACTGAGTGCATACTTCAACTCACCTTGAGTAAGACAAATATATTTTACAGATAACCCATGATAATAATTGAAGAGCCGCTTTAGAGTCAACTAGCATTCATACCGAGAGCCGACGCAGAAAAGCGACAAGTCTTTGTGAAAGCAACTATCATCAACACGTTAAACTAAATTACACCTTACTTTAAGACCGTTATAGCATAAATTCAAATATCAATTACAAATGTGCATTTAAAGTAGAGATAACTCGCGTATTCTAAAATACACTACGTGAAAATGTGCTAAACATGTTCCATTAATTTTCTTACTAACTACTGCGCTTGCGACGAAAATTAACTGCCCATAATTGACTCCAATGACTTTTGACCCAGGGTTCCCGTGATTGGTATAATGGTCCTTAATTACTATGCTAATGGCGGGATATTGTTGCTACATCCGTCTGGCCAAATGCTAATTTGGATCAAAAATACTAAAAAAGGAGGTAACGTTAACGAATGAGCCTTTGGAAGTCTGGATTTATGAATCAATACAACTAGCACGAGCAATCTTTTAGCCAACAATCTTGTTTGCTTAGCGTGATGACGATTCGAATAGATAGGTAATTATTTTCCTTAATGATGCTCAATAACCGGTCAAAGGGATTTTGGCAGCAAATTTGCGCCTCCTTGCAGGCCATGCCATGACAACTTCGAAGACCAAATGGAAGATCAAAGGAAGAAGGAGGAAGAATACCTTGACATATATTTTTGAAGGATAGGATCTGTATTAGCTGTTGGGTTTGCACCACAAACTAACAATCACATCATTGGCTAACTCAATACATTTCACGCACGATAACTCCTCATTAAATAACCTGCCTTACAAGGCAAGCAATTTCAACCAAATCAAAACTAAGCTATCCAATGATACACAATCATACGATTATTTTCCAAGCGTGACGGTACTGGCGCTGATTAAAAGCGCTCAAATGATCCAAACGGAGCCATCGTTACGGTTGAGACCTCACGCTATTCGCAACAGTAGGCAAAAATAAACGCGCCGACATAATCCGTTCCGGATGAGAAGCCATCAGGAACTAGCCTTATTTATAGATAAGGGCATCGTCCTTTTTTCATAGGTCTTGGTGCTTCGCGCTTCGCTTCCACGGATGTAATGGACAAATCTGTGCAGAATTGGCAAAGCTTTAGCCAGTTTTTTTTCCACTACGACAAGCCTAAGGAAATAAAGCTTTTTGGATGTAAATGACATTGAAATTTCATAATAATTATACCCAATTATTAAGACAATAATACTTTTAAAAAAATCGTTAAACCTATCATTGCCTACAAAGACTTAAGTACTAGTCCACGGCAGAATTGAAAGAAGAATAAGTAGATCAAAAGCTCAAAATCAGTGGTAATGTTTTTCAAAACTAAAAAAATTCTCAGGTGATAATTCCAGCGTTTGGTTGAACAAGAATTGCGTAATAGTCTTGCCCGAGTGATTTTAATGCCCTTACTAAGGCATGTTAATGAACTATCATACGCCTGTGTGTGAATGCCCTGGACCTCTCATTGCTGAGGCACGCGATAGGGTTAGGGCTGCTAACTTTAATTCTCAATACCACATGTCTAATACGTACAGACTATTCTATCTCGTCAGTCAAGTGCCGTAAGTGGTGCTTGTTCGAGATTGTGGGTACGCAGTACCAGGCTATTTATATTAATAACTTAAACCCCATATGTATGACTGGTTGCCGAGATCTACCGGAAAAGGTAATGTCCTGCAGTGCCGGCTAACAGAGATTATATTCTCAAACATGACGTACATGATCTAAGAGCAATATTAAATGCGTGGGTATTAAAACTTACCTACCTAGTCGCATAAATCTGCTTAAATGCTGAGTTTAAAGACCGCTAGAGTGCAAGAAGTGACTCATCAATGACTAGTATATAGTTCCTTCAATGCGGCATAAAGCAACACACCTTTATGTTCCTTTTAGAGTAAATGGGGCATAGCTATTTTCGGCACTATCATCGTTTAAGATAGAAACGCAAAGAGTACACCAGGAGACAACAAAATATACCGCTCTTTTAACAAGGGCTGTAATTCAATTCTTTCACGCCGCTATTAATAAACCTTTATTCCAGAGACAACCCTAGCTAGGACCAGTCCTCACACGCATACTTCACGCCTCATGTACCAAACCTTAGACTCATTTATTCCATAATCATATCATATAGCACGTTGCTATTAAACTTGGAAAAACTCCTTAATTAGGTAAAATGTTACTGTAATTTATATGATTTATTATACTTTTAACTATTTTATTTTGGGAGTGGAATTATTATCCGTGATTTATTTTTTATTTGTTTTACCATACCAGTATATCTATCTCAAACAATCCTTGTTGAAGCAGATAAGATGAGTGTTAATTAAGATATTGAATTCTACACTTATGATCCCATTCCTAACAATCTCAATGCCTTATAATTTACAATCTAGCTAAAGGATCTGATTTTGGTGCTAAAAAGCGAGATGAAATCTACAACAATACAAACACATGTGCAGTGGTCATAAGTTCCGTAACCCGTAACTGGCACGTGCAGGATGCGCATGAGTGACCAATCTCGTCCTTAGGAAGGACGAACCGTAACGAATTCTACGCTCGTAACACAAATATTACACGACTGACGAACAACAGCACTCAGCACGTGCCTATCTTAAATCAAACCTCTTTACTGGATCTATGAATTTATTCCAAATTAGACGTTAATTAAAAAGTTCTATACCCACAATTTACATTTATCTAGGCTTATTTAAACAATGAATTGTTAACTTTCTCCCCATCACACTTACAATAGCGTCCAGGTAGCCAAGCGCGAAGCATTATGAATTTAAAATAAACCACCATTGTTCATGGTTCCATGATTTAGTCGCATTTTTAATTTTGCTAGGAAACAAAAAGAGTTTTAATTACGTGAGAAGTAACGAAGGGCCGTTAACCCTGGATACTAATTAGCTTACAGTGGACCTGATAAATTGATGGTACAGTAGCAGTCGAGGTTGTAGATAAGTAATAAAAACTTAAAGTAATTGTATCACGGACGATGGAGTAGTATTTTAAAAATCTTATGGAAATTAAAATCCAAGCAAAAGAATCTAATGAATCGAACGCGGTTGATGGTAATTTGCCGTACGCGTCAGGTTTCCTTATAACTCCCAATTTTGGTAAAATTTCAGACAAAACGGATAAGGCTAATGGACTCAGAGTGATCAACAGTCTAGACTAGAATAGTATAACTGTTAGTGGTATCTCTCTCATTTATTAGCACATTCATTTAGTGCGAGTTAGACAGCGAAGATTTTATCGCATCTATAGGTATTCTAGCAGAGTGCAGGCTTAATTGAATTGCAAAAAAGTTGGCATATTACCGATAGTGTGATCTTACACATCAAAACGATTTTTGCACTTGCTTGGTTAAAAAAAAGCTAGATTTGTAGAAGGCAAGTGGCACAGTTAAGCCCAGTTACAATTATTACTGTACGGAAGAAAATAATAGAAATAAAGTGTCTGTGTCAGCTCAACGGACAACCTATCATTACGGCCAGATATAAAATTTTGACCGAATCATTGTCATTACAGTCGATTAGGCGGTAGCTAGCAAAAAGACAATAAGCTTATAGTATTGACTTTTGATTGGTACAGCACTTAATAGCAATTTTTTTGTGCTTCTGTACATTTATTATTAGTTACTTTAAGACTACGTTATCTAAAATGTGCCTAGCATTTGCAACGCGTCAATGCTTAATATCTAGGAAAAGTTCCACAATTTTAAGCATTTTATTAGAATGCGACAAGGGTTAATCGATTAAGTAACATTCAATAACAAAAAAGGGTAAAATATCTTTGTTACAGTGACAAGTATCTCTTACAATGGCGTACATTCTAAGCGGTTTAATTAACCAATACGATGACTATCACCAGCGTTCCTTATTCTACTAATACGGAAGAAAATTGTCTAACGACCATCATAAATAGGCACGAACTCGTAATCTACCGACTAAATTGCAGCGTCTAGAATTCCCGTCGAGTAATAAACCTGAGGAGGTAAATGAAATTATAATCTAGCATTATTATCTTGATTCCCGTGGATCTGCTAAAAGTGGCACTGCGCTTTTAAATAATTTTTTTCGTTATTTTCTTCTTAGGTGGAACTGGAACTGGAATGAGTTTTGTTCAACAAAAGAAAAATATCTTTAATTTTCTGGTATTTTCTCTTACACTTTGTTTAACACGAGCCGAAAGGAATTTTAAGGAAATCCGACCTTCGGTTCAATATATTCCCAGGAATCGTGCTGCTACCTCCAATTGCGAATGATGGACAATGTTCAGATTCCGTATCATATAACCACAGAAACATATCACAATTTTATTAAATCATAACTAACCGCAAAATGTGTTTCCTGTTCAAAAAATAATGGAGAAAAGTACAATTGAAATAAATTTGGGATGTAGTGATGTGACTTAATTTGTAACTAAATTAATATACTTAATATGCGGTTGATATAGACCCGCTGCCATGCGGTCGTAACCTCATATATGTCTCGGTGTAATGTTCCAACAACCCACACCTCTACCGTATTTTGCAAGCCATATGGGGCTTTCATCTAAATTATCATAAGGTAGATACTACCTTCGCTCAGAAACAATCTCTCTAAACATAAGCAGTAAGAAAACGTAACATGGAATCAATTTCAGCACTTCACGTCGTGTAATAAGGCTGAGTTCAGCTTACATTTGTATTTTACTGCTTTGCTTGCATTTCGGGCTTCCTATTTGATTAACAGATCGTAAGGAATCCTTGAATCATAGTCTACAAATCTTTTATTCTATAGGGTCCCCTTGCTAGGCACAGGCCATATCCTTCCACATTTTCCTAATGGAGGATTTCTCTTTTATATAAAGAAAGTAATTTTCTACTGCCGTAAAAATTTCATGATCAATTCACTGCAATTCAACGTCTTAAACCTCGCATGATTAGACCTTGAAAAATCTGTGAAGTTTGTTCACATCACCGATCCCTGAAGCGTGACCAAATTGAGCTACGTGCAGATTTTTTGCCTAGACCGAAAGTAATAGGCATTGTTATTACCTACTAGATGTACGAGTAAGAAGACAAGCATAGTAAATCAAAATTATTACGTTATTTAATTTTGGCCACTAGCATTGCGAATATGTTTTGATAGGCAACTTTCGTAATCTAACAGTCTCTTTATTTTTTAATAATGTGTGAAAGTTTCGAGTTGTTGTTAGAGCAAATATGGCTTCAGATTTAATACGAAACGCGCGTGGTGACTGTGCGTCCCCGACTTATGCGACAAGTATTTCCTGAAAAAGTATGTCGTCGCTTATCTTGTTCCGGATCTATGGCAGGAGACGAGATAATGCGATGACAAAATGATGTCTCACCCTGTTAGCCCTTAAAACTTTTGTCGATTTAAGATTCAAAATAAGTTTTTTTTTTAATAATTTCAATGTCGGTACGCGTGTCAGAAACGAGTGCAAATGAGGTTCGTTTAATTCTTTTCTTTTAGCCAAAGTAGCCGTCATTCTTTTATGATAATTTTAACTTTATTCTATGTTATTTGCATGCGGATAATGACAGCAACTATAACTAGAGGTTTACATTGTACTGGTGGAAAAATACGTCAGTGAGGTAATTTTATGTAAATTGTGATATATTACAATGTGAATCATATACCTAATGCCTGCCAGGATATTATGTAAATTTTACGCGATGCCTCACTTTTTAAGGTCCAGTTGGAAACCAGCGCCAGGCAGCTTACCAGTGGTTTGGCTTTTGGCTGACCTAGGCCATTTGGCACAGCCGTGAAGCATACAATACTATATTATTATGCCTCTTTTTTATACTCATTAGTTTTTTTATGTTATTGTGTGCATTGTCCGTGACTATGTCAATAAATCATTTTCCATTCTTTTCAGTCAAGTAGGTACTTACCTAAGACTCGTGAAGTGTATTTTAAAGATCTACCTATTTACATAAAATAATTTTAGTAGGTATAATTTTTAGTCGTATTTTTTATTAACCGAGGGAAAACTGGTACCTACCTAGCTTATACAGTAACTATAATATTTAAGTGTCGTATGGAGTCGTTATTCCATTTTTTTTTGTATTTTTATCAGGGATAAGCTTCCTAGCTATAATGAAAAAGGGGGAAGCCCCTTCCTATAGCGCGAACGCAACGTCACGATAAGAAGAAAATGGATTGACATTGGTGCACGCTCTATTCGAACACGTGGCACATACTACATACACACAACGTTTCCAGTTTAACCTGACCTCCCATTGTACGGAAAGCCTATACAGTGCAAGGTCAGCTTAGACTGGATATTCATAACTTGAGGTGTACCCATCTGTATGTGAATGGTAAAATGTATGAAGTATAAAAAGTATGGGACTGACCACACATTTTCATTGCGTGGTCTGCTTATCCTGGAAATATATAAATTGAGGTGTACCCATGTGGTTGTACAACAAAATGTATGAGGTAGAAATATATGGAATTGACCATACATTTTCATCTTTGTGTGATGTCTTCAAGCATATATTGTTCTAAAGAGGATGGAATAAGCTAGTGGTTCTATAGATATAGCGTCAGTATTGTCAATGACATCCTTATACAATAATAATATTGTACTGTCAAATAAATTCAGATAGTTCTATGTGGCATTCTTAGAATATGTTATTATATGTGGGTATTTTCAATCAGGAAAACACTATTGTCTAGTTGTACCTACCTACATAGTCTTTTGATGTTATTGTTCAAACCATTGATAAAAGTCCATAAGTAGGTAGTTTGTCTTTTTTTATTTCTTCCTTAATATGGAGTTGTCACCAATGGCGAGGTTTATTGAAGTTATCCAATAATATTATACTAGAAATATTTCTATAATTACAATGTAGGTTTTTATGGGGGTATAAAATATAATCTATCTATATATCTAACATGTACTTGACAATAGTGTTTGGTGTGCAATAAAGAATATTCCATCTATTTATATATCTATATCTACCACACCATAGTTAAAATATACCTTATATGCATTTACAATTATCTGCATTCTCATTTAAGTACCTACTTTAATTCAGAGACTTCTGTATTGCTTGCAGGCAACCACAGCAACAGATTTTACAATATATGACTTGACAGGTTAACATCATCCATACTTGTATTTAAGTAATGATTAAACTGTACATCCAAGGCACTGTCTTTATGTCTATCAAAATTATGTGTGGATATAATAATTTCATGTTTCATAATAATTGATTGAATGAGAATACCTATAGTGTCAATTTTTTTTTTAATCTGCAAATGCATTCCTGTCATTTATTAGATAAAGTTAAGTGGAACTAATTTGGTGGTATGTATTATTACTAGGAAATGACATAACAAGGACTTAGTTTTTGTGTTTCATTATTCGCCTATAATTTGCTAATTACCTCATTAAAGTTAAGTGATTTAAGTCAAATAATAAGTACAAATTACCTTAGACTTCTGTGTACATGTTATTATGAATCAAAATAAAAAAAAAGGAATTAATATTATTGAGATACCCCCATTTCATTTCACATTAGAATAATTTAAATTGTAGCAGCAATTAAACTACTATTATATTTATTTCTTATAAAAAGGGATAAATTTATTATTCCTAAAATTTTCATTATTAACAGTATAAATGAGCAATCACCATTTTAGTATCTAAACTACCCCGTGCTAGCAATATGAAAACATTATAATTGATTTATTCATTCAAATACTATTTTAATAAATATAACTATGATTAGTTGAAGTCCATTATTGATAAAAATAGTAACAGGTGAATTTATTATTGAAAGACAAAAATATACCTACCAATAGCGAGTAACAGATCAATAATTATATTATAAATGTTCTTTGATAAATCTAATCAGTTTGAGTGCCCTAAATGATTATCATGTCTTGTGTAATTACATTTTAATACAAAACAACAAAATGTTGTAACCTTAACCTTAGACATGTTCCAATTAAAAAATACAATTGCTTTTTTTTTCTTAAATTCTTACATTTAGTGCAGTGTTATTGCTTCTGAGCCTCAATTTGAAATTAGAATTACCTTGATATGCTGTCTGCCAGTTGTTCCCAGCCCGACACGGCGTGAACCTGTCTCCATTTGTGTGTTCTGCTGGAAATCTGATGCACTGCTTCTTGCTCAAGGGACTGCATTGCTGCAGCAGCCTCGTCTCGTAATGCTTACTGAACATCTTTCACGTAATCAGTCCAAGTCCCACACACTAACTGATCAAAATTCAAATAGTCAAAAACACCAAAACTTGAGGGTATATGGAAGAATGTAGACTAGAATAATTAGAGGAAACAAGTGTGTCCTCAATCGAGCATCGTCCGCCTGTGACACGTCTCTTGCACACTGTTTACTTCAGTGCCCGGAGTCAAAACAAACAACATCGGTCGCAGGAGCGCTCTCAGTGAGTGCTTTGAACCATTTGACTACATTCGACATGCTCCATAGCGCAACTGAACACATCGTCCACTGTTACTGAAAGATAACGCACTTATCAGAATTGTCTCACAAAACTTTGAATATTGATGTTATATAGTTGCACAAACACAATTTCAAGATTCCAGTTTATATTTTACGTAATAAATTGCTATAATTCTGTAAAAAAACGCTAAAATTCCTAATTCTTTCGCGGACTATAACACAGCATAAATAAAAAATATGTTGCAAGACTAAAAAATAAATACGCTTTGAATGCAACGGTTCTTTAGAATGTCCTATTACTAATCTGTGAGAATACTGAGAATATCATTTGAGTACAGATACAGACGGCTATTATAGGTCAAACTATACAAATACAGTTTAAACTGATCTCGCAATAAAAAGGCTTCTCATACAATAGAGGCCAGCGTAAACTGGATGTATGCTGCTTGAAGTGTAGCCGTTCGTACTTAATGAAAAATAAAACAATGGCGCTAGTAGATTTATGCTTGGCAATATCCTGTGTAACCAATGTTATTCTTGGAGTTAATCCTGAGCGAAAAACATAATCACATTTTTTTTAGTAGTCATCACCTGCTATGCCCGAAATGCAAGGATGTGGATGATTGACAGGCAGTCAGACCCCAAGATGTTCCATTACCATCAAGATTTAATTATACGTGTATGTATTTAAACAATTTTGAAGTATTAGGCAGGTAGAAAGCTGATATTATAAAGTTTAACCTAGGTTAGATAGCCGATTTTATAAAGGGTTCCCTAGGCCGTTAAACATAGCGCTAGCAAAAATAAAACCGAAATGGTGGGTGAAAACTTAGGGCACTGTTAAAATATTAACCCAGCTGTCGATACGCAACAATCTTAACATAATGTTCTTTTTAGTCTGTGAAAACATGTGTCAAATGTCAATCTGACAAACTGAAATTGCTGAATTGAGCCGAGAGCGTCAATCAATTGTCATAGCTGTTGTTTTTCTATCTGAATTCTGTCTGATTCTGAAGTTGTTGATTTCATTTCAGACTTGTTGTGCCTAAGCATACTATTTTTGCAAGTTTTAATTTGCGATAAGTACCTACTTCTTTCTTCTTCTGTTAATTATTACTTTGATAGATAGTTCAAAATGAATAATAGACCTAGGCGAAACGAGGACAACTCGGAAGACTCGCCCCCTCACTCGAGGTTATTTATCGTTTGTGAAAAACGATATACTGAGGAAGACATCAAGAACGCTTTCTCAAAATTTGGTACCATCGAGGACATAAAAATGCCACGCAACCATCAAACGGGTGAACTGAGAGGCGTCGCGTACATAAAATTTTCAAAAACGTCAGAAGCGGCAGGCGCTTTGGAAGCAATGCATCAAAAAGCACTGACACCCACCGGTCGCAAGATAAAAGCTATGGTGGCGTCTAACCGCTCCGACATCCATACGGAAGACTATAGTGACGAGAAATTCAAAAGGCTTTTTATAACTATCCCTTATGTAACCACTGAAAAAGATATCAATGATGCTTTTGGTGTATATGGCAACGTCGATACAGTAGTCATTCAAAGAAATCGCAATACAGGCGAATCAAAGGGTTTTGCTTATGTCACATTCAGTAAGTTTTCTGAAGCAGCTGTTGCTTTTGAAGAATGTGACAGGAAATATCGTGCAATATTTGCCATGCCTAGAGCATCACAGAACAGGCGTCCTGAAACTGCTTTTGAGTCTAGAATTAATGACTTGGCCAACATCCCCCCTAGCAGTAGTAACTCCCTCGTATCTTTGATGAATGTTCCTCCTCGAGGTTTCACTCGTGTTAACTTCATGTGTTGTCCAAATCTAACTCATATGCATGTTGAAACATTATTTGATATTGTCCCCGGGCTCGTTGATTGTCGCTACTTCATAGATATAGTTCGCCATTGTGGTAAAGGTACCGTGGCATATTCTAATCCAGTCTCTGCTGCATACGCAGTTGAGAAGTTGAATGAGTTCGAGTACCCACCTGGCATGAAAATATTTGTTAAACCAGATAAGTCTAAGTTTGATGTGAATGTACCGTCTTTTAATAATATGTCTACCGCTACACGCAATTTGAAGAATGCTATTACATCTGCAAATACATCTACACCTGACTTAGCCCAGTTAACTGAAGCTATAGCTGAAGCTTCTAAACTTATTAAGATGGCCACAACGGGAGTTTCAGATGAAAGTTCCCCCAACAGCAATGACTTGAACTACTGCAGTGTGAAATTACCCCCTCCACAACCATTAGCTGACATTGACAGTGAAGTTGCCAAGAGGTGCTTCTTGGTCTGCAAGCCCCAGCCACCTCCGTTGACTGTTTTACGAGACATATTTTGTAGATTTGGGGACCTAATTAATGTTTACACCTTGCCCAATAAGACAGTAGGGTATGCTCGTTATGCTTCCGTTAAGGCCGCAGATGCTGCCATAAGTGTGTTGCATGGCGCCGAAGTTTGTGGTGTCCGTATGAAAGTTTTAGAGGCAGAGGATGAAGCTCCTGCTAAGAAAAGGAGAATTGGATGGAATAATGACGAACAGATTGACTGACAGGACAGTCTAATCTTTCCGGGGACATTTACAAGGACAACTACAGACTACTTTATTTATGACATTGTAGCTTGGACAAATAAATGTTTACATACATAACATACTGACATTATTCTTGAGCTGAGATTTATGATTTGACTTGGTTTTAATTTGAATCCTCAAATGAAAATCAAGCTTGTCATTTATAAATAACAGCTTCATTCCCCTTACAGTAAAATCACTTAATTACAAGGGCTCTTATTGACAAAGATAAGATAATTCTGATACGCAGTGATGTTAAATTATTACTAAAAAAAACCACAGGGCAGACTTAAATTATTTATTTTAAAAAGGCATTTCTAAACACGAAACTAAACCCAATTTATTGCACACACAGCCTTGCGACTTATAAAAATAATTGACAATCATCATGTTAAGGTCACTTTAATATCTAATCTGACTATTTCGTCCTTTTCCATTTGTGATTATAGCAGAAAAATGAAAATAATGGACATCCCTTTTAGACATGGACATAGATTCTCAAGGTGACTGACATGCTAACTTCTTAAACAGTAGTTTTTAGTTATTTTTAACCATACGTTTAATCTCCATTTTTGTAGGTCTCTCACACTTAAATAAGCAGGTAGTCTAGTAACAGAATGTGTTATGATGACATGAATACTTATAATATGCCTGGGGCAATTAATTTTCATTTTGGGCATTTATTTTTTATGTCCAAAATGACTTGGCAGAAACCCAACAATAACTTGTGTTTAAGCCAAGGCAGTGTTTTTTTGCCTAAAATATCTCGACATTTACCCATCTCTACTTATAAATTCTACAATACAATCATTGGTTGCAGTTTGCGATATTGACTTACCTAGAACATGTTCATTTTTTATCACCAGTGTGAGAGCGTCATAATAGGGTAGTTATCTGATATTTTCTCTGGCCTCATGAAAATTGTACCAAAAACATTCGTCAAAAAAAACTAACCTGAAAATGTTAAAATAAGGCTATTATTTTGAACAAATCAAACAACTCCACTAACCTATTATCTTTACAAACATTTCCAAATATTCATTTAATTTTGCAGTCCCCCGGCCACTGAAATCTTCATAATCGAGGCTAAAGATTTCTTTTAGACAATTAGTATTATTTGTTACTGATTTTTGTTGTTTTGACACTGTATATTTCACTTTTAAAACTAAATCTTATTATTGTGTGCATCATCATCATCATCATCATCATCATCAGCCCGTATTCGTCCACTGCTGGACGTAGGCCTCTTTATTGTGTGCATAAAACACTAAAATGACCTTATCTCTATAGGCACTAAAATGTAAAATCACGATTCCATTATTGCTTGTTGTAGTAAAGGCAGTAATTGTTGTTTGTAAAGTGGATGCCTCTCTCCATGAGTCATCTTTATTATCTTTTCAGCACATTTCAGCTGGGCTAACGCCTTCTCGACATCCATTTTGTAAAGTAATATTTTCCCGTACTTCAAATACAGAAGACCAAGTAAAGGGTTTCTGTCGCCGTAGTAAAACCTGGAAGAAAAGCATTCTGAATTGAAGAAATCCTTTGGAAAATAATATGATGGGACTGTAATTCAAGTATACACGACAAGTTGAATAAAAGATTTTGGAAGAAATAGGTCATCTACAGCTGGGATTTTCTGACATAAACCAGGAGTGTTAGATTCATAAGAGTGAGCGCGTAAAAGGAATACCGACGCACGACGGGTTGGCAAATTGAGAATATTGTTCAGGATTAATTGGCTGTGTTCTTGTCAAAAGCCTGGATTTTGCTCCAAAAATAAAACTGAGTGAAACTCAGGACTAAGATAAAGCCATTAATGGTTGAAATGAGCGAGTTCTATCTTCCTTTGAAAGCAGTGGCCACTTCAGATTCAGTGGTCATATCAGAGAAAAGAAGTCCATGGCTGAACAAATCAAAGAGATGGACAGTCACACGAACCTTTACCAGGTTGTGTATTCATTTCGTTGGAAGTTGTCCCACAATGCATTAATCATTGCGTTGGTCTCCATTCAAGAACCTTTTTTCCCAGCGGCCATCAGTTCTATAAGCTGTGTGCCGCACACTGCCACTTAGCTGCCAATTGAAATTCTTTGAGCTATGTTGGCAACTTTGGTTCTTTTACGGATCTCCTCATTTTGGATTCGGTCGCGTAGAGAAATGCCTAACATAGCTCTCTCCATAGCTCACTGACTGAACGAGTTCTCTACTACTTACATACATACATACACTCACGCCTTTTTCCCATAGGGGTAGGCAGAAACTAAAGAACGCCATCTGCTACGATTCTTGCATACTTCTTTTGCTTCGTCCACATTCATACATCTTGTCATACACATGCGCCGGTTGCGGGTACTACGCACCTGACCTTTCTGAAGGATCTCACCAATAAGGTCGTGGTATGCCTTTCTAGGGCGTCCCCTCCCGGCGACTCCACTTCTTATCTAGTAATATATCCCTCTGTCTCTCTCATACGTCATAGTAGTAAAGAGAGAAACCGATCAACTCTCTTTAATCCTTACAAACTCTTTGTGTAAACTATTGAAAGTGCATAGTTACCTAAAGCAAGGAATGAGTTCCTCGGCGTAGAGGCAGGCTTTTTCCCACAGTTGGACTTGTATGAGCGCGTCGAACGCGTGGTCCAGCGTCTGCGCGTGCATCACATTGAGGGGATGCAACACTCCTTGTCGATCCAAACAGTACTGACACACGTCTACGTCTGTGGTGGGGTTAAGGATTTATAGACTTAGAAATTTTTAACAATTAACATACCATCACGCCTGTACTCCCCGAAGGGTTAGGCAGAGGCGTTCTAATGTACACCCACATTTCGCCGGTATGTTTAGGTCCCATGTAGTAGGGGGCGAGCCTATTGCCATTAACCGGGCACAAATCCAGAGTCCGAGCTGCTACTGGAAATTTCATAGTAAAACCCAATAACAATTTGCTCGACCTTGGGATCGAACCCAGGACCTCTAGCGTAGCAGTCGCACTTAGGACCACTAGACTAATGAGGCAGTCTGAGCAATTTTTAACAATTATGGTCATATATAAACCAATTTACACAAAACTTTAACAAATGATACACCTAAACCTGTGTTGAAAACCACATGAAAATTCGTTCTGTTTTTGAGTTTATCGCGAGTAAACAGACGCAGCGGGGACTTTGTTTTATTATATACTAGTTTTACGTTTATTTTCATTTTCGGGATATTATATAGCCTATGTCACTCAGTAATAATGTAGCTTTCTATTGGTGAGAGAATTTTCAAAATCGGTTAAGTAGATCCAGAGATTACAACCTCACAAGTTTTACCTCTTGATAATATAAATATAGATAAGGATTTACCACTGCAACACCACTTGCGGACAACTTCAGACATTATTTGAATTATTGTTATTATGAAAAGGATACACGCCACTGACGCTCGCTCCATATTCTGTAAATGCACATGTGTAAACTCCATAGTCTTCACAAATACTTCAACATCATTCTCCGTATATTTAGTACCACAGGCTTTACAATGTAATGTCTCCTCTTTGCTCTCAATACTACTTTCTGACGTCGCATTTTGAATTTCCGAACATTCTTTATTATCTGTGTTCGAGTCGCCATTTTCTTTTTTTGTCTCTGGTTTTCTGACCAATAGACAATCTTCCTTCCACGGGACGTTGATTGGTTCGTCACATTGCTTGTTGAGACATGCCGCGCCGTGCACGTATTTTATTTGGGTTTCATCTGTAAACATACTTATCGGTTATTTTGTAAATCGTTGGAAATAATAGTTTGTCATGCCTTGCGATGCGGAAGAGAGATAGAGATAGATGCTTAATGAGGTAAAATAAAATCATGAGGAATTTCGTTAACACAATCATCGAATACAGTTCGTCATCGTCTCCCAATACATATATAGAAACTTTTTTAATGAGCAACAAAGCTATAACTGCAAACATCACGGAAGAATGCTGTACGCTAGGTTAACAAGTCACTAGGGTTGCCTTAAAAAGATAGGTAATTAGTTATCGAGTTTTAGAATTATACTGTTTTCATTGGTCACTCAAAATCCATCTTAAACTGCAAGGTGCTAAAATACCTACACATTTGAGTAATTATAAATTCCAAATATATAAATGCGAACCTAAATCAATTTCCATTGCAACTTGTGCGATTTTCCGTGTGGATTGTACGCACGGCTACACATCAAGCTATACTAAACCCGTTTACGCTGGCCTCTTATTGTATGGGGAACCATTCGAGATCACCTTAAACTGGATTTGTATAGGTTGACTTGTAGCCGTGTGTACGTATGTTATCGACTAAATCGAATGTGAGGCCCAACTGAAAGTTTTTTTTAGCAAATTAAATTTTATGCATCCTATTTGCATTGTAATTGGTCTGCTCCGAGTATTTCGACACGGTCGAGAAATCAAAAATCCGACAACACTGAAAAACGTTATGCGTGGTCATACTCTACTATATACAAATATAATAAACGCATCGACGGGAGAACCACCTTTATGCGTCTGTTAAAAAGAAACAACTTGTGTCACTGTCCCAAAGATATACAACGAAATATTGACCCTAGTGACTGGCAAACATTGGGAGATAGAACATGCCGAAGTATAAATTAGTAGGCACATCTAAAGCATTTACCCATGCACCTGTCACATTGGCACAAGAAGTAGTAGTTCTGCAGTAGTTCCGTCTGTCTGTCGTAGGGTGTCTTCATCAGGTCAATATATGATATGCGCATCTGAAATTGGAGAACAGTACGTCATAAATACCACCATTAGCGTGGATTTTGTATTACTTAAAACATAGCAGGGGTTAGACATTGATATCATTGGGTTAGACCGTTAGACAGAGTGTAACGGTTCGCATCGCTACAAAGATAAAGCATTTTATATTGATTGAAGAAATTCTAAACTTATTGATACATAAACTATTTTATTTATGTATAGTTTTTTATTGAGCAAGGCATTTGAATATCTAACAAAAATACATGCAATTAAGTCAATAACATTTTACACTAGATTATTCTTAATGTTCAGAATAACCGTCGATTTATTTTTATGTTTGGTCTTACTCTCAGATAGTTATCTGGGTTTACGAATGAGAATAAACGTATAACCGAACCAAAATGGAAATGCAACCGCTTATGAAGCAAGACTCAAGATTTTATGCCTACATAATTTTGCCGGGTTATAATAATGGCGTCAGCTGTCAAATTGTCAATGACATTGACAAGTCTAAATTCACTGTTTACAATAGCTGTAATAGTGTCAGTTTAGTGAGGTTAATTTAAGTTTTGTTGCAACTTGATTATGTGTTGTGAAAATTAAATATAAAATGTCTAAAGAGAAAAGAAAACGAAGCCCGAATTGGTTACCTTCTGAAAAAACCTTGCTGTTAGATCTCGTAGATAAATATTTCACTACTATAGAAAACAAAAAAACCGACGGGGTTTCGATGAAGCACAAAAACGCTGGATGGGATAAGATAACCAAGGAATACAATTGTCAAACGACACATATCGTACGTTCAGCGGAGCATCTCAAGAGTCAGTGGGAATCTATGAAAAAATATGCTAAAAAGGATGAGTTGGACCAAAGTAAGCATGGAATCTAAGCACTTAGTATTGCCCTACTTTACCCTTTTCAATTATAGGTATCAGTATAATATAGATAGGTAGCCACTTTGTTAATCCATAACCTTTTCACGCCTTAATGGCTCAAAGTGCAAAACAAAGAACAAACACCACAAAAATGGCATGTTTTATCCTTAATGATTTTGTACTGTATATTTTTAGATGGTGATAATTACAAAAAGGAAGATTCTATACATTTAAAAATCATATCCTTGATTAAAAGAGGGCTTAACAACCATTTGCACAGCAGCAGTGTTACTACAGAACGCTCAGAAAAAATTCTTTTTGCCGAGGTTATTTTACCTGAGGACTCATCATTAGGAAGTAATGGTTACCTTATACCTGAGATTAAAATATGATTTCAATGACAAAATTGATAAATCTATAATATTCACTTACAGATCTTGAAACTGATATTGATGATAGTAGAGAGACTGATGAGGTTGACTCGGATGAGGCAATAATTAAGGTAATTTCAGTAGATATATTCCTAATAACTAATAACTAACGACTGCCTCGTTAGTCTAGCAAAGCATTATTGGGTTTTTCTATAAAATTCTCAGTAGCAGCTCTGAGTCTGGATTTGTGCCCGGTGAATGGTAATAGGCTCGCCCCCTATTACATGGGACCTAAACATACCGGCAAACTGTGGGTGTACAATAAGTACACCTCTGCCTAACCCTTCGGGGAATACAGGCGTGATGGTATGTATATCCCTAATATCTGTACTCTCTCAACCTAAACTTTTCAGTCCTCTATATATTTGTTGAGACATGCAAGAAGCATGTCTATTATGTTATGTTTATTTGTGATATTGTGTGATATTTATTTTGTTAAAAGTACTATTTTATTTTAGGATTGGAGTAATTATACGCCAAAACTGATAAAAACCCATGTTTCTGCACCTCTTAATTCCAACAACAATGAGCAAGAAGAAAATTTTAAAAAAACACAGAGCTCAAGGCAACCTACAAATGAAACTTCATTGCCGTCATTCCAAAAATTGCATAATAAGAAAATTGAATCAATTGATTCTCAGAAGACTGTTGCTGAGAAGGAAACCCTTTATTTACAAGAAGCTCATCAACTGGACTTACAAATAAAGAGGGAACGATTGAAACAAGAGAAAATAAAGACCCGTATTTTGTTAATAGATTTAAGATTGAAAAGACAGCTGTTAAATAAAAATTAGGATAAAATTATGTTGTGTATTTATTACATACTTTATATTATTATACCAACTTCGCACAGCTACACATCAAGCTACAATCATATAAGCTGGCCTTACATTTACCAAAACCTTAAAAATGGGAGGACTATCTAAACTTGAATTGTATAGCTTTATGTGGAACATAACATAACTCCAGAGTTAGGAAACTTAACTTCGTTTTACCAAATCTTAAACCAGGAATAACTGTCTATCAAATAAACAAACTATAAATTATCCGAGATTATTTAAATTGTGGCCGCTTCACTGAAAAAGCTGTTCTAATAATTATATTTCTAAGTTGTGAGTTTATAGTTTCCTGAATATTTGTGTTGTTCTTAACAACATTGGTACACACGGCTACAGATCAATCTATACGAATCCAGTTTAAGCTGATCTGGCATTGTTTATGCTTCCCATGCAGTAAGAGGGAAGCGTAAACTGGATTTGTATAGCTTGATGTGTAGCCATGTGTACTAAAAGAGAAAATCTACCGACAAACCTCACTCACCTGACATCTTTATAACAATTGTATTTCTCCATGCATGTTTGTGATGGGAAACCAAATGAAGCTATCTGAGAGTAAAACTTGGGAGTGAAATAATTCGAGGGTTAGTTACTCTGGTATAAATAGTCATATCCACCATTAACCACAATAAGACCTGAGAGTAAAATTATTCGAGAGATAGTTACTCTAGTATAAATAATCGAATAGACAATTAACCAAATAAAACTCACCTATAATTTACATCAAGATTTTATGTGCACTGCGGATACCCGTGTACTCTATACCTATGCATTAACATAACATATCTCAGCTAGATATAATTTCAGGTGGGGTTTTTAAATAGATATCTAAATGACTTGTAAAATAGGGCTAGGTTAGTTTCGTATAATATTAGTTGGATTAAAGTAATTCATTTTTTAACCGACTTCATTTACTTGTGCAGTGCTGTTTCAATAGTATTCTTGGGCAACCGATGCGAATGTTCCGCGCCTGTCTCGCATAGCCACAGTCAGTTTAAAGTTATACTTTGTTCTGTGATTTTATAATTATCGACAATTCGTACTTGCTTGAATACACCGAATACACCCTGTTTTCTACCTACAGGTAACTGACCATCAATCAACAATAAGGTTTAGCAAAATGTTGTCAAGAAATTATTAATATGCTTTGATATTCTCAGTAGCTGCTCGGATCTCCACGCCTCCGGATAGGGATCCGTGGTGTTTTTATGTGATGTGCTGTCAGCATAAAATATATTGGAACGAAGACTTTAAATAATTTTATTATTTATCTACACTACTAAATAAATTTTACTTTATCTCAATGGGATAAAATATGTTTTACAATGATAACTATTAATTATTTCTAAAATATCCCTATATAGATATAGTTTATGTTCCTTAGTTTTCATTTTGAACCATTAGTGTGAGGTGATATATTTGATGACTGTACAACTGGCCATACTTCAAGCTATACAAATCCAGTAATGCTAGCCTCGCATTGATACTATAATGCGAGGTCAGCCTATACTGGATTTGTATAGCTTGAAGTATGGCCGGTTGTACAGTCATCAAATATATCAGCTCACATTAACGTGTAGCCGTGCATACACTTCTGCGTAGCCCTTTGGGGTATACAGGCGTAATGGTATGTTACGTTAAGTACCTGATTCCGCCGCTCCTGCCGCTACTCAACACATCTGCTCATAGTCAAGTGACTGATTGCAGGATATATATTATATTATAAAAAAAGTAGGTACCTGATTCCAGTCCAAACAAGGCATGTCTTGAATAGCTCTGATGTTGATTGTCTTCCCGTCGAATGTGGCAACTGCATTGGGGTTACAGCTGTGGTCCAATATAGAGGACGCCAAGTAAATGCCGGTGCCGATGGAGTTCATGTCGATATCTAATATCATGAAACTGTTTATTACCATCTAAACAAAAAGAGAAAACGTTAAACTTACAAAATTGTTACAGAGAAAGTATTGTAGCAGAATACTTATGTTTTTTTATTTTCTATATATATTTAATTGCTCTCCTTAAGCCGAAACAATACATAAGTAAGCGTTATCAATAGAAGCTAGATGCGAAAAGCGGAGGACAGGGTGAAGTGGCTTACACTAGGAGAGTTCTACGTCTAGCAGTTGACTAGTATAGGCTGATGATGATGATGTCAATAGACATATTTTTCAATACTTTTGATACGTTTAAATAAAGCGTGAGAAAAGCGCCCGGATATTTAAAGCGCCAAAAACAGAAGGTCCCTTTATTCCGCTGTCATCTTATATCTCGGGAATTTATGAACCAATTCGAATGGTGTCTGTATTGATTTAGAAGATCACCAGGTTCGGGTAAAGGATTGCTTAAGTTGAAGTGTATTTTAAGCCAAATTAAGTAGATAATGGGGATTGGTTGTGTATCCGAATGACATAGTAAATGTAAAATGATTGTGTGAATGTATCCGAACAGATTGAATGAGTGAAAACAAACGGGAAGTTGAGAGTGAAAGAGAGGGGATACGAATGGCGATTTCAAAGAGAAGACGTTGCTCGCTAAGATCTATTGCTATAAAAAGTGTTCTAGTGCTAAAATAAAATAGTTTTTCCGTTCAAAAACAGCAATTTTTATCTCTGAACCCTACATTAATAAACAACAATGACTGATATACTCACTCTTCCATACAAGCCCATAAGTTCAACAGTGTTTGGCAGTGATATGTCTTTCAGAAACTCGTACAGTACAACGCACAGTGACGTGAAATGGTCCATCCTTTTCTTATCCGCTTTCAGATCTGAATAATCTGTAAAAAGGAATTCCCTAATTTAAGTAACAACATGGCGTTTTTCAGTTGTTTCGTTTTATATCCATTCGTTCTTCTTATACAGTGCGTTCAAAAACCACGTCCGGTAGTAGGATTTCAGTAAAAGTAAAGGACAATGGCGAAACATTGTTGATGGAAATAATAAGCGTCTATAAATGTCATCTTTATAGATCTATAAAGAATAATTCTCAGCGTTTTTTCGAGTAATTAATAGTCTGTCTGAAGAAAAAATCTTAATTGAAAACACAATAATTGTCTTCATCTTTATGTCGAATATTTAGTGTTTCCATATATAATTATTTATTTATTTATTTTATTATATCATATTTTTATAATCTTTATTATTTTATCCGTTTTTATAGTTATGTTCTAATAGCATTGATATTCTTTCGCATTTAGTATGAGACTTGTTTGCATACGGGACGCCTTAGATAATTGAGGCTCAGTTGAAAATCAGCGCCAAGCACTAGCTGCCTGGCATATTGTTGAACTGGGCCTTTTTGCCACAGCCGTGAGGCACAAGAATATAGCCAGTAAGTAGGTAGTCTTCTTCCTATTTTAACATTTAAAAAAATATTTTTGTTTGTAAAATTGTGCCTTGACTGTGACAAATAAATCTTATTTCTTTCTTATTTCTTTATATGTATTAAATTAAATTCCGAGTACAATAAATATTTGGCTTCTATTGCAATAATTATATACCTACATAATTTAAGTATCAAAATAACTCCGAAAATGACAATATTATTTTTGTGCTAAGGCAACTATTAATTATAAAAGTAGATAATATGAAATAGTAATAAATGTGGAAAGGAATCCGTTATGGCAACAAAGTAGTGTGCCAGGATCGTAGCAAGTGGAAATCTATAATCTCTGCCTACCCCCATGGGAGTCAGGCGTGACAATGGTTATTTTGCATTTCTCTGAAATTACTGTGATTTAACTTGAACGACTGCTTCTGCTTTTGGACTCGGAGATTTTCTGTTCCCCCTGTGAGCAGTACTTGTCTAAGGATTCCGATATCTGCTGCTCCTTTTTTCTGTGACTCTGGACTACGATTCTACTTTCGATTTTATTGTATGTGCCTCGACTTTAATCAAGATGGGAAGCCGTGTAAAACCAACACGCATCATGTGTGTGAACTGCAATATATGTATTAATAAATTGCGCCGATACCCCGCACTCACGCTTGACACAAGAGTCACTTCTATTTTTTTTTTTATGGTATAACTCGGCAAACGCGCAGGCGAGCTACCTGATGGTAAGTAGTCATCGCCGCCCATGGACATCTGCAAAACCAAAGGAGTTGCAGATGCGTTGCCGAGCCTATTTAGGGAAAGGGAGGGGAAGGAGAAAAGGAGAAGGAAGTGGATTGGGGGAGGAATTGGGCCTCCGGCCCTCTCGCTCACCGAACGAAGCGCAGTAACTAAACGCTACTACTCGGACGTCGGTCTTCTGCGAGAGTGTGGTACTTCCCCGGTCAAGCCGGCCCATTCATGCTGCGAACAGCGTGGCCCTACCACAACAAAAGACTCGGAATAAATCATTTATCTTGAGACGAATTATGGAGTTATAATCTCACGATTCTAAATGCGCTGTTTGGCGGTAATAATAATGCCATTGTAATTTGTGATGGCCGTGAGTGCAGTGATAGCCTAGTGATATGACCATTGGACTGACAAGTCAAAGGTCTCGAGTTCGAATCCAAGGCACGCACCTCTGACTTTTCGAAGTTATGTGCGTATTAATAATTAATTACCACGCGCTTAAACGATGAAGGAAAACATCGTGAGGAAACCTGCATGCCTGAGAGATTTTCTTGAAAGAAGAAGAAAGAAAGAAAGAAAAAATATTTACTGACTTCACACGAAGTATTGACGGCGTGACGACGCGTTTACATTGTAAACAAAATGGAGAAGTTTAGTTGCTGCAGTAGTAGTAGGCAGATACTTTAGAAGTGGCAGAGCTAAAGATATATTGAACGGTAACCCCTAGGAAAGATATAGATCATTTCCCGCCTAAATATATTATGTGAAATGTTGCACGTCAAGATACGCTCGTATGTACAATACAGCATTAATCACTATCTATTATAAAACAAAGTCCTCCGCCGCGTCTGTCTGTCTGTCTGTTTGCGATAAACTCAAAAACTACTCCAACTATTTTCATGCTGTTGTCACCAATGGATAGCGTGATTCTCGAGGAAGATTTATATATATGAAACATACCGAGAAACTACGCGGGAAAGCCGTGGGCGGAATGCTAGAAGAATATACAATAATAGCGTAAAAATATATATTCACAAATCGCACATATAAATTATCAATTTCTTCCTGCAATAAGCATAGGAATCATATAGCAATAAACCCACAAATAAGTAAAGATATATCGAATGTTTGTTTCAATTTGTGTGTTATTTCGCTCAATGACGCAGAACCAGGTGATCGAAATAAATTTACAGTTGGCGTGGATCTTCATCGTAAATCATTTTGTTATTTCTTATAATGATTAATTGAGGCTAGAATAACTGACACAAGTGTGAGCGGATTCCATTCAAATATTCGGACAAGGTGCGCTACCAAATACAACAACGTATAGGTGCAAAAAAAGAATATTAAAAATATATTGTCAGAAACAAACATAGCATCTCTCCTATATTTCCGAAAGGTTAGACAAAGACATTTTGCGGTACATCTACAGTTCGTTCTTTTAGGTCCCACGTAAAAGTGAACGGTTGAGATTTTCATATAAAAACCAAATAACGGGTTTTGGATTCATGCTCGGTTAATGGCAATAGGCCCGCCCGAACTTTGGGTGAACAACATTAGTACCTACACCTCCGGTTATCCCTTCGGGGTATACAGGCGTGATGACATAAAGATTAAACTTACGTGACATCAAGTCCTTCCACATCCTGAATGAGGTGCCGGAGTAGAACGACCTGAAGGAATGCCCGTCGCCCCGGTACAGCCGGTTGATAATCTTCGCCAGCATGCGCGCTCCATCCGGTAAGACTTTCGGAGCCACCCTTTTGAAGTTCGCACATTCCCACTGTAAATAATTAACTGTTGTTTAAACATATCTATTGTAAACCCAAGAAAAAATATTTGCCACCCTTGGGGAGACCATCAGCCAATAATCAGCTAATATCGACGGCATTCGGCGTTCTAATCGGTGGAGATCGGCGCATGCCAATCACCATGCAGAATGCAGTCGGTGCGTAAAATCGAAATTGTTAAAAGAAAATACAAGGGCCACAGGCCCACAGATTTTTGATATTTCAAAGAGAAGGAAGGGGTCTGAAGGAGGAATTGGGACGCCGGCGCTCCACACCACAGTACGACAGTATGCATTCTGCTACTTGACGTCGATATTCTGTGGGAGGGTAGTATGTACTTCCCCGGTCTTGTCAACCCATTCATGCTGGCATGTAGACATGCCAGTGAGACACTACTACTATTGACAAGGATTGAAAAGTTCTGAGACACCCGTGCCCAGCAGTGGGACGAGGTAATTGGTTGGAGATGATGATTTATGTCTCTTTCTAAATAATTTCACTTGGTATGTATAGTAATGGTACTAGTGGCAATGCTCCATTATTTTCAGATTCTTTGAAAATGGAACTAGTGATTAAAAAAAACATCAGTAGTTCCATCATGGAATTGTTAATGGTACTATTTGCAATGATCCAGTCAGTCGAGTGTACTTAAAATTCAAAAGAAAAATAAGTACTTAAGCCGAATTTTTACAGGAAGTTTTGCTTTGATTACGAAGATAAAAACAACTGACAAAATATATCATAGCGAGCTATTATGAACCAGAATGTGATGATGTAAAAATAGCTCACAGAAGAAATATATCAATTCATTCATTTCTACGTTTTTATGTTACGATCCATTTGCTTATACGCAGATTTAAAAGCTTCATTTGAACCAGAAATATAGCTATCAGGAGTTGAAATGTGTAAAAAATATAATGGCACTTTAGAATGAAAATGGCAGTAAGCCACGATTGTGTCTGGTTGGGATCAAAAGCGTGCGTGGGTTTTATTTTTGACAGTTGAAGATTGAAACGTTATTTAATACTATGGTAGGTTAGTATATTAGGTTTACATAGACTGACATCGGATTTTTATAATCATCCTTTAAAACTGCCTCGTTAGTCTAGTGGTCCCAAGCGCGACTGCTACGCTGGAGGTCCTGGGTTCGATTCCCAGGACAAGTAAAGTGTTATTGAAGTTTATTGAAATCCTCTGTAGCAGCTCGGTGTCTGGATCTTTGCCCGGTTAATGGCAATAGGCTCACCCCTTATCACACGGGACCTAAACATACCGGCAAAACATGGGTACACATTGGTACACCTCTGCCTAACCCCTCGGGGAATGCAGGCGTGATGGTATGTTATGTTTTGTTAGCCTTTAAAACAAAGTATCGTAAAATATACAGGGTGGAAAGGACATCGACGCACATCCGCTTACCACGAATTCAGTACATGATTCTGGACCCCCTTGCGTTGATATTTTTCGTCGGTTATGTTTTAAAAAATCAGCTGTTCTATACATTTTGACCGTGTAGGTATTGCACTTTTGTATGAAAAAGCAGAAAAATATCAACGCAAGGGGGTCCAGAATCATGTACTGAATTCGTGGTAAGCGGATGTGCGTCGATGTCCCTTCGACCCTGTATGATGACTTCAAATCTATAATTAGAAGAACTTGTGGCTAAGTTATGACTGCGCTGATCATCAGATCTGCAAGGTTACGCATGCTACGGTCAGACTGGATCCGTTCTGACACAGCGATACCCTTTCGTGCCTCAGAGAGCACGTAAAGCCAACGGTCCCGGTTGTCATACCTATGACAATCGTTAGTGGTAGTCAGAAGCCCAAAAAGCCTGACCACCAGTCCATCCTTCAAATATCGGTGTTGCCCAGAAATTGGGTTGCGGAGGTGTGGTAGTTACCATCACGCCTGTATTCCCCGAAGGGTTAGGCAGAGGTGTACTTAATGTACACCCACAGTTCGCCGGTATATTTGGGTCCCATGTAATAGGGGGCGAGCCTATTGCCATTCACCGGGCACAAATCCAGACTCCGAGCTGCTACTGAGAATTTCATAGAAAAACTCAATAACACTTTGCTCGACCTGGGGATCGAACCCAAGACCTCTAGCGTAGCAGTCGCGATTGGGACCACTAGACCAACGAGGCAGTCCGGTAGACTGGAAGCAGACCCTAATATAATGGCTAGGGCGTCGAACTTGCGATCATGTGGTTGCCGGTTTGAACCCCACCCATTGCACTACCAACGTGGTGTAATACAAGCATTCAGCTTAGTCCGTGGGGTTAACAAGAATACTAGTAAGTTAGAGAGGTTTTTTGAAAAAAAAAACGGTATATCTAAAAACGAAGTACCTACCGGTTATCAATCCTACTAATCCTACTTCCTACTAATCCTACTTCCTACTAATCCTATCCTACTTCCTACTAATATTATAAATGTGAAAGTTTGTGAGGATGGATGGATGGATGGATGGATGGATGGATGGATGTCTGTTACTCTTTCACGCAAAAACTACTGAACGGATTTTGATGAAACTTTACAGTATTATTGTTTATACATCAGAATAACATATAGGCTTTAATTTATAACGATATTTTGGGAAATTCCCACAGGATTGGGAAAAATCTATTCCATGCGGACGAAGTCGCGGGCAAAAGCTAGTGTTATAATAATGTAAGGCTTAACTAACTAACACATATTCATGTAAGGCTAAACTAGAAACAGAGTGAGAGATGTGCTAAAATAATCCCAAGTCCACTACACGCCTACGCCTACGCCAAAAGTATACTAAAATAAATATGTTACAAATATTTCAGAAACATCCGCAAATACTTACATCTACTATGTACTTAGGTTTTCTTTTTAACAAACACAAGTGCGATTCGGACTCGCCCACCGAGGGTTCCGTACATATTTGCAGGTAGGTATGTACAATGTACACACGGCTACAGGTCAACCTATACAAAACCAGTTTAAGCGGATCTCGCACTGTACAGACTTCCCATGCAATATGAGGCCAGTGTAAACTAGTTTTGTATAGCTTGATGTGTAGCCGTGCGTACATGTTATAAATAGTTCAGGAATCGGAGTCTCATGTATAGTTTTATGTATGGTTTTCAGATTTTGTAGTACAACCCCGCGTTTCCACTGACGATAAAACATGTTGCAAACAGCTATCTAACTCTCAAAGAGTGAGCGGGATAGGTAGCTGTTGGCAACATGTTTTGTCATCAGTGGAAACGCAGTGTAAGACGGTACTTGGCAAATTTCATAGTTCTTGGTCTACGGATATACCCTATAAATTTTGACTCTCTCGAGTGTCCAAATCTGCGTTTATTACGGCATCCACGGCCGTATCATTTTTTTATTTTAACTGAGATGAGAGTGAGATAACTGAGTTTGATTTTTTCACAGCTTCAAGGGACTGTAGAAGTGTAGACCTGAGTATGTGATTTTAATTTCAACTCGATACCTCCACGCGTTCCCAAGATTAAGGGCCTGACAGTCAGACGGACGGACGGACAACAAAGCGACCCTATAAGGGTACCGTTTTTTTCTTTAGAAGCACGGAACCCTAAAAAACAACAGTTACACAACTTCTTGCGTCAAGCGCAATTTGACGTCGGCGGCTATTCCGGATAGGTATATCAACACTGTACGATCGCGTCGACATTTATCGAACATTTAGCGCGCGAAAATAAAATACAAATTGTTGGGCAACGCTGCCAACTCCTGTATTACGTGTTAACCATGTCATAAATGTTTGTATATCGCATTGGATAACGAGAGGCGTTGCATAAATATTTATTCAACATATTTTCGCGTTAGAAATAAGATGTTTGATGATAAAGTTGCAACATTTGGCTGTCATGGTCGGTTATTACGAGTATTTTTTTGCGATTTTAATTTGGTAACTTCTGTTTTCATGTTCAGTCTATTCTTTCCCAGAAAAAAGCAGAAGACTCGCACGCTCATAGGATTCTTTTTTTTCCTCCACACAATAATAGGATTTGGTGTACTTAAACGGAGGGATGCAGGAGATAGTATTTTTTCTGCTTACAATTTTTTGCGTAATGTGTTAATGCCAATAGTTCGAAAAAAAACAGCTCAGAATATTCATTTTATGAGACCCGTCCGCAATCTAAATACTGTCCCTGACTACTTTGGAATTAAAATTTTATTTAAGTACCTAAAATAATTATTATTCAAATAAATTGACTTATCTTATAACAGACTTCTTTGATTTTAATTTTAGTTTTTTTTTTCTACTTCAATGCAGCGGTACACAAATTTGAGGCAATATCAATCAGAGCTATCCATCAGTAAAAAAATTAAATTTATCAGTAATCAATCTGCTACAAAGAAAATTACAAAGCTTACACCTGAACAGATTATGATAAAAGTTTCTTATACATATATGAAGTACATATTATATAAATCTAGAATAACATACAATGCCCTCTACAGTATTATATTAATGTGGATTACATCAATTAAAATACATCATAGAGGTTTTATAGTGAATGTGTGAAGAAAGGCAACACATTTTAAATAAATCACAAATACCTTATGATCACCCCAGGCATCTCTCT
This sequence comes from Subacronicta megacephala, assembly GCA_958496365.1. Lineage (NCBI taxonomy): Eukaryota > Metazoa > Arthropoda > Insecta > Lepidoptera > Noctuidae > Subacronicta > Subacronicta megacephala. The sequence continues at coordinate 14,375,592 of OY292516.1, read as the reverse complement.
GGCATGATCGGCCGCAGTAGTAGACGAACTGGCATCCTGAACATTTCAGCACTTTGCCCCTGAAATGCAGCATGACACAGATATAGTGTGACACAATCTATTGATCTATATTTATAAATAGGGGTGCAACAGCTGTGCATTGGTTTTCAATGTCAAAAGTAGTAAAAGTAGTCTATTTTTATTTTTACTGTAAATACTCACAAGCATAAAGTTTTTTTTTTACAGAATAGAAAAGATATGATCTGAAACTTTACACATTGATTTAGGTCATCATTATAAAGAATTTATAATAATAATTTAATTACTGTGTAACATTTGAGTAATGGGTAATATGTAAATTAGAATTAATTGGAAAAAGTGTTAAGTAATTAAGTCTCACACAATAATTATATTCATCAATGTTTGAAAACTATTTAGACTAAATATTTTACATGCACAAATTATGTGTGGACCTTCAAAACATTTTTTTACACACAACACTATGAACTTTTTAGAGAAGTTTGTTTGATCATAATACTGATAAATGATATATTGATCTTTAGTCATGAATACCATTTAATGGGACCATCAAATTATTAATTACAAAAACAAGATATAAACTTTGCGTTACTTACTTTTCTAGGCAACTATCGCACCGGCTCCCTTGTTCTTTAGATGATAAAACAAAAGCAAAAGGCTGTTCAGTCAGAATTAAATCACCAGCTTTTATTGAAGAATCCGTATTCCTGTATTTATTCTTCATAATTATTAAATTGTAGGTTATAACTTATGATTTAAGCGTACGTATGCGATAGAGAATGTATTAGGAATGTAAACGTTCTATACTCTACAGTCTACGAGTTGACGAGGTGTTTAAGCGAATGCCGAAAATATGATTTGGCCCCGCTACCTGCCGGTCCAAATTTAACGCTACTCAATAGCGGTTACATTATTTTTAGTGAAGACGCGACCGCAGCCGGCACATCAAAACGAAAAACAAACAAAAAGCCACACTATTATTAGAATAACATTTCGTCATCAAGGAAGAGTAAAAGTAAAGCACATAACGAAGTACACTAATATAGTACAATGGCAGCAGAATAAATAACTAAATTATACTTTTCCACGAGCCTTTGGTTCCCTGAAACTGACAGCAGGATAGCGAAATTAGAGCTGCGTTGAGCCAAAAAGAGAGAAAAATTATGAAAACAATAAATTCGTTTCGTGTAGACTATCACATTTCGTAATGACATTGAGACTTACAGTATTTTGACATTTGCACTCACTCAAGTCATTTCCAACAGGCTGAAAAATGAAAATGTTGTTGGTTGTAGCATAGTGTAATAGATTTCATTACACTATGGGTTGTAGTCCTGTAGTACGCTAAAAGAATCTATGCCTTGCCTTCTAGCCTGTGCCTGAGGCTCCAACTTCATACTATTTATGCTTTTATCAAGATTGACAGTGACAGCTGACAGATTTAAAGTAAGTCACATTAAAGTTTGACTTTCGAGTTTCGATTCGACTTTTCGTTTCGAGTTTCAACCTGGTAAACAAACTATCAACGTGGGCTCATATAATTATTTTATTGGTGTTAAAAACTGCAGTAAATCAAAGAAATGTCGCTTATAATGACTAACGCTGCCCTTGCGTTAAAAAATGCTGAAAGTAACTTTCAATTTGTTAAATTCGAAGCACACAAACCTAAAAAGAAGTCAACCCAAGAAAGAAATGAAAAGTCTGAATTAAAACCAGAAACTCGAAATAATAGTAAAGATTTAGATCTTAAAAAAATTCGCCATGAAATTGTGAAGTTTGGAATGTCTGGTTTTGACCCCTCCAAGAAAGAAGAAGCAAGAATTGCGTTAGCAGTGAGTTTAGGTTAGTTACTACATTTTAAAAGTTCCGAAGAACAGCTATTAAAATACCTACTAGAACTGCTATTATAATAACTTCCTTATTTTTGAACTGTTGTGTTTGTTGTTTTTTGTTATTGATGGGTTCTATTTAAAGTCAACTATGGTGAAGCCTAGTGATATGACCATTGATTGATGGCCTAGTGATTGGACTGCCAAGTCAAAGGTCTCGAGTTCGAATCCGGGGCACGCACCTCTGACTTTTCGAAGTCATGTGCGTATTAATAATTAATTATCACGTGCTTAAACGGTGAAGGAAAACATTGTGAGGAAACCTGCATGCCCGAAAGATTTCTTGACAGTGTGTGAAGTCTGCCAACCCGCAGTAGGCTAGCGTGGTGGACTATAGCCTAATCCCTCTCGTTCTGCCCAGCAGTGGGACAATGTAATGGATTGATGATGATGATGATGTTGAAGCCATAAAAAATAATCAGTCAACTAGCTTATTAATAAAAGAAAATTTACTTTATTCTATTATTTTACTTATTGTAATTGTTTCTAATCATCAGGTGCCAAACCTCCAAAGAGAGAGTACGTAAATTACAAGGAACTAATGCAGAAGAGAAAACAAGAGAAGTTAAAAGAATCAGACGAGAAACAGCAAATGAAGTCTAAGAGTATAATGCAGACAGCTGGCAAGAAGAAGAAGAAAGGAGTTAACAATGATGTGGGACACTTATTAAGTAGCTATGGAAAGGTAAAAATAATGTATTTTACATACATACATAAATATACATACCATCACACCTGTATTCCCCGAAGGGTTAGGTAAGGTTAGGTTAGAGGTGTACTAAAGTACACCCACATTCCGCCGGTATGTTTAGGTCCCATGTAATAGGGGGCGAGCCTATTGCCATTAACCGGGCACAAATCCAGACTCCGAGCTGCTACTGGGAATTTCATAGAAAAACCCAATAACACTGCTGGACCTGGGGATCGAACCCAGGACCTCTAGCGTAGCAGTCATGCTTAGGACCACTAGACTAATGAGGCAGTCACTAGACTAATGAGGCAGTCTTTGTGAGGCAGTCTGAGTATTTTGACAGATATATAAAAAATAAGCTTAATCTTCAACTCAACATCAACGGCTACACATCAAGCTATACAAAACCAGTTTGTGCTGGTCTCCTGTTATGTGGGAAGTCTGTACAAAGCGAGATCAGCTTATACTGGATTTTTATAGGTTGACCTGTAGTTGTGTGTACCTGCCAGTGTTACCTTCCTGTTCACATAGTCATTCCCCATAACAGCAAACTAATTGACAATTGTAGAGTTTCTGGTAATTATAGATTCTGAAATTTTAACAGACTGCCTCATTGGTCTAGTGGGACTGCCTCGTTGGTCTAGTGGTCCCAATCGCGACTGCTACGCTAGAGGTCTTGGGTTCGATCCCCAGGTCGAGCAAAGTGTTAGTGAGTTTTTCTATGAAATTCTCAGTAGCAGCTCGGAGTCTGGATTTGTGCCCGGTGAATGGCAATAGGCTCGCCCCCTATTACATGGGACCCAAACATAACGGCGAACTGTGGGTGTACATTAAGTACACCTCTGCCTAACCCTTTGAGGAATACAGGCGTGATGGATGGTATGTGCCCAGCAGTTTTATCTGCTTTGCCTCGGTCCTAAAGATTGTAACATGATGCTACAAAGCCTACAGCCTTCCTTAAGAATGTGGGTATCATATAAAAAATATTTTTTACATCCAACTCGTAATTTCAGCGATTAGCATGTTAAAACAAACTTCAGCTTTATTATTAGTATAGATACAAAAGATATAGAGTTGAGAAAACATTCACACACTAATTACCTCATTATATGCATATAGACGAAAATTTCAAATGAACTATTTGAAATTTTTATGTAGGTACTAGTAGGCATTAGTTGAAATTCTCCCACAGTATTTTTCTGCACTGCTTCTGTATTACTTTAATGATGTCAAATCATACACTCCTTGTTTTTTTGTAATTTATCAAGCATTTTGGAACAATGTTGGTCTTAAAATGTAATATTAACTTTTTTTTAATTACAGGTTAAGAAAAATGATTTAAAGAAAAAGGATGATAAAGGTTCAAAGAAGAAGAAAAAGAATAAAGTTATCTAGATAATAAATAATTTTATGAAATGTTGCCTTATTTCTTCTATATTGTTTAAGATTATAATATTACTGTAAATAATGTACATATTCATTAAATAACCCAAAATATATAAGTAAACATCACGCCTGTGTGTGTTTAAGGGTAAGGCAGAGGTAAACTAATTCTAACCAGCAGTTCACCAGTATGTTAAGGTCCCATTTTAAATCAAAGTTAAGGCACAAATATCAAACTCAGAGCTGCTACCGAGGATTTCATAGAAAAGCACTTGCACAATCTAGGAATCGAATCCAGGACATCTAGTGGTATAGTAGTCGCTCTAAAGACTAAGATTAATGAAGCAGTACAGTAATAAGTATTTACTTAATTAAATTGAAATAAGGCGATACTTATAATCCAGTGTATTTTTACTATGACATTAAAATTTATGTTAATAGGTTCTTACTGTACTTATCAGGTATTTTTAAGCATCTTATAGTTTTTTTTAATTTCCTGTTACTATGGCAAAATCTTAGATTTAACAAGTAGGTACCTAATAGTAAAACGGATTATAAAAAGACAAAGGTATTTTGATTTCAATAATTTATTATATTTAAAAGTAATAAAAACCTTAAAACTAAATAATTAAATATATTATTAACTAAGTACATTAGTATTATTATAAATACAGACATATCTTTTTGTATTTTTTAGGCATTTTCCTTCACTAAAATAATAACTTAAAATACAGACAGTTAAAATTAACAGAAATGTACATAATAATCAGTAATAAGTACATAATAGTGTCTCATTTTTTTGTGTATTGTTATACTGTACAAAATTTACAGCCACCACTGGTTCCATTGGAAGCCCATTCCAATAAACGTTTGAACGGGTTCATCTATGTTATTATTAGGTACATAAATTTAACAATATCTACTCTGGCGCTTCTTACTGATGTATAATTTGGCAGAATCTTTTATCTGGCTGAATATATTACGTCCTTTGCTTCTTCCTAAACCCGAGTCCAATGTTACTGTTGAACCTCCTTGATAATTCTCATAATCATTGGAATATTCTTCGTTACGTTTATCCAGATCAACTGAAAAATCACTTGCTATCGAGTTGTAACTTCCACTGAAAGTTGATAATTCTTCAAGATCCGATACAGAAGGTATTCTTGCACACGAAATATCGGAAAAGGAATCATTCACTTTGATATTTTCCTTCCTCTTCCTTTCTTGGTAACGGGAGTAAGGCTTGGGTCTCCTTCTAGCCCTCAAGAACTCTTCCGAAGAGAATGTAGTTGTAGGTCTTTCTATAACAGCAGGCAGACAAGTTCTAAGGTCTTCTGGAGTTTCCAAGTCCACTGGAGTCCCCCATTTCCGATCCAAACCACGGAAAGCAACAGTCAAATGTAAATGTAGTTCCATTTTGATTTGATGCGTCTCGATTGCAAGTTGATTATTTAATGCCAAAATGAATAATTTGATGACCCTTTTATACATAAATACGAATCTGGATCCCCACCTTGTTGCTTATTATGATAAGTTAATAGATTTTTGTGAGGACTCCATTAATAATTACCTAGGTGCTAATTATTCACACCCACAATTATTAATTAGGCGTCAAGCAGTTATCGTATAAAATAGTTGCACTATTATGATGCATGCAGAAGTCACTAATTAGTGAATGTCAGGCCTACCAGGTAATTTAATTATAGGAAGTAATTTGGACCTTGTGGTTAATTAATCGATTTTAGTTAGAATGTTATTTGTACTGATATCAATAATTGGCTGTGAGTGCACAGGCCTAAGTATGTATTTAATAAAATACTTTATTTGCAAGAATATGGTGGTGTCGTTGCTCTTGCTACCTATTAAAATTCAGATAAGTTTTATTCAGATAAGAAACGATAGGTAGGTACTTAAAGGAACCTTCAGGTAGCGGACTTGTAGATAAGCGCCTAATAAAATTATTTATCACATCACTATGATGTAATAATATCATTCAAAACTATGTCAGGGGTCTTGACCATTCATTTGTGCTGGCATGTCTACATGCATACACGAATGGGTCAGCACGACCGGGGAAGTACTACCCGCCCACAGAATATCGACGTCAAGTAGCAGCACCTATGCATACCGTTGCGCTTCGTACGGTGAGTGTGGAACACTAGAGTCCCCATTTCCGGAGCCCCTCCCTTCTTACCTCGGCAACGCATCTGTAACTCCTTTGGTATTGCAGACGTCCATGGGTGGCGATGATAACTTACCAACAAATGGCTCGTCTGCTCGATTGCAAAGTTATCTAAAAAAAAAACACGTTGTTTTCCCACAGAAACTACAGACCGCCACTTACCACAACTCTTGCATACTTAATTACCTCTTACATTTCTTCTTCATTCAATCATTCATCAATTTATTATCATTAGATACTAATAATAATAACCTGTAGGACTAACGTCGGGAGACATTCACCAATCTCTAGGATGAGTATATTACATAATGAAATATGCTGTAAAGTGCCAGAGTTGGATGTGTTCTTTGGTTCTTACTATAAGTTCAAAAACATATTGTGTGGTCATCTCAGTTAAGTTAAAGTTAATTCTTACAAAACTGTTAAACTCTACATATTTTTTTTTTACTGCTTATATCCATGATGCTGCTGTGAATGTTGTGTTGCATACATATCAGATCATGAACTACTAACCAATTTATTTTTTATAATGCGAGTTGTATATGCTGTTGGTGTACCTGTTCAAATAAATAAATAATAAAATTTCAAATGTCTACTAATATACAGAATGCATTTACTTTACCAGGCCCAGGTCCATCTCGTTTTTTTTTTTTTTAAGAAGAAGCTTACTAGCAATGTGGGTCACATATTACTAGTATTCTTGTTAACCCCTCGTGCTAAGCTAAATGCTTGTGTTGCGAGTGGGTTCACGTCAGTAGTGCAATGGGTGGGGTTCGAACCGGCAACCATATGATCGCAAGTCTGACGCCCTCGCCATTAGGCTACCGACGCTTAAACGTTGGAGGTCGTCCCATACTGCTTCCGGTGCGTGGTCTCCACTCGAGAACCCTATTGCCCTAGCGGTCAACCGTTCTATGAGTTGTGCCCTGCCCACTGCCACTTATGCTTGCTAATCTCCTTATTATAAACCACTGTAATGGATTTAGTAGTCTTACTGCAATAAAATATTTCTGATGTTGCGCTTCTCACGCCGCGTTTCAACTGACGACAAAACATATTGCATAGGTACAGTACAGCTACGTCTCCCGCTCACTATTTGATAGATAGATGTTTGCAACATGTTTTGTCGTCAGTGGAAACGCGGGTTATGTTACACATTGTATGTATAGGTACATACAAGTACCTGTAGCCCGATTCAGGTACCTAAATAAAACCGTAGCGATGTCGCAAACAGTTTTCCAGTGCTAAGTAAATACTGTCAAGCCAACGTTTTAGAACGATTCTCGCCCAACGAACATGTGTGAATACGGTTCAAAGATTTTTTAATAGGAAGACTTCTAAATCGGTTCGATCGACGGATGTGAAAAGGAAAACTGTTTTGCGATATCGCTACGGTTTTAACTCAGATCAAATGAAAAGTTAAGATGGAACTTTTCGAAATAGCCGGCCTCACTTCTTTGTTCGCAAAGTTCCATCTTAACTTTTTACTTGATCTAAGAGTTTTAATTACATGAATCGGGCTACAGAGCCGTGTGAGCTGAGGATCTGACCAATAGGTCAGACTAATGAGTCTAGTGGTACTGCTACACTAGAGAGCCTGAGTTCGATTCCCAGGTCGAGCAAGGTTTAGGTATTGGGTTTTTAATGAAATTTTCAGCAGTTCGAAGTTTGGATTTGTGTATATTACAATATTACATGGGACCTAAACATACCGACGAACTCTTGGTTTATAATTGTACACCTCTGCCAGCCACCGCTGGCTTTCCGCCCACCGCTTCGCCCGCGTGGTTTCTCGGCTTTTCTGCATTTAAAAGACATTTTTCATTTATGCTCCGCTCCTATTGGTCTTATGTACTTACGTATTATTCCTCCTCGATAAATGGGCTATGTAACACTGAAATAATTTTTCAAATCGGACCCGTAGTTCCTGAGATTAGCGCGTTCAAGTAAACAAACAAACTCTTCAGCTTTATAATATAAAAAAGTATAGATGATATGATATATTATTATGTGCGACATGCGAGAGCTAGTCATAGATATTGGGTACCTACCTATACAAAAGTAATCAGTCTATAACGTTATTAAGCATTTATAGAATCATTTCAGATGCACCTATACGGTACGGTATTTGAGATGCAATATATAGGAGTCATTAGTTCGCGTTGTGTGGACCGTTTGATATCCAAGGACAAGGTACAAATTTAAATGATTGAGGAGCATCTGTAAACCGCAACAACTGCCTACCTGCCAAATGTCTGAAGAAATTGTAAAAACATTACCATTCTCACGCTTCTCAAATATAATGTCACAGTAAATTATCTAATTGATACGGCAATTAATAAACTACTGTTAGCCGTAACGGCTATTGGATTTAATGATTTCTTTAATCACTTGCTAGCATTTCTGGAAAGCATTCACCTATTTAGTAGCAAATTAACTGACTGACAACTAATTAATAATTAACACTTGTAATTGATTCGCACCCAATTATTAATGAAGCACATTACAATCGATTCATTCACCATTCACCAAGGTGGGGGGCCAAATTCGTATAAAAGGGTCTACAAGTTAATAATTTCAGCATTAAACCATCATCTGGCAATCGAGACGCATCAAATCAAAATGGAACTACATTTACATTTGACTGTTGCTTTCCGTGGTTTGGATCGGAAATGGGGGTCACCAGTGGACTTAGAAACTCCAGAAGACCTTAGAACGTGTCTGCCCGCTGTTATAGAAAGACCTACAGCTACCTTTTCTTCGGAAGAGTACTTGAAGGCAAGAAGGAGACCGAAGCCTTACTCCCGTAACCAAGAAAGGAAGAGGAAGGAAAATATCAAAGTGAATGATTCCTTTTCCGATATTTCGTGTGCAAGAATACCTTCTGTATCGGATCTTGAAGAATTATCAAGTTTCAGTGGAAGTTACGACTCAATAGAGACTGATTTTTCAGTTGATCTGGATGGACGAAAAGAATATTCAAATAATTATGGTTGGAAATACGAAGCTGGTTCCACAGTGACTTTGGATTCAGGTTTGGGAAGAAACACAAGAAATAATGTACTAAGACAGTTGAAGGACACCGCTAAATTGTACATTGGCAAAAGGATTAGAGGTACCAGATCGGCTGCATATAAATTATAATTATCTATTGTTGAAATATTGTTTTATGTTCTACCTAGCTTTAAGTCATCATTATAAACCAGTTTATTTAAATAAATTATTGTCATTATTATACCTGATGTCTTTTATTTTATTTCGGGATCGAAATGAAACAATTTCGTATTATGTTAAATATTTTATAATTGTAGAATAACTAGGTATAATTATTATAATATTTACAATAACATAAATACATTAGTACATAGTATTACGCGGGCAAGTTCATTTTTTACAATAAATAGTTTAAGCATTTCATTAATAATAAACTTATAGCTAAAAATTAGTTTAGACATAGGGCTCGAAATATTTGATAGCAGTCGTCATAGGTTTTTCGTTGATTTTGTTCGTTGTAAGGGTGTTTTTCACGCGCATTTTTATATCTCGTGGCTTTAATACACTCTTGTGATTCGCACTAGGCGGCCTCATGCCGAGATAATGTCTGCTAGGCGTGAATATAGACTTAGAACTAAGACCAGACGTCTCTAAGAAGAAATCGAAGGAACCCTTCGTTTTGGGCGCGTTTATCTCAGGATTGTTGTTGAGTACCATTCTAGGCTCGCACTTTACTGTGTTGTAAGAGCCGCTGTTGCTCCCAGATGAATTACTGGACTCAATGTCCGAGTTTCTAACAGATTCAGTCTCTAAATTCTCTATATTTGAAAGGAGATCAGGCTTATTAGACAACTTAGCGTTTTTCGACGAACCCTTGTTCAAGGCGCTCTCGTTATTATCAAGAAAATTATCAGCTTTTCCATTGTCATCCTTAGTAGTATTATTATGCTGTTTTTCTTTATCAGGTACATTGGTAAGATGTTCGGTTACGACATCGGACATGGAACCGTCACTGCTGCCGGAGCTGATGCGGTATTCCTCTGCAACTATGCTGCCGAGTTCATCGTCTATCTTAAATTCTTCAAAATTCTGGGACAAATCGAATTTGTCTATGTCATCGAAATATTCAGCTTTATGCAATTCTGCATTGGTTGATTGATTTCTCTCGGGTACGTGGTTGAACTGATTATCCAGTTCAGTCAAATTGATCTGTTTATTTCCGCCCTTACCGCCTTTATTAATCTCAGATAATATAGAAGACACTGTGTTGCCCATTTGAATAGAAGCACGAGGGTCTAATTTCGGTTGCAAAGGATGCATAGCAAAGTTAGTCAAGTAACTGTCAGTAGTCTGTTGGAAGGAGCGGCTCTGTTCATCGTTCGATTTGTCATCTTCATCCGGAATGATGATCTCAGTGACGTGAGGAAGTTTAGGTATGTCTTTGTCACTGATCTTGTTCTGGATCCTTGGCAACGACACCACTTTAGCGACGCAGTTCCTCGGACTGACGGCGTGCACTGGGTACTGTTCGTTGTGGATCTCGACCGTTGGCTGTGTGAGTAGCAACTCCCTCTTACCATTGCTGACTACTGGAACATTTATCTCTGAAATGGAGCAGTAGTCCGGCTCAATATTGTTGACAGTTGCTACTTGTCCCACTTTTCTCGTCTTAACATCTGCAACCCGTTGGTTAGCCGCAACGGCTTCAGAGTCTATCTGCTCTGTCATCTGTTTGACAGTGTTTTCAGCCTTCCATTTAGCTGAAAGGTTCTTTGGCTTTGGCGGCAGGGCGGGAGGAGTTCTTGGCACTTTTCTCTTATTGAATATCTTCATAGACCCGAGATCGTTATCGATTTTTCTTTCCACGACATTGCTAAGATTCCGATTTTCTAAGTTAGCGGCCATATTCTTAACGATGGAGCCTCTAATTTTTGGAACCGCTGGTTTATCATTGGTTTGTACGGTCCGTGGCAGTGGCGCAGGCTTAGTATCATTACCTTTAGTTATGATAGGCTCATATTCATTGCTGTATAAGCTCTGTATCTCGTACTGGAAGCCTTGAGCTGTGTTTGGCACTTCATAACTGTGTTCTGATGCGGTTTCTAAACTAAATTTAACTATTTTATTAGCTCTCTTATCTGATCTCGGTAGGGTATTGCTGTTATTGTTTGTTCTTACTTTTTCGTCGTAAGAAATGCTGTTCAGAGTAGAGAACTGTACACGCTTTGTTGATGATTTAGGGCTGGGTGCTTCACTAGATTTTGAATTGTCATTGCTGCTATCGTCTAAAGAATTTTGCAGCAAAATTTGATTGACGCACTCCAGTACTGGATTATTTTTGTAAATTTCATTGGTTGGATTCTCATCTGCATCACTAGTGCTAGCATACCAGTTTTCATTGACTTCAGCGTCTGCTGCTTGTTTGTTTAAGCTTAATTCTATATTATTATTCTTATCGTCAAATCTTGAACTGAATCTCTCGTTGTTGTTCATTATATTATTGCACAATGCTTCATTTTTAGCAGATACTACTTCAGCATCCCGTATACCACTATTTAAACCAACTCCCAATAGATCATCCGCAGAATTGGATTGATTGTTTAATGGTCTTGAATCCAAACAGTCTCCATCTTGTTCAGGATCACTAACATTACAATACCAGGGCTTTTCATTGCCTTCTTCGCTAAGAACGTTATTCAAGAAGATTTGCCTGTTAGCCTTGATTTCGTCAGACGCTTGTCTTTTGATTCCGTGTAATCGCTCCATTTTAGTAGAATAAGTTTTCTCAGATTCGCTGGCGGTGTTGTCTTGTTCTTTTTTGGCAGCTTCTCCAATAAGCTGGTCAATTTTCATAGAGGCTCTTCTGATATCGTTCGCGATTTGGCTCGCAGTGATTTCATTGTCATCATGGTTTACTTGGTAGCTCATACCTATGCACTCTTCAGCACTACTGCTGTTGTTTGTTTGGTTATTGTAGCTCTTCTGTATGTTGTCTACATACTTATTATTCTTTCTTCCCGAGTATTTCCTCGACCTTCTGAAGACGTCTCGTCTGACGAATGCTTGTTTGTTTTTAATAAATGTGCCCTTACTGCCGGTGCTGGCAGTGTTCCCTTCTTCACTGGAGCTAGTATTGCCGTAAACAATTTCACTCTTCGGCAACTGATACTGGAAGCTCTTACTTAACCTAGTATTTTTTTGGAATACCGGTGGAGAATTTCTTTCACGATAACTACAACTTCTAACGAACGTATTCTGAAATCTAGAATCAGTGCTCTCTAAGCTCTGAAATTCAGGGTCTGTCTCGATGTTGGTCTGTTCGCTAGTGAACCCGAGCAGTTGTTGGCAATTGCTGCAATATGATTTCCGGGCTTTCAGCTTTGCTATTTCTTCTTGTTGTGATTTGATGATTTTCTCTTTTTGATGTAGTGCAACATGTATTTGTTTCTGCTCCCTGGTTAAGCGAGATTCTAGAAGAACTAGCGATCGTAGTACTAATGCTAGTTGGTCTTGCCTAAGCCGCCTTTCCTGTGCCGCTTTCTTGTCTCGGGCAGCGAGAGCGTTCCCAGCCTCCACCAGCTGGTGCCTCTGTTTTAACACCGACTCGGATTGCTGCTGCAGCGCGTTGCGCACTGCGTCCAACTCCCGCCTCAACTCCATCGCTTCTGAGCTGCTATCCATCTGGAAAGAGAAAGAAATATTCGTCAATAAACGTAGTCGTAACACTCGTAACTAATATTGCAATAACAGTAATATCGGCGACATTTAACTTCATAAAAGGTTCGTGCAGTCTATTTGGAAGATCAAAACGATAACGGTGAAATGTCAAGTACGATTGGTGCACGAGTCCTTATACGTCTGGAAGAAATTAATGTCATCTAATGACGGTGCGTCTTTGATCAAGGTACAAACATTGTTAGAGATTGTTATCTTGAGTGTAACGCACTGCATAGCTAGGTCCACAGTCCAACACGCAATAACGAGCTAACGAGGTCACCGGTCAAGAAATAACTCTTGTATATAAAAATTATCGAAAGCGGAATATTTTATTAAGTATATGTTAATTAAAACTCGGTATTTATTCAGAGAGTTCGTGTGATATTGCATTCTATCACGTCACGATAAGGTTGGTAGTTATAAAATATGTGTTTAGTTGCGGCGTTTGTTTGATAAGAAGAAAATCAGAGCATATCTGGGCTTATCGTATGCGTAGGAGCAGATAAGACGTTTAACAGCGGTAAAATAATATTGTTCATGCTGTTATCTTAACCTTATTCTCAAACTTCCTTGTTATTTTTTGGAAGCTTGTGATATGTGCGAAAATATAATATGAAGCATGACTCATAATCAGAGATAACAATAAATTACCTACTGTATATTTTAAACGTTACTTAAAGTATTAATTTAGTAATTAAGATAATGCTCAAGTTTCTACTATAATATTTCTTATTAACAACTTAATTTTATTCGAAAGTTACAATGTCAAAGTCTTCAAAAAGAGTAATTGTTAGTAGCTGAAACACTATATAATATACTAGATAAATTTAAGCGAAATTAGTCTAAATTATACTTAGTACATCTTATAACGGCTATCCTACACAAAACAAAGTTTTTCGCCAACAGTCTATTCTATTCTTCAACTACCTCATTAGTCTAGTGGTCCTAAGCGTGACTGCTACGCTATAGGTCCTGGGTCCGATTACGAGGTCAGGCAAAATGTTATTGGGTTTAAATTAGTAGCAGCTCGAATACTGAGTCTACAATGTGAGATCAGCTTAAATTGGAATAGTATAGATTGACCAGTAACCGTGTCTACATTTCCGTTGATTTTACTTTAACGGAACAGATCGTTTGACATTGTTAATTTATATCAGAAATGGCCAGAAAACTTCATATGATAAAACAAAATATAATATTTATAATATTCATATGTTCGCATATTCATATGACCGGCTTTTCTCTTGACAATGCCATTGATATTCGAAGGTAAGAATGTGGCATTAGATATACTACTTTAATCTTGTTAGAGGCAAGGTAAAAGTTGTGAAAGACTACCTACGTCCGAGTATACTTAACCTCTATGAAAGTATGTTATAAATAATACAGAGGAAAGTTTGTATAAGCCTTAGGCTTTAAATAATACTAGAGACGTGCGGCAACCCTGCTGTACTCGGCAGTTTGAGGTAATTATCCTCAATTTTTATTAGTAAGAACTTATGTTTTACTGTTGAATTTTTAATTCATTAGTAACATTGACCTAAATAAACGTTGCAATGTCATTGGTGACCTTTGTATGGTTGACTACTTCAAAAGTTATTGTCAAAAAATGCAAGTCCAAAATGGTATCAACTTAACACCAATGTCGTCACGTACAGGCGATAAAGAAGATAGGTATACTTTAGATAGCGATTGAAATCTGCGTTCTTTACGTAGACTGTGTTCTGAATATTTATTTACCAAAGGGTTCTTACACACCTGCGTTTTGGGTGTTTTGACACATATTGCGACATATCTACATTTATTGCACAATCTTTGTCAAAACACAGATGTCGTTAGATGCCTGCATACCTCTAACTATTTTGTCGACTGTACATAGAAATGGTTATTTTTATTACTTAGGTACACCTTGTATATTTTTAAATTCTACTATGACCTTAGACCATTGGTTAAATAGGCACTATCTGTAATCAAAATAATGACGATAATGTCGTCACGGAATGAACAGTCGACATTTTTGCAGTTGTTTAAATTTTCCATAAACAATAAGCCTTTTTAAAAAAGGGGTAGGCAGAAACTATAGAATGTTTTACGCTTAAGACATACTGTAGCAATGACTTGGAAATAATGCTTATATATGTATTATATTTCTTAAAAAAATCGACAAACGAATGAACATCAAAGGGTTGATCGCCAATCATAGTTTGCTTAGTAGTATTGTAGGTTTTACTCACATGCATTTTTAACGATTTCCCGACTAGTTTCAGATTCTTACAGAGCCCTTGACCATGAGCTCTTCACGCGGCGAAGTCGCAAGCGCACTAGTCGAGCAAACCAAAACATGTGCGTGAGTTGTAAACCATAAATAAACAGTACTAAGAACTTATAATGAATTTTACCTATAACTCAAAGGTCGTTCGTATCCGATGCATCGGACTTTGTTCTTACGTTTGTTATTGATTGTAATGTCTAATTAATATGTTGACGATATCAATTATTATGTCAACAAATATTCAACTTCCATGATGGTCAGCGAAATAATGCTCTATTGGCGTATAACGTAGAGTCGAATATTACTACGTAACATTATTTGCAATTAAAACTGTGTTTAGGTAGATAAGTACTTGCCAATCGGTATTTAATTCAATAATTTATTTAACCTTTAAGGTCTAGTGCTCGCAACCGCGGCTGCTGTGTACGAGATCTTGAGTTCGATTCCCAAATCTAGCATTACTATTGGATTTTTCGATAAAATTCCCAGTAGCAGCTCTAAGATCGAAGTTTATATTGAGCACAGTTTTATATGGATACTGTAGATTTGAACCTGGTGACAATAGGGTAGCCCCCTATTACATTACATGCATGATATACAGTGGGTATAATAATATTAGCATCTATACCTCTGCCAAATCCATTGGGAATACAGTCGTGGTGGTAGGTTAGGTAATCGATTTATTTCGTAGCACTCATTTGAGTACAAAGCGGCGGTGGCGGCGGTTTAAGCGGCGGTAGCCTAATGGCTAGGGCGTCGGACTTGCGATCATGTGGTTGCCGGTTCGAAACTCACCCATTAAACTACCGACGTGAACCCATTCGTAACACAAGCATTTAGCTTAGCACGAGGGGTTAACAAGAATACTAGTAATGTGTGACCCACATTGCTAGTAAGCTTAAAAAAAAAGCGCCATTTTACAGCAAAAATAGCCCTTTCCTTGATAGAACACGATATTCACTCAAGCATCCTTTAACATCTTTATTTGCTCAACATTTCAAGGTCTATAGACAGTTATCACCTTTGCATGTGACTAACTACGTAATTATTCCTAATTAATGTAAATATATTCCATGAAACAATGATTTCAGTTTAAATTTATGCGTAATTCAGTATTAAGTTGCACTTAATTCATTTTGTCGTGAGTACTTCGTGTCTTCGTCATTCATGAACGTAAACGGAGCCCTAAGTATCCAATTGCCGATAATAGGCACGAATTCATTGATGATTCAGTGGGAACGCATAAAGTAATAGAGCCTTTTGCTGGCGTTCGCTTCACATTTTGTTGACGGTGTTTTTTTGTTTTTGTTACGATACGCCCGATACACATAAATATTTAGATGCGTCATCACTGCTAGTGTTAACATCGTTATTATTAAGCTCGTGTTATAATTACGTGTTACAGTGTTTAAAACGCTTTCCTACAGTTGACTTATATACTAATACAAAGCTTAAAGTATAAGCTCAGTGATTGTGACATTGTATCAGTGCAAAATTGTTGACATTTAATGTAAAATCAGTTTATTTCGTGAGCAAAAAGCGTAACGTGCATCAATTAGTGAGTGGTGATCTACGCGCTGCGCGTCTGTTGTTTTAACTTCGACTTTATTTTCAAGCACTTTAAAGTTTAGCTTCGTGCGTGCGCGGATCACGCTGTGTTTATTTCTACCTACACGGGACTGCATTTTAGTGGCAAAACGAAGCAAGTTGAAAAAATGCATTGTGCAGCTTGTAATAAAACGATAGATCGTGGCGAACTGTTGGTTTGCTCTTCTTGCCGAGGGATATATGATTATAAATGTTTAAATATGACTAAGGAATATTATACAGCAAACTCTAGTGAATTGAAACGCAGTTGGTGCTGCCCTTCATGCACTAAGGTTACTCGTCGCAAAAACGATGACACTCCAGTGCGTAACCAATTTGAAATTCTTCGGGAGGATGCTGATATGTCATGCGACGATTTATTGCTTAACACTAATAGCGATTCTAATATATCTTCACTGGTTGGCCAACTTAATGCCACTAGACCGCCGCTGCCGCCACAGTTACCTGATTCATCCAGTCTTATCTCGTACGAGCAGTTTGGTAAACTCCTGGACGCTAAACTGGAAAATATCAGAATCGCTTTGACCGCTGACATAAAGAAAGGGATAGCCGCGGTAATCGATAGTTTGAGAGATGAATTTTCTCGAACCACTGACTTTCTCGCCGCCGAACAAAAAGACCTTAGGGACAATCTTGCTACTGTTCATAATACTGTACTAATGCTTGAGTCAGAAAATAGTAAGCTTCGATCGGAAATGAACGAGCTTACACGTCGAATGAAAACATTAGAAAATACATCTAGAAGCCGTAATATCGAAATTCAATCGGTACCAGAGAAAAAGACTGAAAACCTCGTTGCAATTTTCAGGAATTTATGCAACGAACTAAAAGTGAATATACCTGATACTGATGTTCTAGCAATTCGCCGAGTTGCAAAGATCAACATTGACTCCGAGCGACCACGAAACATTCTAGTCTCGTTACATTCTGAGCGGCAGCGCGACGTACTTATCTCAGCTCTTAGGCAGCACAACAAAAACAATAAAGATAATTGCTTGAACTCGTCACACCTAGGTGTTCCAGGAGCCAAGCGTACCATTTACTTGGCAGAACATTTATCACCTGAGTGTAAGGAACTTCACGCGGCGACTAGAAAAGCAGCTAAGGAACTTTCTTATAAATTTGTATGGGTTAAATTTGGCCGTATTTATGTAAGGAAAATTGAACAAGCGCCTGCCATATTTATTAAAGACGCTAGCTGCATAAGTAAACTTGTGTAACTTCTTTTCATTGCGAGTATGTCTTGATATTTGGAGTTATTGTTGTTCATCTTCTTGTTAGTATATTACCAAAATGTTAACAGAATTAAATCTAAATTACAGGAACTATATTTAAATACACTTAATCATAATTATGATATCATATGTCTAACTGAGACCAATCTTAATTCTTGCTTTTTTGATAACGAGCTATTTGACCAACGGTATAACGTGTTTCGAAGAGATCGCGAAACTACATGCATTAGCAAAGCTGAGGGCGGTGGTGTTTTAATTGCGATAAAAAAACAATTTAAAGTTATACGGCAAAGTTCATGGGACAGCAAAGTGGAGGATATTTGGATCAGCATTTTGCCTAATAATCGGCATGAATCTCAATTGAACCTCTGTGTGTGTTACCTTCCCCCCGATTTGCCACTCAATGAACTCAAGGCTTTTTATACCAAAACCCATAAAACACTTTTAGATATTCCTGAGGATAATATCAACCTAATTGTGGGGGATTTTAATATTCCAGGGTTATTATGGACGCCAATGCCTTCGAGCAGTAGACAGGCACCAACTCATGTATCCGCAAATACTAAATCTACTCTCTTGCTAGACTTGTTGGCATTTTGCAACCTGTCACAGTTTAATCATGTCTCTAATAAGAACAATAGAATTCTTGACCTAATTTTATGCACATCGGATAACTTACATGTAACATCATTAGAGGAACCACTGGTTCGCATCGATGAGCATCATCCATGTATTAGCATTCAGATAAAGGGTAGTATTCCGTCTAAATATATGAAACCAAGTAATGTAAAGAGGCATAATTTTCATAAATGTAACTACGTTTCAGTAAAAGATGCAATTTCGGATATTGACTGGGTTCCTCTTTCACTTTCGAATGATGTTGACCTAGCTGTTGAGTGGTTTTATGATGTTCTTAACGCCTTAATATTAAAACACACTCCTCTGTGTAAAAACAGTGGATCAGAACATCCCCCCTGGTACTCTCCGGCTTTGAAGAAGTGTCTTATCGAGAAAAGAAAGTATCATGTTCGTTACAAAAAATATAATAACCCTCGCGATTATGATACTTTTTCAGTGTTGCGTAATAGATGCAAATTACTTACAAAACAATGCTATCGGTCATTTGTGTCATCCACAGAGAATGCTTTGTCGGATAATATTAAATCTTTTTGGAGTTTTGTTAACAGTAGGAAAAAAGTCAATGGGTTACCACAAACCATGAAACTAGGGGAAGTAGTCTCTTCTGACAGTCAGATGATCTCTGAATTATTCTCGAATTTCTTCAGTTCAGTTTTTGAGGGTTCTTCTGCAATGTCAAATAATGGTGCGGAGTGCGCTGATATTGAATGCAACTCTTCCATAACAACAGTACATATAGAGCGCGAGGATATATTATGTACATTGAAAAATTTGGATCGTAATAAGGGTGCTGGTCCAGACGGAATACCCGCTCTCTTTCTGATTGAGTGTGCTGATGAGTTGTCTGTTCCCCTGCACCATTTATTTAATCGATCACTAGCACTAGGAACGTTTCCAAAGGTCTGGAAAACTGCTCACGTGGTACCGATTTACAAAGGTGGCGACAGGTCAGATTGTGCTAATTATAGACCGATAAGCATTCTATCCTGTATGGCTAAACTTTTTGAGGCTTCTGTGTATAATCACATTTACAGACATATTAGCCCTTATCTATCTCAGAGCCAACACGGTTTTGTGCGAGGTAAATCAACCCTAACCAACTTACTTGAATACAAGAATTATCTATGCTCTGCCTTTGCCTGTGGAGGTCAGGTAGACTCTGTTTATACTGACTTCCGGAAGGCATTCGATAAAGTAAGCCATGACTTGCTTCTACGAAAACTCACAGCTTTTGGCATACATGGTTGTCTATTACGCTGGATCCAGTCTTACTTGAAGAATAGGAGCCAACTTGTCTCAGTAAGAGGGTATCTCTCGCTTCCTGTAAGCACCACATCAGGCATACCACAAGGATCGCATTTGGGACCCCTATTTTTCTTAATTTTTATCAATGACCTTGTCTCCAAGTTAAAATGTCCCTGCTTGTTGTATGCGGATGACTTAAAGGTGTTTACAACAATAAAAACTATCACTGACTGCAAAAACCTCCAACGCGATCTCCACGCTATTTCGAATTGGTGCCGTCTGAATTGTATGTACTTAAACATAGATAAATGTTTCGTTATTACTTTCACAAGGAAACGTATTAGTACCACCTATAACTATAATCTCGAAGGCCATCCACTTGAACGTAAGAGTCTGGCCAGAGATCTCGGTGTACTTTTCGATGAACAACTAACTTTTCGTGATCATTATACTGACATCACAAAAAGAGCATTAAAACTCCTCGGATTTGTAGCGAGGACTACTAGGGACTTTAAAAAACCTCAAAGCTTTGTCTGTTTGTATATCAGTTTGGTGAGAAGCGTATTGGAGTACTGCTCAATAATATGGTCACCTTGTTACGCAGTGCACTCTGATAGGATAGAGAGTGTACAAAGAAAATGTGTCAAGTGGATTTCCTACAGACATGGTCTTTCTAGAACGCTTCCTTCCTATTCAGACCGTCTTAATAAGTTCAGGTTAGCGCCTTTGCATGTGCGTCGTAAACAGCAGGATTTAATAAATCTACATAAGATCCTGCATTCTGTAATTGATTCTTCCACTTTGCTTTCTCTTATTAATGTTAATACCAGATATAAAACTCGCAAACCTAACACGTTTGCACTTCAAGTATTCAAAAATAACACCTCCTATTTTAACCCCATAATTAGAATGTGTCGATTGTACAATGAAATATCGCGTAACAATGATAAAATTGATATCTTCGATTCGCGTGCCGCGGTCTTCAAAAGGAATGTTGTTGCCCTTTTGTCTGTATAGAACTACGAATAAATAATGTCGTATAGAATTTGTAGCAGCACCCTTGATACTTGTGTGATTGAACTCTCGCTCCACATTTTCCATCACTAAGCAGGAGATGTATCTCCTGCTTGGTGATGGAAAATGTGGCTAAGAAAACTCATGCTCATTTATGTTTGTTTTGTTAATTGTAATGATAGTATTTAACTGTAACCTCCCAAAAGATGTTGTATGTACTTTTAAAAAAAAAATAATAACATTGCTTATCATGTTGTGCGATTACGTTAGGGTATCAATCAGAGCAATGCCAACTGTGTTTTTATTACTTACATTTATGTGACTGATATCTGTTGTAATTGCCTTAAGAAATAAATAAATAAATAAATAAATAAATAAATTTCCAATTTAAGGTGACCTCATATTGTGTTAGCTTTTTGTACAATGAGATGACAGTTTATACTGGAAATGTATACCTTGATTTTGAGCTGTGTGTAACTGCTAATTAAAGTGTTAAGAGTCTTCTTCTTTTTCGTGTCGAAGGTACGTTTTTTTTTTTTCTAATTTATTAATTAATTACGAGACATGCCGCATAATCACAGGTTGCCTCAAACCAACCCCAGTCAGCGCTCTCTACCCCACAGCTGGCATAGCACCTCCACAAGTCCGACGAGTGTTAAGAGTGATTTTATATTATGGTTGTTCACATGTTACAGACACGGGCTGATAAGGATTTCTCAGAACACTTTTTTTTTCAATTGACGCCACGATTTGCACAGTGGCTCTGGACGATGTGCTCCACGGACCATGGTTTTGATTCCCACACGGAACCAAATATAAATATGGTACAATTTCCAGTTGCATCTGTAAGTCAGAATTTGTGAAACTTTATGGGACACTGATTAGTTAAATAGAATTCTTACGGCCCTTTTTCATGAACGCGTCAAACTAATTCGGCCTACGCTTATTTTTTACTTGTAAATAGAAATAATGCTGAACTAGAACAAGTATTTACGGATATTACTTCACAATGTTATGAATGAAATATAACTCCTGCACTTGTACGCAGCGTCCGCTGACATAACACCAATACAACTGTTGCAGGAAATGTCTCGTTATGCGCATTGATGGCATAGAAACCCATGGTTTATCGCCACAGGAAAAGGTATGTGTTTAATTACTATATACATCTTAATTTGAATTCATGTATCGTAAAATTGCGATAAAGATATTATGTTCTTAAGGCTAAGGGACGCCGCAACTGCAATAAACCTCAAAATATGAACGCACTAAGAATAGGCTAGCTGATTGTAATTTGTTATGGCTACATATATGTATACCATAGATAATGAATAGAGCCGAACAACAAAAAAAATGGGTAAAAAATAAGGATTTTTTCAAAGCATTTCAATTTTATGCAAGACGGGAGCATGGGCCTACCTACGCTCTCTGTCTTAGAACCTAATAAAGTAAATGAAGTACTGAGGTTTTGCGAGGGGGATGCTCTCTCCCTTTCACAAAAACGAGTGTTAGTATAGAAATTGTTTGGCATATCGGATTGTGACATCACAGGCCGGTATAGTACGGTCTCTGTCTAGTATAAAATGAAAATGGTTTTAACTTCATACCATTTTTAATTTTGTTTTCGTTGTTCTGGTTTATTTCTGTATTTTTTTTTGTATGGGACCATAAAAAAATACCTGGCCAACTAGCCAATTGACACCTACTCATCAATGTTAGTATAGCATGGACGTACGAAATTGCACATTCAAAAGTAGAACTAGGCTATTTTTTTTGTAAAAAGTAGTTTTGACAGGTTTGCCATTCAAAAGTAGCTTTGACTAGGAAATAACTCGGACTCCATCATGCATAACCACAAGATGTTGCGACATGACATCCGGATACAGCGGATGTCTGTCCAGTGTCGCTTATAAGAATATTAATAATTACTTAGTAATTAATGTTAGTATTGATTAATTGGAATGTGTTTTGATTATAGAAACTAGCATACAAATATGAAATGTCTAATATATTTCCTGTAGCAAGAATGTGTTTGGTCTTCTTTTCAAAAATAGTGTCAAAAATAGGCAGAAGTAACTCATTATACTTCGTAGATTCTTGTTAGATGTTTCAGGTATATTTTTATTGCACCTTGCCTTGGTGTAATCTTTCCTTACCTAATCTTGCAAGAACTTTGGACTATTTATCTATCTATTTGGATTATATATCTATTATATATACAATTCCTAGTGGACGTCTCCATTGTAATTTTCTATAAGTAATATAAGGAAGCTGTCTGCCAATATGTGTGCTTACTTAACGTTTTGGACTTCGCATTGATATGCAATTTAATTAGTTTCTTCTGTTATCTCCTTTTATTCTTATCAGTATAGCCACCCACTTACTGTACCAACAACACTTCCCTGTGGCTATTAGATTTGAGTTTGTGTTTTTCGGGCTCATCTTAGTTCCTTTTTTTATATGGTTTATTAGTAGATTATCTAGAAAGAAAATAACTTATGAACGTACCAATGCGTGGCTGGGTCTTTTATAAATATAGACCAGACCATATTCAAACTATTCAAAGTAAAAGATCTGAAAGCATCTCGGTTTTTTTTTGTTTTGAAGCGGACGGAGATGGAGTACGTTGCCTAGATAAAACCTATTGACAGTAAGTATCGACTCATGATTTGAAGGCTGCCATGTTGCTAAACTGCAAACTTAGCCTAAATCTGATCTCATATCAGATTTAGGCTAAGTTTATAAACTCATGATGATCATTACCTCATGAAGACGGCCTAAGAATTCAATTTCTACAGTCCTGCCTTATCTAATTGGATCAAAACAGATTTCACTACACGTGTAGGTAATGTAAACAAAAACATGAAAATCCTTCATATGAGGGTCGTTAGTCACCTGTTTTCTTCAATTGGTAACAAAAGGGAATTTAATATTGATTCTACATTCTATTGGAATAAGAATACATTGA
Organism: Subacronicta megacephala; assembly: GCA_958496365.1. Lineage (NCBI taxonomy): Eukaryota > Metazoa > Arthropoda > Insecta > Lepidoptera > Noctuidae > Subacronicta > Subacronicta megacephala. The sequence goes on along the minus strand of OY292516.1, from coordinate 14,351,737 downwards.
AGTGTTTGATCAAGCCTTGCTTCGATGTAGTTTACACACGTGCCAGAGATAGTGAAGAAGTTGGTTTGATAGCTACTGTGTCAACCGGGTAATGATAATATTCTATTAGTAACGCCTACGTTATCGAGTGGGGAAAAACAACCGTCAACAACGATAAACACATTGGTGTGCGTTACACAAATGTGTTTATCGCTGTTGGGCAGGTACACAGTATTAAAGTAGTCTACGTCTGCACAATTTAGAACTGAACGACTCATTTTATTTTCAACTGTCTTGTGTTCGATTCGGTCGCGCAAAGTGATATTGGGGTTTTCAGAGAAATTCTCTGTATTGTTAGCTGGCTTGGAGTTTGGATATGTGTCCGATGAATGGCAATAGGCTCACCCCGTATTATATGGGTTAAGGGACATAAACATACCACCGAACTTTGGGTGTTTATTAAGTACACCTCTGCTCCCTTCGGGCGTGTTATGGTATGTTACGATTCATTTTGCTTTTCTGAAGTATATTATGTGGCAGTGCCAACAGTTACTTATCAGCGAATGTCCAGTTAAGACGTACCTATCTCTAATTAGAACCGTTTGAAACTGGTTCCTAGTGTTTTAGATTTTAAGCTAAGGCGTGTTGAATCCCTTCAACATCGTGTCTAGAAACAGGGTTTCTTCTATTCATTCATTGACAAAACACCACATGCTTGATTAATATCTAAACATTTTTATTTCAGTCATTCAACCATCTGAAGGTCTCAGGGAGTTTTTTGATAATCTAACCAGCTGCTATATCTTTACTTATGATTAAGTTATTCATTATTTTCAATAAGTTAGCAATCTAAAGCCAATTATAGACATATGTGACCCTAATTTTCAAGGTTGTCACTCAATTATTTTGTTGCATACGTTGTCTAAGATTGCATGCATATTAAATAAATTATGAAACATGCCCATTGCGCATGGTTACTAATTACTAATTAAATATGGAACAGTCGCCTTGAATGGTCGGAAGTCACGGTCATTGACTCGCGATAAATACGAATGGAGATCTAACATAATAATTATATGGGTGTGCCTAAATTCAGTAAATCTTGGCTGTGATTATTGTATGAAACCTTGCAGTGGCATAAAATATGTATAAAAGGAAACCTTAGAAACCGATAATATTCATACAACTACAAGATTTTCAATGCAAGATTTTCTTAAAGTAAGTTCGCCGTTTATAAGGCCTTAATCATTCCCCGGAACAAGAGTATCTAGAGGTACAGAACTTAATATTGAAATAAAATAGAAAAAATATTTTAGGCTCCATATGGCCACGTGGAAGATTTTGAAATTTCTTTTACCAATAGAAAGCCACGTTATTTGTGAGTGTCATAGGCTTTATCGCGCAACGAGTTGGAACAGATCATAAGTTATATAGTCCACCATGTTGGCTTACAAAAAAATATTAACGTACGCCATCGCCATCGCCATTGAGAAAATCTCTCAAGGCCATGAAAAATGGCTATTTCTTTCCTTGATTTGTAAAAAGAGGAGTTTCATTTCAAGACCTATGTCTTAACAGTCGTTGGACTTATTGGCCCATGTCGCTAAGCTATAATACTGCCTGACCGCATATATGTGAACACGATAAACAAAATGCAGTTTATTTTCGTTTTGCTCAAGTAACGGCAATTTTACAGTTAGGTGCAAAAGAAGTCAATATGGATGTACTAAATAATTTTTGTTAACTTGTTTTGTCATGGGAAAGAATTTGTAAGTATTAGCCAGGTGTTCAATGGATATTGATGGGAATCAAAGCCAGTTCGCGAAAGTAGGAGGAAGGTCAACGTGAGGTCCATTCGAAACTGCTCGCAACATCAATCATTTGAACGTTTGAAGGACCAGCCGCTTAAACATTTTTCTTTTCTTTTCTAATAAGCTTACTAACAATCTGGATCGCACATTACCAACTAGTATTCTTGTTAACCCCTTGCGCTTAGCTAAAAAATATAAATATGTTCAATCAAAAAACTTTTACCGTCATATTCATAAAAATATAAAACGTCCCATATTTATTATTATTTCTTGTAGCTATTTAATAATTACTAATTTATTTTGTCTTGTTTTCCCCGTCACAAAATAACACGTGTCAAAGCAAAACACATTACAGTTCTAATCTAAGTAGGGTTGCCATCTCTAAAATCAGGCCCCTGGGGCAGGAACCGTGAATACCACGGATTTTATAGCTTAGAAACCGTAGGTCCGTCTACAGTGTTTTATTAAAATTACTTGTCAAAATTAAATAAAGTTCCAATTGTTACAACAGCCGGCAGTAACCGGTGACGTTAAAATTCTGATTAGAAATGTAACCCCGCCCGGACTCCCAAGAAATTAGGACAAGTCCGGGGAAACCCGGATGGGTGGCAACCCTAGTTCTAAGAGACTTAAATATAATTATTAGAAGTTTTATATATTTATGAAGTTAGGTTAGATTACAGGTCTCAGCAACTTTTAAGTAAAACCATAGTGATTATACTCACGATTTTAAACGGTTATACTTACCTCTAAAATGTATGGGACTCTTGAGAAATCTATTTTTCTGTAGGTATATAATATAAGTATGTACCTATTTAAGTATTAAGTAAATGCCCTTTCATCCATTAAGCAGGTGTACCATTTTCATGGGCACCATGTATAACCTTAATCGGTTACATTATTTATTTTCTCCAACATAATTCTCGAAGCACGCAAACGAAATTAAAAAAGTAAAAATCTCACGAAAACCATGTAATTTAAAAACAAAACAAGGCGACACAGTCAAACATTCTAAAAAGCAATTACACATGCGCCCACGCATCGAAGTCGTGAAACTACGGGAAATCGAAAGTGGCCGAGGAATGACGGTCCATTGTCTGTTATGATAAGTTCAGAGAATTTATTAACTCATAGTTACTGGTTGTGAGACTAAAATAGCATATTTACTTACTTACCTACTTTCATTAAGCCTGTTTAAGTTGGTAATTTTATACTATGTAAATATTATAAACGCGATAATTCTGTCTGTCTGTATGTTACGTTTCACGCACTACGTCTAAACCGCTGAATTAATTTCGGAAAATCTTGGTACCCATAGAGATAGGTAAGACCTAGACGGACCTAGGTCACCTTTTATCTCGAAAAGTGTTTTGGAATGCGAGTGAAACCGCGTGCAACAGTTTGTCAGTAGATCTAAGAAATAAATCAAATACCGACCTGTGTGTTACAATGACCAATGAGTGGTCATATACCTACCTGTCTAGGTCTCAATCAAGACCAAACTATGTCGATAGGTCTAAAATAAAGCGGTCTAGTTGTTCATAATTCTCATATAAAATACAGTTCCGCGTAGGTTTCGTATCAAGTAACGGTGCTAAAGGGTTTAGGCAGATCCACGTGATCAATCACGAAGACCTAAATACATCCTTATGGAGATTAAGTTATGGTCGATATTTAAATAATCTTTGTAATTTACGGGATTTTAGTCGTCTATAGTATGAAATATAACCTTATCCAAAGTAGTTAAGAAGTATTTTCTAGTGATACAGGTTAAGTAGCAGTGTTCTTAGTATCCGATTCTCTTCGTTAAGCTGTTAATTTAAGTGTTAAGGCAATAATTTTGTGTGTAAAAGTTCGACAATCTCACGGTACTGTCAAATCTTGACCGCGATTTTTTTCAATGGGGGTAATTGGTATACTCGTAATATATTACATATATTGATTTTGTTTTTTTTTTCAAACAAGCATACGGCCCGCCTAATGGTAAGCGGATACCGTATGGAGGCTTGCAACACCAGGGGTATCGCTCGCGTGTGCCGACCCTGTAAAGGAAAAGGAAGCGGAAGGAGAAGGACAGGTTGGACAGGCAAAATTGGAGTTTCCTTCAATTCGAACATCTCTACAAAACTTCGAAGTTGGAGTCACGGAGAATTGCCTTCCAAGTTAATTTATGATAACAATCTGTTACAATTCTGTGTTACTTATGTATTTAGTTCTCTTAGAATTCTGTCGAAGAGATTTATTGTGGATTAGTGACTCATCCCTACTGTTATGTACCTACATACTTATTTGACTTAAGGAAGAAGTAAAGGATTGTTGTTACAAGCGAAATAATTAATATTTTCATTGTTTTGATATTTATTAATGTGCAAATTTAACGTTTAATTAATAATTATTTGCGAAAAGCACTTAATTGTTCAACCAATAATTTTTTACTTCAGTATTTATTCAAAATTTTAGGGGATTGTGAAATTTAATACTATTGGTTAACTCCAAAGGTTAAACAATAAAACATTTAAAAACTATAGCCCCAGAAATGAAGCAACAGCCAAGAAACTATAAAAAAGTTAATAAACTACATAAAAATAAGAGGCGTAACATGTTTTTCTGAGTTTTATATTACCGTGAAATCGGATAATGCATCCGCGTTCGTCATTACAACAAACAACTACAATATGTCTTTGAAATAATATACCTAGGTACGTACGTACATATACAGGATGTCCAAGAACCTGCCTAAACGCGTGAAAATGTACAGGAAGCGTATTGGAAAAATTCTATCCATTTTAGAGTTATAACCATTTTAATTTCGCCATCATTTTGCAAAAAAGCAACTAGAACTTGTAAACAGCAATATTTTTTTTCGTCTTATAATCTGTTGTTATTGAACTGCCACATTATGGGTCCTTAGCGCGACCGCTACGCTAGAGGTCTTGGATTTGATTCCCAAGAGGTCGAGCAGAGTTATTTGTTATTTTAATGAAATTCTCATTAACAGCTCGGAGTTTGAATATGTACCTACCTGGTGAAAGGGTAGCCGCCTGTTACATGGGACCTAAACAAACCGGTGAACTGTGGCTGTGGGGTACATTACTCAATACTCAATATACTCAATATATTTATTGCACTCCACAATGTTAACAGGTGTTACACAGTAATTTAGTAGGTATCAATCATGGACCCTGTCGGGCACGGCAATTTAGGAGAGAGGAGGAAGGCATTCTATTTTTATATTTGTTATGCCTACTACTTTTTTTTAGTTCTTTTTTTTATGTTCTTTATTATTATTAATTTACGAATTTAAGTTAAGTACACCTCTGCCTAACCCTTCGAGGATACAGGGGTGAAGGTAAGTAATTTGTTATTGAAAACAAAAAATATATAAAGAAATACTACTTATAATGCATGTTAATTATGCTGTATTTATGTTATGCTATAACGTATTTAAGCAGGTGTCGCGCTGTCATGGACACCCTATATATAATTACAGTTTAGTATTCAAGGACTTGTGGTTGGTTTCCTTTACAAGGGGAACAAACCGCAATTTCCGCAGAAAAAGAAACATAATCAATTAGTACGATAACTTGTATTTCACCGCATTAACATTTGCGTCACTGTTCATTGAGACATAATGTAGCCCTGTATTTTCCAAAGTGCAAGACAGAGGTGTCCTGTATTGATATACTCACAGTTTGCATGCAAAGGGCAAGCCTATTGCCTTTGCCTGTAGCCTTATTCACGCAATTAAAACCGTAGCGATGTCGCAGCGACTCAATCTTTGAAACAGTTTTCCAGTGTTTTGTGAATACTGTGAAGCCAACGTTTTGAACGATTTTTGCCCAACGAACATGTTTGAATACGGTTAAACGATTTTTCAATAGGACGACTTCTAAATCGGTCTGATCGACGGATTCGTGAATAGGAGAACTTTTCCAACGATTAAGTCGCTGCGACATCGCTACAGTTTTATTACGTGAATCGGGCTACTGGGCACTGCACACATAAACACCCGAGCTTCTAGGTAATGATCATTTCATAGAAAAGCCCAATAACACTTTTCCAAAGACCTATTAGTGCTACACTTATAATGTGGTAGTATGTATTTGATCTTCTAAAACAGTGATAGTCTTGTGAAAAAACCATTGGACAGCTAAGACGATGGTCTTGAGTTTGAATTGAACACCTCTGACCTATCTTTTTGTATTTTTTAGGCATTTTCCATGCAAAGTTTACTAAGTTATTTTAGTGAAGGAAAAATACGACCGCGGGCAGGTAAAATGCGTCGCCTCAAAGACGTAAATTAAAATGTGAAGGCAAATTTCGACATGGCGGGTGGGGGTCGCGGTGGCTTAGCGGTCATAGCGTCTGGTGTACTTAACCAGAAGACGCAGGTTCGAAGCCTGCCCGCGGTCGTATTTTTCCTTCACTAAAATAACCTCTGACCTATTAATAAATTAGACGTTGAAGGAGAACATTGTGAGGACATTTGCATGCCTAAAAGGTTTTTTTGGTGGCGTGTGAAGTCTGCCAACCCGCAGTAGGCTAGCAGTGGTGGACTATAGCCTAACCTCTCTCACATTGAGAGTACACCCGTCACCCGCAATGGGATAGTAAACGGGTAATGATGTATCTTCTGAAAGTGGTATTAGATTTATCAGAACCAAGTAAATAGGTTACTGTGTCTACCAACCTGCATGTTTATGCACTATGATTTTTAAACCTAGCACAGCATGTGGTTTTAGCCATTGTTCTTGCTGACATTTGAAATCGACCTAATTTGAGATCCGCTTCGAGTTTTCTTTAGCAATAAGCCGGTATTCAAAGTTTCTATTTTGACGAGTATAAAATATGGAATGGACAGGAACATAATGTAACCATCACGTTTATTTTTTTTGGAAGGTTAAGCAGAGTTCCAATGATCTTCGGTATTTTTTTTTATTTCTGTAATACGGAACGAGCCAATTGCCAAATATCAAGCTGCTACTAGAAAACATTACTCGACCTGGGTATCGAATCCAAGAACCCACGCTCAGTGGCCGGGCTTGCGATTTCTAGGCGAATAAGGCAGTTTGTGTATATTAAATCGGTAATAAACAAGTGAAAACATAGATTGATGGACGCATTTACGTCGAAAACGAATCTTTCGACACCGTATTGAAATGTTTCATTTTACGACTGGCTTGATTATGCAAAAGCTGTGATTGAATAGTACCTTTTAAAGTTTTATTCGTATTTAGATTTAGATATGTGCATTAATGTCAAGATTTATTGAATCGTCAAATTGAACTGACTTCTTTGATTTCTCTTTAGTGCCCGGTTAATGGCAATAGACTCACGGATTTGTATAGCTTAATGTGTAGCCGTGTGTTAAAAACAAAGACATTAAATATCCCATGTCCTTGCACAGCTTGCTCCATTTCCTCGCTAATTTGTATCGTGGGTACGTTGAGTACGTACCTACATCTGTATAGCGGTTTACGCATATAAATAATAACCGAAATTTTCATGCCGATGTTTGGATTCCTTGACTTAACAGATTAGATTGAACGGATTAATAATAGCTAAGTACGGAGGAAATAAATTGAGCCATATACGATTAAAAAGGGCCACGCGCGTCGGGTGACTTGCCAAGGTGAACCAGTTCGGTAAAACAATACCCTCGACTTACGCCATGAAACGGTTCATTACTCCGGATGTATAACATGTGACGATGTAGACCGCACCATAGGAATAATATATATAATCCATGAAAGCCTTTTACATCATCATCATCATCAACCCATTACATTGTTCCACTGCTGGGCACGGGTCTCCTCTCAGAATGAGAGGGATTAGGCTATAGTCCACCACGCTAGCCGACTGCGGGTTGGCAGACTTCACATGCCGTTGAGAAATCTCTCAGGCATGCAGGTTTCCTCACGATGTTTTCCTTCACCGTTTAAGCGCGTGATAATTAATTATTAATACGCACATGACTTCGAAAAGACAGAGGTGCGTGCCCTGGATTCGAACTCGAGACCTTTGACTTGGCAGTCCAATGGTCATATCACAAGGCTATCACTGCACTTCTTATCGCTTATCGCCTTTTACATACTACAACTTATTACCTAGTTTATTTTATTATATTAGGCTCTTATGAACACTAAATGTAATAAAACTAGCTTTCCGGCGACGTCTTCGTGCACGTGGTTTCTCGGCCTATCTCCTATAATATGCATGCATACTACATATAAACCTTCCTCTTATAAACTATGCAACGGAATTTAATACCCTTTTCTGCAATACATATATAGAGTGATTTTCTATATACGTAGGTTCTACTGAAAAGTGCATTAAAGTCCGTTGCGTAGTTTAAAAGATAAAAGATCTTAGGGTAAAAACAGCGGGAAGTCCAAGTTCGAGCAGTATAAAATTGTTTGAAATTATTTGAAACAGTAAGTTTCATTGAAATTATAATTTAGAAGCTATCCATTTCTAAAGTTAAATTAACAACATCATTGTCGAAGTTAATGTCTAAATGTTATAATAGCCAGTCATACCGCAGAATGAACTTAATTGGCTAAACCGAGCTATGCATCAATAAAGGGCTATTGTGTGCATTCATGTAGGGCTGACATTAGTAGGTCGGTAGAAAGCTAAGGACAGACAGACAGACAACCATGTGCTCAGATAACATTCAATGGGAAATGTTACGACTTTCCAATTGAATAAAAAAAATACGATTTACACTATAGAATGACAAGTGTACATATCTATTGGCGGATGGCGAAATGGAGAATTAAAAAAAAAACGAAATTAGACAGCAATAATTTTCTCCTAATTCCTCTTCCTATTTTCCTCTAAACTTTAAAATGGGCTTAAAAAGGGGTACCAAGCTTGTTCTTCACCTATCACGAAGTGTGGTGTACATTGGTGCACCCTTTGGAGAATACAGGTGCAGGCAGTTTTGAAGACAATATACAGTCGCCAGCAGGTCAGGGTATACAAAACTGTCAAATTTCTGCAAATGATTTTTAAACCTTTAGTTTTTCAAAATCAAATCAAAATCAAAATCATTTATTCGCTAGAGACATGGTATTATAAAAGCTGTTACATTTTCCGAAAGCACACAGATATCTCACCTTTATAAGGCATGCGAAAGTTAAATATTTATAATTACAATTTGAAGGGCAAGGACAGGGCAATCAAATACAATCGTGTGAATGAGAAAATGTCAAAATTAAACAATGATAAATGGAAATGTCAAAAAGAATACACTAAAAATAATAAGAATAGTCAAGTCTTCAAATTCATTTCATAAATTCTTTGGTATTATAGAAACAATGTTCTATGAGCCACTTATGCAGTTTTGTCTTAAATTTAGCTAGTGGTAATTCTCTTATAGGTTTGGGAATTTTATTGAAAATTTTTATAGTCATTACATATGAGTTTCTATAAAATAAATGGCTCTTGCAAGTGGGCATAACTAGTCGAGTAGGATCCCTTATCCTCACCACGGAATTAAAGTTGTCTTTCATCTGCGTAAATAAGTTTTGATGTTCTTTAACAAAAATACCTGCTTGCATAATATATAGGCCTGTCAAAGTAAGTAGATTTAGTTTTTTGAAGAGGGGTTTACATGAAACAAGGGGTCCTACTCCACAAATTGCTCTTAAACATTTTTTCTGGACTATGAAAGCTTGATTTACATTAGTAGAGTTTCCCCATAGTAGGAGACCATACCTTAGACTAGAAACCACAAAACCATGGTACGCCAGAAGAGCAGTTTTCTGTGATGACGTTCTATTTAGTTTTTTTAATGCATATACAAACTTATTTAATTTTTTACAAACATAGTCTATATGAGCCTTCCAGTTACAATGATTATCTAGTATAATACCAAGAAATTTCATTTCGTTCACTTTTTGAATTGCATGTCCATGGCTTACAAGATTTATTTCATCATTCTTATTCTTTGAGTTATAATTTGAAAAAGTAACATATTTAGTCTTTGAAAGATTTGCACACAATTTATTGTTTTCTAGCCAGTTAACTATTAAAACTACTGCCGAGTTTAGTAAGCCTTCGTGGCTTTCTTTACTGCTTTCAACTACAACTGATACATCATCTGCAAATAGTACACATTGATGTGGAGTTACTGTAGGAAGGTCATTTATATACAATAAAAATAGCAGAGGCCCCAATATGCTGCCCTGAGGAACGCCTGATTTATTGTATCGAAACTCCGACCTATAGATATTTACCGTTAAATCTTTATCAATTCTTTTTAATTCTACCCCTTGTTTACGTCCTGATAAATAACTTTTTAACCATGCTAGTGTTGGTCCTCTGATTCCATATCTGTCACATTTGTCTATTAGAATGTCATGGTCTACGAAATCGAAAGCACGAGTCATGTCAAAGAAAATGGTTGACACAATTGCGCGTTTATCTAAATTTTTAGTTATATTTCGTACTAGATTGAAAGCTGCTAACGTTGTAGATTTATTCTTTTGAAAGCCGTTTTGTTCATCTTTAATAATATTGTTTTTATTTAGGAAACTTGTAAGACGGCTATGCATTGCTTTTTCAAATATTTTTGACAATACTGGTATAAGAGTTATTGGGCGATAGTTGTTTAATTCTTGTTTGCTGTCTTTTTTATGTAATGGCCTAACGAGTGATGTTTTGAGCTTTTCAGGAAATACTCCTTCCGTAAATGACAGATTAATCAAATATTTAAGAGTGGGGGATAATATGCCAGAACAGTATTTTAATACATGTGTTGATATTCCATCTAAACCAGTAGATTTTGTATTATTTAGTGACATTATTATTTTATTAACTTCACCATCGGTCACTGGCCTAAGGAATAAACTACTAACCGTATTGTCTATTTTATTTACAACGCTGCCTTTACTAGTGTTTTGAGATCGAACATTCTGTTGAATAGAGTTGATGAAATAATTATTAAAGGCACTCGCAATTGATTTTGGATTTGTTAGGGTTACACCATCCACAGTAACGGATTCAATCTCATCTATGGGTTGTACATGTTCAGCTTTATCTTTAATGATTTGCCAGGAGGCTTTGCATTTATTTTTTGCACTAGATATAAAGTTATAATTCATGTTGATTTGGGATTTCGTAATGCATTTCTTAAGAATTGCGCTGTATTTATTGTAGTTATGTTTATAGTCTAAATTTTTTGATTTATAATACATGTGCCTTAGTGCTCTCTTTCGTTTACATGATATTTTAATGCCTTTTGTGATCCATTTTGGGGTTTTGATCTTATTACCAAATTTTTTTTTTTTTAGTGGAAAACACAAGTCATAAAACAATTGGAAGGTGTCATAAAATGTGTCAAAAGCGATATTTAAATTATTTTCATTTAGAATGTCAGACCAATTCATTGAAGATAAGCAATTTTTAAACTTACTCATATTATCTTTACAGTAATTCCGAACATTAATATACCAAAAAGGGGTAGTTGTCTTTTTGTGTGAAACCGGAAAGGTGAAAGATTGTCCGGTGTTATGGTCAGATAAATGCAGTTCATGTACCATGCTAATTCCATGTTCAAGATTGCTTATAATATTGTCAATGCATGTTGACTTGCGTGTAGGTTCTCGTATTTGTAAAGTCAGGTTATAGTTTAATAATAGATTGGTAAAATTTTTTGTCAATTGATTAGTTTTAAGAATATTAATGTTAAAGTCACCTGCAATAATTATTTTATTAGTGTTTCTTGAAGTCAGCTTGTGTAACAAAAGGTCAAAATTATCAAAAAAAGTGTCGATTTTACTATTGGGAGTACGATACAAACATACAACTATACACTTATAGGAGGGTATTAATATGCCGCAACATTCGAAAGATTTTTCTATTGATAATTCTTTACATAAGGAAAGTATTTTAAAGTCTATTGATTTCTTAACGAGTATACATACTCCGCCTCGTTTTTCCTTTTGTCGTGAAAAATATGCAACCAACTGAAATTTTTTCATACGGACGTTGAACTCGTTTCCCGATTTTAGAAAAGTTTCCGAAAGGCAAATAATATCTATGAGTTTGTTTTGTTGCAAAAGCTCGTCAATACATAACTCGAGATATTCTAGTTTATTTAAAAGTCCAGCTATATTTTGATGGAAAACTGTTACGGAGCTTATTTTAATATTCGGAACGAAAAAGCTGATGAGGTGTTATATTATGGCTTTCCTTTTGATTTTTTGGTTTCTGTAGCATAGTGAAGTAAAATGGTATTGTCCCCTTTTTAATATTTGTAACAGGTGCAATATTTTCGGAATTAATTTTTACGTTTTTGTTACAGCTTTCATTTTCCATTTTTTTAAAATAATAAGGTATAGTACCTTTTTCGTGTGAAGAGGTTTTTACAACTGTCTTATTAGAATTAACAGTATATTTACGGATATTTTTAGCTGTAAGGAATTTTTTGTCATAATATTGTATGTTAATCATATAGTTGACTGTATAACATAATAAATTCAAGTATTTCATACGATTCATTAATGGATATTTTGTAACATTTAAAAATTTACTATTTCGAGTTTGTGAACATACAGTTTGAAGCAAAGAATTTAATTTATATTCGTTTAGAAACTTATTAACATTAACACTACAAACAATTACATTATACTTCTCTAGGAATTTAAGTGCAGCTGAAAGTTCTAATATTAGTTTATACGGGTTGTCATCGTTTTCCCCCACACATAATATTAACTGGTCGGTTTCTTTCAATTTAAGGTCATAGCACATTTTTAAGACTTCTGTAGAAGTAGCGTTGGGCATAACAGTGGAAGATATGTCATAGTCTTCGTACTTGAAAGGATAGTCTTGCCTTATTTGAATCAGTTGAGATGCTACCCCACGGCACTGCTGACTGCCTAATATTATTAGTCGTGGGTTTTTTAAATGTTCCTCTATATCAGAATGTTTTGTTCGTGTAATGTTTAACTTGTCGTCAAAAATTTTTACACTGGTGGTGTCGCCTTTTGGTAACAATATTTCTTGAGTCGATACAGTCTGCTGTGACATAATTTCTTTTGCCGAGTTCTGGGAGATCCTTGCACTTTCTTGTTCAGAGCGTTTGTCGAGATTTATCGAGTTGTACTCTGATAATCCAAGTTCAGTAATACTTGAATTCAGAGGTTTGGGGCTAGTGCGTTTCCCACTAATTTTTTTTGAGGTGGATATTGTTCCTGTGCAGATTTTTTTTAGCTGGTTGATTGTTTTTTGTTTTTCATTATTTTGGCGACTCAAAGATTGGTTCTCCAAAGATAATTCTTCGATTTCTTTATTTGCGCTCTCTAACTTCGATTTAAGGTCGTTTATTTCCTCGTAGAGTGAGTTCAGTTCGTGGAACTCTGTGGACAGGTCTGGAAGGCTTTTTGCCCTTGTGTCAGAGAGCGTCGAGATGAACGAATGGTCAAATGATTCATTACTTGATACTCTTTTATTTTGCCGGATAGTGATATGACTGATTTCGTCATTCATTTTTCGTAGGTTATTTGTTTTTGGCTGTTTGATCCTTAGATTTGGTAATATTGTAAGCCAGATTTAATTTTAAAATCAATAAAGAAAAAAGTTAGGTTGTTATGGTCCAAGTGCTGCCCTCTATTTTCTTTTTGGTTAAGTTTTATTTTATTTTATCTCCGCCACTCGCGCCCTCTTGTGAAGCGTAATATTTTGCCAGCTATGTGTTGCTAGATGTCGCCAGGCTCGATGTTTAAATAGGGATATGCAAGAGATATAGATAAATCTTACTGTGAGAACTGGAACGCGCTCAGCTGATTCACGTGTGGCGGGGATATGTTATTGTTTTTGAAAAAATGAGTGTCATTAACGGTTATGACTTAGCAATTATCTTCTATCGTAGATTATTGTGGTTACCGTTGTTTTAATTATTTCAATTGAATGATGTTGGTATGAAAACGTATATACGTGTCGAGATTTACTCACTGTTATTGTTCTTAACAGGTAAAATACACTTCTTCACTTTCACTTTGTTATTGTTTATATCTACTTAAATATCAGTATATTACTTCTGCCAACGACACTTTATAGCAATTATAGATTTAAGATGTGAATTATGTGCACTTGAACGATAATTATTGTGTTCTTCTATTTTAATTTACTTAATTAACACGGAGCCAGTTGTTAGTACAAAGTAAAGACTCACGAACCCTTTATCGTTTTGACGATAAAGTTCAAAATCAACTGAGAAAAATTGACATTTTGTGGTAACTTGATGTGCTGGCCACCGTATTTAACTATGTTTGATAAGAATACGACACAAAAATATATATCGTTAATATAAGTGTATATCGTTAATATAAGTATTTGTAGGTATAGTTATTCATTAGAATTATTTGTTATCAATTTCTCTTCGAGTCTAATCTAAGCAAATAACAAAAAAAAAATATCATTGCACTTCAAATACCTAAGAAACATTATTATCATACCTAATCATAAATAAGTACAAATACAAAGTCTAAGGACATTCAGCTTTCATACACATGTATGAAATCATCAAATCATACATCATTGAGTCACCGTTGGAACCTGGTCACGGTCATTGTCAATACCTCATCGATCTTGCACTTCATTTATCGAAGGTCATCAACGCTTACTATCAGGAAGGTAGTTTTTGTGATAAGGAAAATAAATAACCTTATTTGGATAGGAAGTTAAATAAGCAAACATGGCCTAGGCTGGGTTTTTGACTGGCGACATCCATTGTTTGCAAATCGAATTTAGCAGTTGTAGCAAGGGACGACGCTATTATTATCCTGTAAAGCATAGTGCCTCTCTTTCTCCCATCGGAACAACAGAATATATATAAAAACTAAATAAGACGGCACGAGTCATATAATTATTGTTATAGATATATATTGAAGAAAGCTCCAATCAACCTTGAATGTAACTTTCGCAAGTCCCACGGGGAGACCGGTTCAAATAAGGAACTTAAAAAGCGGCGCGTGCGCACTGTCCGAACGCTGCGCAAGCGGCTGGCATGCTAACATACCTTATTATAGCAATCAGCCAATTCATAAAACTATTCCGGAAACTGGTACGTTATTTTCCGCAAAATAATACAAGCCCGGCTAGCTCAGTCGGTAGAGCATGAGACTCTTAATCTCAGGGTCGTGGGTTCGAGCCCCACGTTGGGCGCATCTTTTTGCGTTTTCTACACATTTTATAAATAAGATTGAACACGTGGCAGTGAAGTCTTTACAGAAACCGCAGAAACGTGATCCTGTAATAAGAGACGTCTGCATACGTACATTATCGATATTTCGCGAATCCCAAGGTTTATTAAAGATAAGATAAAAACAATATTTATTCATGCTTCCTAACATTCAAAAAAGTGTACACAGACATTATTCTGATAATTTCGTCATAAAACTAACAACATTGACCCAGTTTTTTTTAAAGAACTTTCTTTCACGATCCAACATTATCATAAAATGTGTAGCAATTTTAATAATGACTCACAAATCAAGCAATAGTGGAAAGTGCTCGATAATCGACTAATGATATCGACCTGGTTCCGCTCAATATTAATGAATAAGATTCCTATCAAATGACAGATGTTAAGCTTATTATTATCGATGTTGACATTGAGAATTATCGATAATTTCTTACATACTTTCTACAGTTCTATGTCGACCTTTCTCCGTCGTTTAGTGTGCGAAATTATTCTTACAAGGAAAATAAATTACAGTAAAGATAACGTTTCAATTCTCTATGTTATAAATTTAGTATGACAGGGTAATAATGTTTAAAAAAATAATGTT
Organism: Subacronicta megacephala; assembly: GCA_958496365.1. NCBI lineage: Eukaryota > Metazoa > Arthropoda > Insecta > Lepidoptera > Noctuidae > Subacronicta > Subacronicta megacephala. Next base: position 14,336,148 of record OY292516.1, on the reverse strand, counting down.
TTGCGTGCGGAGAAATGCCCATAAAAGTCGATGAAACCGATCGTTTTCTAAAAGTTTCTTTTATTTTATTTATTATCGATCTACACTTTGGTAAGTAAGTATAGACATTCTCATTGGTCTAGCGGTCCTAAGTGCGATTCGGTTTGGGTTTGTCTATGAAATGGTCGTTGGTAGGTCGGAGTTCCGATTTATGCCCGGGTAATGGCAATAGGCTCGTCCCTTATTACATGGGACTTAAACATACTTAAACTGGGTAACTGTGCGCGTAAATTATATATATACCCGTCTGTAATTTTTCCAAAATTGGGAGAGCAAGAGACAATTTCAACCATATTAGCAGACGTTTAAAGAAAATTAGAAGGTTGGTCGTTGACGCAATCTTGCTGGCACTAAATCTAAAAGGTTATCATCCATAAAGGTCCATTCCCTGACGGCCATAATACAGTAAAACTATTGAATATCACATTATATAACGCCAATTACATAACAGTCCTACAACTAGGTGATATAGTTGGCATTTCATACTGAAATTACCTCAGCGGGGAGTTAAACGATGCACTGTGAATAGAACAATATGTCTTGCTTGCGAACATTTAAATTTTATGTAACGCGCCGTGACTTAGTGATCTCGTTGTATTAGATAATACCATCATTTTTCATCATTAAATTGTGTCTACGAATGTTTATAAACAAAAGGTTTTATGAATAAAAGACGCTAAATATACATAATGTCGTTAATCTGCAGTTCTTTAATGCGGATTTAGAGCAAACCGGATTATATTACGGTTGTTTTGCAGTTAAATAAGATATTACTTAACATGTGCAATAATATTTATTGCTAGTGTTATTTATGTTACGACATAAATAGAACTTAGTTGGCGAGAACGTGCTAAGTTGCAATACGATAGGTTTGTTAAGAGTCATAATTGCCTAAGATCTTACTAAATTGCTGTAATTATTTATTTAATTTAAAATAAAATTTTAGGGAACCGGCAGTGTACGAAACGAAGACATAATTATGATTCAACAACTATAATATCAGGTCTTGCGGTCAACCAGAAATAAGAACTCAGTTGTAACTTTCTGAATAAAGATCATTGTCCCAATCCCAATAAGCTAATTTGAATAAAGAGTTTTACTTCAAGGACAATTTATAAGAACACGTGGCTTTTCGGGCTCTCGACCATCACAACAAATCTAATCACCAATAAAAAACTGAATCTGTCATCCATCAGCGCCATCTTTTACGAAGGCGGGAATATTAGAAAATGGCGGCTGCAAGTTCTTGCGACGTGTAGACACTGTAGACCTTCAACATGGCTGCAGTATTCCGTTTGGCGCCGCTGAGTCCATCGGAATGTTAATTAAATCCACCGTGCTTGTATTGCTTGTATCGATGCAAAAAATAAAAGGTCGTGGAAGCACGCGCTCCGCAACGGACGCACACGTCAAAGGGCTACGTTTTTCTACCAAAGAAAAACAGTTGGAACTAGTTTAACAGATTAAGTTGAATAATCTTGCTAGTTTTTTTTGCCGTCTGTTCTGGCTAACGACTGAGTTGCTCGCGACCGTGACCGATGCATCAGTTGAAATGGCGGGAAATGTACTTAGACGATTTATAAGTCGTTAAGTAATTTGAATTACGAAGTAATTCTATTTCAATTCAAATGTAAGCCAATTACTGCCTTAGAAGCAGGCTCTCAGTAGAACGGCTTGACAGGGACCCATCTAATATCCATCCATCCATCGAATATAGCCTATATTCATATTTATAAAAAGCATAGCCTTCAGTAGGATCGTTTTTAATAATTAGGTATAGTTCTAATAATGACTATACAACCCGCCCTGGACAATCTATACATGTTAAAAAAAACTACAAACTTTTTGCAGGTGGATTGTCTCTGGTTGGTCCTAAAGAATTTCGGAACAACGGAGAAGGCGAGGTACACTTTAACAAGCTGGATCTGCATTCTCTCGTACTTAATCCTTATCCAAGTTACACAGTTTACTATAATGATGTATCTTATGATGTGTTAAGTATTTGTCTGTCAGTATCATCATCCCAAGCATTTTCTAAATATTTACGACTTTGAATTTAAACAGCAACTGAACATAAAATAATATTTAGTTACGTCATAATTACACGCAGTTTGAAATGTTAATAAATCACAGCCGAATTCAGTTGGTTTTCGAGTTGTCATTTGAAGATATTTACATATATTTTCAATCTATTAGACGCCATCAGTTTTATTTACGTCTCATTTACTTAATGATATGTATCAATATTGCTTATATAAGTAAACCAGTTTACCATAGAAATTATATTTGTCAGCACTGCTAGTTTCAAATTCTTTTAGCAATTAAGGGCTTAATCATGTAAAGATTATTCTATTCAAATGAAACTAATAAATTCTCGCATACTATAAATATTGGTACTCTATTTGTATCACTTCTAAACAGCATAAATACATTTTCCATGTTATGATATGCATTAAAATAAAAAGAAGAATCGCTGATATACCAAATTTGGTTAAGGATTTCGTGTTTTTAGACCATGTTTCTTTAAAAATGTTATAGTTATACTAAATCCTGGTCCCCCGAGTAATTAATTAAAAAATATTCGTAGTCGTAGCCTGATAAGGTAAAGAATCGATAGTTGCTAAGTAACCCCCATCACAACATAGACGGATGGCCAGTTTGGTATTGCAATTTTAATTGTACCGCGACGTGAATGTGACGCATATAATGATTTAATTTAATCATTTAAATCATTTTCTAATTCTAATTAATTTATTTCTAATTAACTTAACTTAACTTAACTATAAGGAAATTTTACTAGTGGCCTCCACACTAGGTCTAGCCTGTCACGTGGAGACCAAGTTAACAAAATAGATTTACGGGGTCGATACAGTATGATGATAATTTTATTTTTATAATGCAAGGTATGGTGCCTGTAGGACACCACCGAGACATGACGACTTATCATCAATAAGGAATCATCATGAATAAGGAAGACTTGAAATACTTATTGTCTTTTTAAGTAAAATTCATTAATAACTTTACTAACGTTATATTTAACTATGATTGCAGTTCAAAACAGGAACCTAGTTAAGGTGATACACATCATTCTTACACCATAGGCAAGGCAGCCGGTGCGATATTTACGGTGTTGAACACGCCAGCTTTGCGCAAGCGCAACCAACCAGACATACACAGATACGTTGCAGGAAATTACAACGACAACACGCGAACGAAATGATAATCAAGTGAATTGATTTTAAAATGGAAACTTTGGACATTTACCTAGTAATGTTCAATGAATACTGATATTTATTAGTAGAAATATCTAGTATTTATCGTAATTTATATGCTAGTGCAGAAGACTTTAATATTAAACGTGGGAATCATACCTTAGGTAAACGACGGAAAGGGGTCAATAAATAAAATAAAAAAATATTACTAATTGTTGTTTTTGTAGCTGTATAGGTACTTACTACCTTGCACTAGGAAGAAATAAAGTAGTGGGCTATTTCAAGGTTTCAATAAAAACTCATTTTTTTATGGATCCTTAAACGGTGACCCTTTCTATGTCATTCAACCTATTAATAAACCACTGACATTTGAGATAAAATTATAACTTTTCCTGTGGCGACATAACAATTGTCTTGTAACTTGAATGTGATTAGAGCATAATTGGAGTGATTTTAGATAAAAGAGGAGGTTTTTGTACACTAGTGGGGGGTAATAATGATAAGTTTGAAAGGAAAAAACTTAACGATGCACATTTAAAGAAAACATTAGTCAAAGTCACAACAACGTTAAGTTGCAGCTATGAACTGCAATGATAAATTGCAGTGAGTGACCATTTAGTCAAGAAACATTTAACTAAACGTTTAAACCGTAGCAAGACCAGGGTGATTAACAAAATGACGGTACAGATTAACTCGAAACGGATGTTGGGCTTGGGCTTTACATAAGTGAAGCTGAAAATTTAAAGGAACATGCGATTATAAAGATTATTATTGTAAGCATAAGACCTGTTATTTCAATCACCTACAAAATCTGCGAACACTTTACTTTTGAATTTATAGATCGTATTTTTATATTGTAATCCATTTGAAGATCGAGTGGAGTTGATTAAAATATGAAAGTGAATAATTAAGGTAAGCAAGATTATTGTTATCATACTTTTTCTGTAGTGCAGTTGAGAGATAAAATATACTTATTAAAAAGTAAGTACCTACCTATGTATACCTATACCAATCATGATCGTATGAAGAATGTTGATTATAATATGTACTGAACTTCAACTCACGCGTTCAACGCATGACAATTTCAAATCAACAACACTTCACTACAGGTTGTAAACATCTTAACATAATATTATCTTTACTAGTGACGTTCAAACATTACGTATCAGTATCAAATCCTCAATAAATCACTGTTATCTTTGTAACCGGGAAGACGAAGTTCTATTGCCCCTAGTGATAGCAACTAACAAAGGAACCAAATACAAAATATCTATTGAAAATAATATACGTGAAATTTCTAATTCGTTTCTTTGATACAGCTGTCAAAGGATTTAGAAGCAATCCGATTTGTCATTTTACATAAAAGATGTGTCAAATGTGATGAACTGTGAAACTAATAATGACGAGAACAAAACGGTTGTGATATGACAGTTCTAATACATTGAGTTATTAAGTTACACATTCATAGGACACAGCAGGTCAGCTCTACTCTCTCCACAACACTCTTTTTAAAGTTAGCTATTATATTGGCGCTTTATACCACAGGTGAAAGTAATTTGACGGAATTTACAATATAAATAATGTCAAAACCTAGGTATTGCCTTACAGGTTAGGATGAACGGTAAGAGACAGTATTTTTAAAACTCAAAGCTTAGCTTAGCGTCAAATGTTTTCTAAAGAACATTTCAAAATTTATTTTAGCGTAGGTGGGTAGTTCAGAATATGTATCTATGTTCCTCTTATATTCCGCTGTCACTGTCAAATACTCCATTAATCTTGCGCAAGTTTCTTTAGCCTGTTTCTTGGAGTATCGTATGTGGATTGGAAAGGCTGGAATCCATTTTCACTCTATTAATAAAGTTTACTCTTGCAATAAATGTTAGAAGGGCTTGCGGCTATTTCGTAGATATCTTTAAATATGGTCTTAATGTGTAGCTACTTGAAATAATTTTGTACCTTGAAAACAACAATTAAAAGGAGCCATCATGCAGAACAGCAATAAGAAATCTGTTTTCTACAAATTTTGGAAATATCGTTAGCACGACAAAACAAAATTTTGTTACCGCGACGCTTACCTAATTCCTCCATTTTTTTATTCCGACGGAGCATCCAGTTCTGATTTCACTGTGTTAATTATTATAACATCAGCAGAATAATTCAATATTAGATCACCTCGGATGACAGGTGTTTCCGTGACTTATAACATTAAGTTGCTAAAAACAAAACTTTTCAAACATAAATCTCCTGTTTTACATAATATTCAATCATTTGATCTTTATTATGAAACTCTAAAATGTTAATTTAATTATTATTTTATAGTCCTGTTTATCAGTCAGTTTTATTTTTATTATGCTGAATCTGCCTACTAACACTAGGTAACGCGACCAGGAAATGTTTGATTCTATTGCATTAGATTTCACTTCTGTGAAATTTTGCCGTTTTTATAAATTAAATTAATCTGTCTTTATCTTTTCCGTGTTAGCTGCACTAACGGGTAATAAAAAGCAAAAATCCTTATTTAATTTTCAATTACGAAGGTGAACTACTAATAATGTTTACATTTGCCTTGATATAAAACTGCACATACATATAGACAATTTCCTTAATCGAAAAAAAAAAGTTAATAATACTTAATCAAAATGATTCCATCAAAACATAACATCTATAAAAATTTATTGATATTACAGAATAGAATAATTAAATGAAATCATCGGCATCTCAACATCACACGCGGAGAAATTTTGGAAATCTGGATCAATAAATCTCCTTCTATAACATGTGCAATATTAATGATTTGGAGAAAGACATAACAATTTTAATTAAATCGTAATGGCTACGATCTGATTATGTCACGAACTTGATGTGGGAATTTGGAAATTAAGAAAGCAGAAGAATATATTTTTGAAACGCGTTCTAAAGAAATTCGGAAACAAATACTTGAGACGCGGTGTTTTTCAACACTTATCTTTTCGGATCTTAAAACCAGTAGGTTCGTTGCTACTTGCTACACATGTTTTCAAGTGGATCCATTTGTGGGCTTCTGGATTCATTTAAAAAAGCGTTTTAAGAGTTTTAAGTGCAGAAAGTGACTTGGGAGTTTTTCAGTTGAGTAGTTCTTTTTTCTAGCCTAGTACGGCCTAGTGCTGGGAAAAGGCCTCCTTTACAAACAGATCTATATGTTGTTGAAGAGATCTCTTTATCGGTATCTTTCTCATAAACAAGGAAAAAACCAGTATTACAATTTTATTGTGTTGGTGCAGAAATGATACCATTCTGGTTATACAAATTGAAACTTTGTGCCTTAATTACTAATCAAACATGTTTACTATCAAAAAAAATTTACATAATAAGGTTGGTGCAACCTTGATTTGAAAACTACATATATTATATGTAGTTTTCAAATCAAGGTTGCACCAACCTTAACATTAGTTTGCCCTACATTATAAAACGGAGAATTTTCTCTATTGTTCCGTTTCTTCGTGTCTATATAAAATTTAACTTTCACAGAAACAAGTATGTTATCAAGAAAGGTGTCATACACGTGTTTTGACGCCAACATTATGTTTGTTGGTGAATCTTAGTAGATACTTAATGAGGTTAATATCGTTAGAATGTTAAGCTATTGTGACAGAGATAATTATTTATGTTTTATGGCCGGATCAGTATTGGCCTTGATTTTCTATAGGTTTGCGCTCGTTTTCTCTCGGTTGTACCAACGTTGTATAAATTAATCCTACTATTCCCATTTTATCTGACACAAGGCCACTACTACGTATAAGAAAACTTCTTTAAACTAGAAAATATAAGAATCTGCCTTCAAACTAAAAATCGGTAGGTATTTTTACTTACGTCTTTATCAGCCGTTAACATTACGTTTTTATTTCACTTGGTAGGTATTGATCGAGTTCAAGTCAACCGATTTCAGAGAAAATCGCATGTTTTGTGTACAAAGTAATCCAATTGAATGAGTGTTAGACAACAAAAATTGACACCATATCAGATTGCACAATACCTGCCATTGACACAGTTCTTTATTTTTTACATAACATTTAAACATTTACAATTAAATTGTTCTGATTTGGCAAGATTTGTAGCGATAAAATGCTAGAATCTGCTCATTGGATCGTTTCAAAAACTATTGACAAGCATTTATAAAATAGACGACTCCTGCGCCCAAAAAAGTCATCGAGACCAATCCATATTTGTCATTTATGTTATTATAAACGTTTTGCAAACGATGGCTGTAAAATTATTGAAATTTGAACTTTAAACTTAAGAACGATTTCAAGGGTTTTCGTAAGATTGAATGATTAGATTTGCTGTATTGTTACAAATGTATCCTTTAGTCAATCTTACAGTAATAAAGACATTAAAGTGCATAAATCTTATGCCTCCACGGTGTTCAAATAGACCGGTTTATTTTTTTCTATACCAAAAAACACACACCACGCTAGTTTTCAGATTGAGGGGAATACCACTATCTTCGAAATTCACAGTAAGTGGCCCATAAATATTGCTTGTTATTTTGGTTTTAAGAGATGGCAGGGTATTGTCCTTCATTGTCATATCTGACTTTATTGTTAATGTCGCTTTTGTGCATGTAAGCTAAGTATTGAGTATTGTCACCTTAAGCTTATTATAAGGTTTTGTCTGTATCATAACAATTCCATTCATAAAACTATGAATAAGACTTTATTTATTTTTAGTAGCTAGGTTTATTACAGATACTATTATTATTGATTTTAGTTTTCAAACAATGATGAACGCGAACAACGATCGAGGCGATATGCAAAAGTTATCAACATTTTAGAACAAATCATATTTTCTGCAAATACATTTGTAATTTCAATTTGCAAAATAAATGCCTTATCACATGTCTTATGTGAATGTGAATAGCCTATGAAAAGAATGGTCAATTTAAATTAAATTGTAAACAGGAATAGAGCATAGTAGACTTAAATTAAATTAGATTTTGAACGTGTTTCAAAACAGCATTACGAGTACATTTCTATTGATTTAATTATAGCCGCTTCACTTGTTCTTTAGAAATCAATTCCACGAAAAAATGTAACCGGTATTGGTTAACATAAAAAAGCGTATACAATGCGTATGTAGATAGAGTAGAGCTAGCTAGAAGTTGTAAGGCTTCAAGTGAGTGGATCCGCTTAAAACTATCGATTGATTCTTTCAGAGTATTTGTTATGTACCTACTTAACTCATTATTTTGATGATTTCTTTGCCATCTGATATTGTTTTTTACTTATAAAGCACCTTTACTGTTTATTCTTTTATTATTTTTTTCTTCTATTTAATTCGTCTTATATTAACATCGATTGCTGTTTGTTAGTTTCGCTTTAACTCAAAAACGGCTTGCCCGATTTTCATAATGTTTTTTGTGTATATTTGAGCGGGTCCCTGAATGGTTCGATTCACAATTAGACACTTAAATTTTATATGCCCTTTGATTTCAGTTGCGTTCCTCAGTGCTAAATTGTCACTTAATACCTACATACATTTAGTTTCTGTTAAACATAACGCGAACCAGAATGAGCATTTTGTAATTTGTATTTATGATGGCAATCACTTTTAAAACATGTTTCTACCGTCACAGTACCCAGGCTAGGATGCACCGAGTATAAAGTCAATGGAGTGATGACTGTGTTGGAAGAGTTTCGATGACTCTAGTAAATCAGGCTTTGATAAGTGTCATTTTCATATATTTTCTTTTCATCCTAACATCAGATTGTAGTCTGTAGATACTACTATAAAAACAAGCGAAGCAGTCGACTAGCTATGGTGACCAACCAATAAGAGGCAATGCTTTCTACTTGCGCATTGCACCAGAATTATCCATATGTGAACTTCATTGATATGTTTCTCCGTGGTGCTGCGGTAAATTTCTCGCGCGGAAAATGAGATGGGCATAGAAACGATACAATCTATTTTATTAGGTCACACGACGTTCTGTGCGTATGTAAATCTGCGTGAAATTGCAATAAGAACGAATGTTCAGCGAGAATGATTGAGAGTTGTGCAGTCACATCTTGCTTATGTTTGTTCTGTTCTACATTTGGAGATTCATTCATTCATTCATTGGCTCTTTGTCAGTATACATTGACATAAATACTGTGACCAGTAAAGATCAAACATTATGTTAAACAAGTGAATGTTATGTCGTAATAATGTTTAATTATCAGATAAACAATTTAGATTCCGAAACTGACTTGATTAGGCATCTGGGCTGTTAATAATTATTAATATTTATACAATTACAGCTAACGCTACGATCACTACGCGAGCCAACTCGCAGTTGGCTGAGAGAAGACCTGTACCAAGCAGTGGGACAATGTTATAAGTTGATGATGATGATGATACAATTATAAGCAGTGATCATATGTGAGTTCGAATACAAGGCTCGCACTTCTTTCTTTTCGTAATCACCTGCGAATTCATGATTAATTACAATTGAATTCAAATAACGATATAAATTCAGAGTTTCCTTTTGAATTTGAAGAGCCGTTTGCATCATCCTCGAACGAACAAGTTCTTCTTTTTCAATTAGCTGTAAATTACACAGCCTAATCTAAACAAGTTTCTTCACAAGACCATTGTTACGGTGTGTTGTGAAATGTACCAGAAGAAAATGTTGAAAGGATCTTTCAACATTTTACCGTCGCTACAGTCAAGTGCGTGAAGATGGGAGAGTCATGTTTTAAGTGAAGCATATGTTTAAAAAAATGTGAGCCAAGATGTGAATATAAAATTTCAATGATTAAAACTGATACTGGAATTAATACCAATAGAGAAGAGTTAGAAGGATATTGTGAATGAAATGTCGGTTTTTTTTTATGTCTATCGGAACAATCTTACTACATAGGTAATTATAAAACGTTCCCCGCCGCGTCTGTCTGCCTGTCTGTTTGCGATAAATTCAAAAACGATTGAACGGACTTCGATGCGGTTTTCACCGATAGACAAGAGTGATTCATGAGAAAGGTTTATACTTGCACGGTTGGTACGGGGGGCGGTCGCTAGTTAATGATATAAAAACAAAAGAAAATTGATTTTTCTGTGACATCACATTGAAAGGACAACTTGGAAGGGAAAATTGTCATCATGAGCAATTTGACATTAGTGTGGCTTAGTTGGCTATAGCAACTGGAGTCCGGCGCAGGTTAGAGTCCAGCGCAGAAAATTTTACCGAAAATAACGGAATTAAAATTATTTGTTGTCGCAGCCCAAAATTAAATATTTGATTGTAAAACTACAGTCGTATATTGCGCGACATAATATCAATTGATGACAACGAAGAACTGTTCTCGAAGCCATACAAAGGACGCACGTGAACCCTTCCAATAATGTATTTTCAGTCACATAAGAATACGAAACGTTACACCATCAAAGAAAGGTACGTTTAGTTTGTATCTAAATTCGTTGATGCGAACATCTGCGTTGTACCGGAAAGGCCCACATTTGCAAATGAATGTCTTACAATAGGGGTACAAGCGTAACGAGACACCGTAATATGCAGGCTCTTCCTAATGTATGACTAGATACTTTTTTTATCACTGATAGGCTTACACTTGACCACAACTTGCCTGATGTTAAGCATCGAAGTGGTCTACGATGGAGCGCGCTTGCCTAGAAGGTTTAGGCCTAGGAAATTGTAAGTCTCAGGGAACAAAGATTCCGGTAACGAGTTCCACAATAGAGCAGTACGCACTATAAATGTAAACGCAAAACGTGTCGTGCGAGATTTAGGCATTTCCACCATGTAGCGGTGGCGCCTTGCCGTAGCTCTGCTCGTCCGATAGTGGAACGGGGATGGTGGAACTATTTCATGTAGTTCCGATGCACACTCTCCGAAAGAAGAGACTATGAAGATATTAGTACTTGAGGGTTACAATACCCTTTTTTTAAGTACGGAATAACCTCGTGTATCGTCTGCCACCTGGGGATGGTAGGGTAACGATGACGGTCTCGTATCGATTTAAAACCGCACTGGCCTTTCATTGCCCTATAGTTACAGCTATGGTGACATTCTCCACGATCAAGCATCGCATCCAGAGGCCACAGCTCATGGAGGCTGGAGGTCTGAAGCTTACTTACATGACTGACAAGCTTAGTTCGGCTAGGGAAGCCGTTCCATCCTGTTCCAAAACAAGATTTAGAACAAAATTATCACATATAAAAAGAACGCGGTCATCGGAACATCTTTGGTGTATCCTAGAAGAGAAGCTGTATTCACTGTATGATGATAAACAGAAAGCCTCAGTGTGATGGACATAATGATACAAATGCATAGTCATTCTTGGTGCTCCTAATGTATTTGCTGTGCTTTGTAAGTTACAAAATATTGTTTTGGTTTCCAGTATATATATTCAGAGAAAACGATCTCACAACGACCGATTTTTACGTGATAATCAATTTTGTTCAAACTAAACTGTTTGGAAAACTGTAAACAAATTAATTTCTATAGGCATCCTGCCCTTGTCCCAATTTATTTGTTGTCGGCGCAGCATGTCCTTTTGTTCCATTCATCCCTGTCAGCCTTCGCCTCATTATTCACTCCCTTTTCAATCATATCAGCCTTAACAAATCCATCCATAGCATCTACAAGCAGGTTTCGTTATAAAATGCTTAATGCTTGTTGATGCAGTGAAAAAATACCAGCTTTATCATTTAATAAAACCGTGTCTAGTGTGTTTATATAATTATGTAACTTTACAAAATTACACACATGTTGACATCGTGCATTGCGTGAGTTTTACGTATAACTTAACATTCTTGTTAAGTTAAAGACATTCACATGTAAACTGGTACTTCACCGACTTTATATCTCGAGATATTGTTTTTGATAAAAGTATTATGTAAGCGTCATACCATCTTAATTATAATCCGACTACAAAATTTGGACATCAAAATCATATATGTAATGTATTCTTTTTCTTCGAGAATAACGACATAATAGTAACATTGTAGGTAAAAAACAGTAAGATCGTCTGGGTTACCTGTCAACATTAGGAAATCAATTATTCCGCTGGTAATGAAAAAGTGCATCCTCTAATACAGCTTTTCTATCAAGCTTAGGTTCTATAATATATGTTTTCAAATCTAACATTATAAAAAATCTTATTCATTCATGTAAAAATTTCTATTACACATAATATATACGTGTTGGTATTATTTATTTGTATGCTAATAAATCTATTTCGTTAGCAGTGATCGTGGAATTACTGTTACCTACTGTGCAAGATTTATTTTAGCTTCCAACTAAATAACACGCCCATTAAGCGGAAAATTACTATATTAACATTATAGAAAGTTTTATATCAAGCAGAAGTAATTAATCATTATTGCAAATATCTTTGGTGAAAATTGGGTTTGATAATCAAAACTACTGGTTTGCAATTTAAATAATGAAGTACTTGTGGAATACGAACTATGTTTTGTACTTAATTAACGTAACATACATAAATTATATGAGGTCACCCATCAAGTCACCTCGTTTTGCTATACGTAGAGGTTCTGTTCATCCTGCAAAGAAACAACATTGATAGACCTCGAAATAATTATTATAAATACATAAGTATATTGTAAATGATGCTTTTAATAGAAGATTATTTAGCAGAAAAGTTAAGGCAAATATCATCTAGAATACATCTACACTAGATAACATTTAAATAAGATGCAAGTGCAGCTAATGAGCAAAACAATGCGAGGTTTTGCATAAAGGACACGTGTTTCGAATTTATTCAAATACAAGGAATTTCTTTTTCAGAGAAAGCATGTACCAATGTAAATGTTGACGATACACAACACATAATCGTGCTAAGATAAACTCATAACATGCGCGATGAACAACAGAACAAGGCAAACAGTATAATGAGCTCTCGTGAGGTCACACTAGATGAAAGTATTGATAGTAAAGTTTAACAAGCCGTGAAAATAGACAAACGCAGGTACGACAATAGACACACACAACACAATCTAGTTTCACAGATAAACTTGATCCTACTGAACTGGTTGATGCAATCTCGAAATTTGGAACAGAAGCCAGAAAGAGACGGAACATTTATTTGAATAGAACTTTTCTCAGATGGGACAATGACAGAATTCTTTTACTAGATACATTTCTCAGTGTTTCCAATACGTTATGGTAACGATCTCACAAGTTGATGTAACTAGCGACTGTTAGAAAAAGAATCGTGCGATTGTGCACGCTTCACTCAAGGATGATCACGCGACGCCACGCCACTGTTATTACAGCACTGAAAAGCTTATTAAAATAATGGCCCGATAGCTATGGAATTAGAGATTACAATAAGGAATGCGAACATTCCTGTTCTTGTTACCAGGTGCAAGCGGATTCCGAAGCGAATGGAAGTCGATCGTTTAATGAAATTATGTGCTCCTGTGAGAGATTTTTTTTATGTTATCCTCACGCAGGATTCCCTAGCGATATTTACTGCATTATAAAATAATGTAAAAAATATAGACGCACTTCGTAAAATACAAAAACTCGATCACATTTTTGTGCTATCAGATGTAATCACAATGGAAGATAAGAAAACTGATATCAATAAATCGATAGATATTGTTCAGTGGCGTGTAGGATGCGTACCGCAGACAATAGGCACCAATACGCTGAACAATGAGGTAGAGCCGACTGTGGTAAACGAATTCGTATCAGATTACTATGAAATAAAAGGAGCGTAAATATACAGTCCGATAAACAAACAGAACGAAGTTAAGGTCGCAAGATGAAAGCTGTTGGAAACACTCGTAAATTGGGTTTTCCTTGTAAGTTAATTAAGTAAATTACACAGTTGTTTTTATTTTTGGATTGAGTGGAATTTTAGATGCGACATTTAACATGAGTGTATACAGAAGTACTTAAGTCTTTTGGTAGTGACGAAATTAATTGAGTCTAACTTAGCTGACTTATTATGATGTCATCATTATTGCTTATACTCGATATTAAAGTTGATACACTGAGGCCATCACAATCCACGGTCAGAGAGCAATATTTATATTTATAAACACCTCATCCAAATAGAAAACTAAGCCCACAAAAATCTTGAACTTGGTTCGATGACTGCGTATATCTTCGGGTTGGTGACCGTAGATATTTTTTATGGCTGGCTATACTACTTATGATTGCGTCAGTATCGTTAATTGACAAATGACGTCACACAACAGCAGTCGTTGCAATTCGTTATGTTTTAAGTTCTCTTATTAAAAGGCAGAAGATATAATAAACGGGCATACTACGATTTGTATTTTTGAGAAAAATATAAGCTCACATTGCATTCAACCGTTGATTATAGGGAAAGAAAGTTTCTTGTTAAAATCTGCCCGAAACGTGAAGGTACAGAAGGTACGGTAAAATATTCTGGTGTAAACCATCGTCGAGTTGTAATACCTGTTGGCGATTTCACCAACACACTATCAAAAAACTCATAACGTCATAAGAACATGCAACTAAGCAATAAACAATACAAGCAAACGGACCATCAATAAACATCAAGTTGATGACAACGATAACGTCCATTACAAGCGATCACTTTTCTAAACTCACTCATTAAAAGATACTTTCTTATTTCATAGAGTAACAGTTCATTAGCCGCTGAGAGAACAATAGGCGATGAACAATACCCGATAATAGTTCTGATACGATGATTGGACACCCACGCGCCGACGGCGAAAGTGATGGCTGGGTGTCGTATGAGGTAATTGAAATCTCGACCACTGTATTACGTAGAAGATAATCTATTATTAGAAAAATAATTCACCGTAAGACT
Source organism: Subacronicta megacephala (assembly GCA_958496365.1). Taxonomy (NCBI): domain Eukaryota; kingdom Metazoa; phylum Arthropoda; class Insecta; order Lepidoptera; family Noctuidae; genus Subacronicta; species Subacronicta megacephala. Next base: position 14,321,093 of record OY292516.1, on the reverse strand, counting down.
AGTTCGTTTTAACGGTATTATAGCCATAAATGGATATGGAAATGATATTGAATTTACCGTTGATATGATTCGAGATTAGTTCGAAGTGTAAGCCACGGTAGATAATAATTTCGAAAGTTGATTGAATGACTATTGCTATGCACGAAATAAATTTGAAGACAGTGAAGTGTGTTGATCCAATAGAGGCGTGGAAACAGAGTGTAATAACGTTTCGTATGTGATATTAAAGACAATAGGGACCTTGAGACGATGCCATGAATACATTTAGATCGTCCGGACCTCGATAGCGAAATAAGCAACAACAATAACAAGATATTGGCCAATATACAACCATTTAGAGATGAACCAGTCATTAATCAAAGGTTTATTGTAAATCTTCTTAATGTCAAATTTCAAGAACATGATACAATAAGTTTTTATGATTGAGAAGGTGAATCACTATCGAATTAGGCTCGGATTTATTCAAGGTTAGAAATACGTAATGTGTAAAGAAATAACTTAGTTCAATCTTGATTATAATAATATTATTATGTAAGCGACGTAACCAATTGTCACGTAAACAATTACTTATGTTTACATTTGCACGTGTCATTTTTGTTAACTGCAAATCATACGTCTTGTTTACATAATTAATTTGCGATACAGGGATCGCATTTTAGACTAATAGAAATTGCAGACGGAAAATATACTTACCCAGAAATTAAGTTTGGATTAATTCCGTGATAAAAGCTACACGAACTGTTTAAAATTTAAATGAGATTTTATCGATGCGAGCGCCCATAAAAGCGCTCAGCACATTAGGGTAGGACAATAAGAAAAAAATACATATTCAAGGTATTACAAAATAACATGGAGCCAGTGGCCAGGTGGCTCGCGGTGCCAGAGATGACATGCTACTTTCTCTCGCGTGGACCAAACACACCGAACTCTCCAACCCGGACGCGCGGCTTTTTGCATTGTTTTTGTTAATGCGATATTATTATTAAAGTTGTCCGAAATTGAAAGTTTTAATGTAAGTACTATACTTGGTTGTGAAAAATCGAAAGCAAATCGCACTGACTCGGATCTCCCATAACATTAATGTAACATAAGTATACGTGCGCTTTCGTGCTACCTACAGTTGCTTTACATAAACGAATTTTAACATAATGGTATAGAATAGTTTTACGAGAGTACTCACCCTTTCGCAAGGCGGGGGCATAGTGGGCGCATCCACCTCCGTGTAGATGCATAGAGTTGATTTTCTCGACAGCGAATCGCTGGCAAGACTGCTCGAGCTGGAGCCAGTTGAGAACTTCATGGTTCGGCCTCATCCAGGAGTGATGGTGTATCAGGTGACGTCTACCTGCACATCAATGTGATGTTGCCGGCACATCACACAGGTGCGTGTCACCCAGTGTCCTCTGTCCTCGTTCTCAGAGCAGGGTCAACTTTCGTATCGGGTCGTAGAGGTGAGCTTGCGCAAGTGACAGCTACTGTGCGTTCAAAGTCAGCTGTGGACTACCAAGGTCATTTCCGTTGTCAAGATGCGGACGGAATTTTCGATGACTGCTAGCCTGCAACAAGAAATATAGGTACGTATGATTCACTGACATTGAGGTTTATTGTGTACGCAAAAAAATTTGGTAATCTGCATGCATGATAATATGGATGGACGCCACAAAACGAGTTATTTGATGACGAAGAATTTTCTATTCAAATTATTAAAAGAATTATACAAGTTCAAGATTTTGTTAGGTATGCAAAAATAATTCTAGTAAAAATTAGCAATACTGTGCTTCTTCTAGTCAGTAGTTTTTGGTGAAGAGAAAAACTTTAGGTAATACAGTATTTCGGCCATATTTCCAACATCATTAATTTTAAAATGAAGTTTTCATAGAAACAATTACAATTGATTAAGTATAAGATGGCAAAATTAACTGCAATGTCAGTAATTTATGGATCATTATCCGCAACATTGGAGACCAATAACATCCGTAATGTCAGTTTGTATGTTGATTTTGATCACGTTATATCGATTTGAAATCGATACGCGAATCATACAATTTCCATTGCTATAATAACTAGAAACTATGATCTTACATAAGTTCCTACTTATCATACATGATCCGATTGACATTTCATGTAGTGATCTACTTTTGAATGTGTTGAAACTGTACAAGGACTCGATAATTGAGATAAGTCAAATCGATACATAGATGGACGGTATCGAATCAATTAACTGTAGATTGTCTGATCGATATCGATGGCATTGTGTGCAATTATTGCACCGCTCGTAAAGGTGAAGTATGTAGATGATTACATTGTGCTGTGTATTTTAATATAGTTCGATTAGAATCAAGATAGAAGTTTATTATTAAAGCCGTTCTATTTAAACGTCCTTGCTTGTATCAATTAAAATTGCTTTTGTAGTTGTTTTGGTTGGAGATATTAAACAAAATTCTAGACCAATGTTATGTTAGTTCTGAAGTTTCGTATCACTTTAACCTATATCAGCGCCAGGTAAAGAATCTTAGATAACATTACGATCGACAATCGTTTGAAACATCAACATGTTTCTATTACAGCTTTTGAACCGAATCTATAACTTCAATAAGATGATAAGATACATTCTTCTCGATATCTTTATCAGAGATTACGAAATTGTATGTCTATAACTAGATAGTCGTCAATGAATTGTTTCGTCCAAGTTATTTAACTAGGCTTACATAGACATGAGAATCTCAACGTTAAGCAAAATGTTAATACAGATTAACATTTTGAAACTATGTTTTGTTTACTTGAACACTTTATTAGCACGACTTTTTTTGCCTGGGTTCCATTATATTTAGCTTCTGACATAAATCCATTACATTTGAACGACGACTATGAGGAATACAAGTTTATTTTCTCATCATCATAATAACCAACATTACCAAAGAACGTTATAGATTTAAAAATACAAGAAATTATAAATATAGAATTCAAAACACAATAAATTATAAACGAAACGGAATTATATTAACGAAATATATAGCAGAGAATCAGTGCAAATTATCACTGTTGGACCTATTGACCTAGTAACTCAATACACTGGAAATTCAAAGAAATGAGAAATCAGTAACATTCGTCATCATTGTAACATTAAAATTCATAGTATATCATGGTATTCTACTATTACACAGGACGAAATGTCAATAACCCTAAGTTTACAAATCCATGATAATTGATTTAGTTTAAATGTAGTTAAGCAACAGAGTAATCTTGATCATAACTATACTCGGAATAATCCACACCATATTTGGAAAGTTAATACGAGCAAAGTAGACCATTGTAAAGATATTTTCCGTCACGTCATTGTGTGAAACCACCGAGTTGAACTTTTGCCCCGTTATACTGAGAACTGTTGAAGGTACAATGTTCTCAGACTGCAATTGAGTCATTTTCTTAAGAATTGTCATATTTATCCATATTTGGAAAGAAATCTATTCTTGGTTTGTTATAGGTATCATAGCCACCACACCATTAGCCGTCATCTACTGCAGAGTAGGTGACGCCAAACTAAGTCCTCATTCGTCGTTACATCTTTTGAAATAATGTACGTGGATGCAACTTCAGAGTGTTCGAGAAGTTTGGTGATATTTCTACGGACTACCAGTTACATTGAGAAGGATTGATCAGGCTACTCACAAGCTATTGGTGGGTTGGCAGATCTCACTCGCTTTCAAGAACGATATACCAAGTCTTCTTAGACATGAAGCTTTACCAGTCCTGTATAGTACGAAACTTTTATTTTTTATTAGTACTCTCATTTTCCATTTGCTTTTGGCAAAGTCCTTCTGTTCCTGGTAGCATCTCTCTTCCTCAACAATTTCGTCCTCATCTCTGCCGTAAATTGAGTATTACATTGTTTATGTATTCAAGTTTTTCTTGTGTAGAAATTATTCAAGTTTCCTAATGAGTATATAACTCAGTTAAGACAATGCAGATTCTAGCAGAACGTTAAGACGATGAGGGCATCCATAAAATGAATGCATTCAAGAATGCGACAGCGCACAAGCGCCATATAAAACAGTCTTTACCGTAAATACACCAGTTTCGAATTTCGAGCGGTTTAAGGAATTTTAAATAGTGCTTACAACTGGATAGCATGATTCACATTTTTCGATCGATCATGTTGTGTTAAACGATTTTAAACTTTATTTCTATAAAGATTAGGTGGAGTACCTTACAGTGGTATTACAAAGTTGCGTTTACGAATAAAAACAGTTATGTAATAGGCTTTAACTCGAGTCTGATGAATCAAAGCTACTGGGCGATGACCATGGTTACCTAATGCATATTGAAAAACAAAAAGCGGTGAAGTGAGTTTTATCTACGCGCAGGGTTCCGTAGGCAAATTTTAACAACATAACATAACATACCATCACGCCTGTATTCCCCGAAGGGTTAGGCAGAGGTGCACTTAATGTACACCCACACTTCGCCGGTATGTTTGGGTCCCATGTAATAGGGGGCGAGCCTATTGCCATTCACCGGGTACAAATCCAGACTCCGAGCTGCTACTGAGAATTTTATAGAAAAACTCAATAACACTTTGCTCGACCTGGGGATCGAACCCAAGACCTCTAGCGTAGCAGTCGCGATTGGGACCACTAGACCAACGAGGTAGTCAAGAGGCAGTCAGGCAAATTTTAAGCAGTGTAAATTTTAATTTAACAAAAATTACACGCATATTTATTCATTTAAGACAACAATAAACCAGTTGGACTAACATTGGGACTATAAAATAATTTAATATTAGTTTATCTCGTGGCAAAACAATAGCTAGAAAACAGATGATGCTACGACAGATTGAAATCGCTGACATATGTTATCATGCCTGAAATTGAAATAATTTCTTAGAAATATACTTAAAAAAAAGAAGCTGAATATTACAGAGGCTGGCCAGAATCTAACAGTTATAAGCTAAATAAATAATGTTACCCATATATGGTCTGATTAGATGCTTTTGTTGCTAAGCAAAAACTTAATGTATTTTATGGTACCAACCTTCTTTTGCAATGTTTAAGGAACTCTAAAGAACCTCATTGTTATGATGAGAATTCATTAGATAGTGAATCGCTATTGCTATCACTCAACAAAACTCGTTGTAAATCTCAATCGTAGTACCCCTTTCTAATTTAAATTCTCTGATTGCTTTCCTTGCACCCAGACGGCATATCTTTGCATAATAATATTATCTTTAATACTAGTTGCCTACACGCATTTAAAGTTACACCAGCATAATGCGAATGTCTCATTTCTCTAGTGATGGCAAGCGTAACTGCTATAAACTCCTGGGTTCCATTATCTGGTCTTTTTGGCGGTTATTTCGTTTACAGTCCAGGTATGAGGTTCGTACTCGATAATTAAACAGATTTGCCACCAAAATACACAACCCTTTCAATGAGAATGCACCCCTTTAAATAAAAAATAGGCGTAAAGTTATTTATGCTAGCACGATAATGCAAATTGAAAAAATAAAGCCTACTGAACGCAAGATGCTAATCTAGAACGAGTCGTAAATGTCACGTAAATGAAATGGAATGTGAACTAGTGATAAGTATCGCCAGTGATTTCTTGTAGGTTTTATAATATGTAGTTGAAGCTCTGTATATGAGTACTGTGCCTTAGTCAATTTGGTGCTAATAACCGCATTATTCTGCGATATAATACTGTACAGTTTGTTCGAAATAAGTAAGCCGATCGGAAGTTAGCCGTTCCGAACTACAGCGGTGATAAAATCGTTTAATTAAGCGTTTTAATACCTAAATATAGAAATAATAATTCTAAACCACTTGCAGACAACTTCCGACCGGCTTACTTATTTCGAACAAACTGCACTCTTTGCCTACACGGTCTTAACAAGTTAGAAGAAGCAATATCCGTAGTTATGTTAACCATGACTGCAGAGTTAAATAATTAGGATATACAATTAGGTGCATAGAAACTTATATAAAAGTTAGCGGTAGAAAGAACAGTAAAATAATAATAAATTGGTAGGTAAGATCGGTGTGAAACTTAATTAATTTAGGTATTTATTAATTAGTTGTCAGTCAAATATTCCAGGTACCCTTGGGTTGCAGCTGAAAACCAGCGTCATATTACCACATCCTATCACCAACACCTGACATAATGCTGAGTTGTGGTCCTTTTGACACAAGTTTCAATATAAATGTAACCATGGTCTTATTTTTGTGCCAGTAATTTTTTCATTCAATCATTGTAAATTATTTTATGCTTCTACGGAAGCTACTGATCAAACAGTAGATGTTATTAAAGAAAAACACATCTTAGGGTATGAAAACTAAGTTTTTATTCCAGAGTGTCGAACTAGCTTTAACGACTTCAATAGAAACATAAAATCTAACAGCTAATCTTTCCGTCCTTCACATAGTAAAGAAACCCGTGCTTTGAACAATGGCTCGCGTATCGTATGAGAACGTTGCGCTTGCGTCGCCAATTAAACGAACCATATTGACGGCATTTTGTGCTGCGTGGGATTTGTAGGCAAATGGGTTAGCATGGCCATTTGTGTTTGTACACAGAGGCTCAAGATATTACAGTTTCATGCAAAGATAGATATTATGCAGGAAATTATTATGTAAATGCGCCACATTTGTTTAGTCTTGATACTGATTGCAATATCCATTGCAACTTATACTGTGTATTGTTCGTGTCAATTCAAAATGATTATCTGTCGATTTGTTTGTCTGGATTATACAGATGAAAGGAAGCATAACTTGTATAGATCTACGAAATACTTATTACTTTTCAATCAGGTTTAAAAATGTTAGAACTTCCCGAAGGAAATCCAAATAATCGTTATGATTAACATACCAAACATGAGGTACTTAAGTCTAATAGGATTATTGATAACGATAAGTACTTAAAGATGTAGGGAATGTTAAAGAACACAATGTTATAACTTCAATTCAAAATCTCCCAATGAGCACTCAAATTTAAAGTCAATGGTATATTTTTGTTTCAAATGCCTAGGTTTACTAGAAACTGGTAAATAAAGGCTAAGTGGATGTATAACAGCTACACAATTGATACGTTATCACAGAATGCAACCGTAAGTGCTTAGTTCCACATACCTCGAGTTAGTACCGTTTATACAGATTACACAATAAAGCAAGAAATTCATAACAACACACAATAAACCTACATTCAAGATGGAAATGATTAAATACTTGATTGATTGTACTCTGAAGTGGTTCGTATAACAAAACACAATTCATGATTCAGTATATCTAAGTGAAACTGAATCATGAATTGTGTCACTTTGTACAAGTTATAAGAATATGTAACACAAACTTTATTTTCTCGCCACAATTTAACACAGAGTACTTACAAGACGGGGTAACACAATACAGTATTATAAGACAATAGTAAGTCCGGAATTCACATCGCGCAGTCCTCATCCAGCACATACATGTATTTTGAAATTTTTGATTTTACCTACCTTGCACTTGGAATTAAATAAGGACAAAGCCAAGACGTATTACAGGTCCAATCTAGGTATGATTACCACGTACAGACTACTCGTACAACTTACAAAGTCAGAGCTACTGATGTAGTTAAATTGTTTGAATAAAAAACGAAAAACACTTCCGATTCTTCAATTACACATTTCCCTTTACCGTATCCGGAAACATCGTACACGCGGTCTCGAATCGAACTGATTCCCAATCACTGAACTGTTTATATAAATATGATAATATCCCACTTTTTCAGGAAACTAATGCGCACACGCGAACGCCTAAAATGCATACCGAATCAATGATTAGTGATTAGCAATGCGAAGCGACAGGAAATGTGCCTACTCGCTGTGGTTTCTTTACCATTCTCCATTGAGGATGTCAATTTGCATGGCTCTTTAAGCGAGAAATCGAGGGAAATGATTTAAGTCATAATAAATAGAGCGCTTCTTCTGAAGTAGGTAACTGTGGGAACTAGCAAACAAATATTATACGAGAAGTAATACACCGGTAAACATATGCGAGTCGTCCCAAAAACCTTTTAAAAGCTCCGACAAGAGAACAAATTGAGAGATAATGTAAAAGCCAACACAGTAGCTAATTCAGACGCAAATTAGCTGACAAAAGAAAGTTCAAACGTTCCAAATACCGACGCATCTACCGTAAACATTAACTGGATATGTAGATGAGCGTAGGTATTTCCTTCTGAGGCTGCAGGTCCACGGGGCAGCCGAGCGAGCGGCGAGCGCAGCCAATCGGCTGGAACAGCACGCAACGACAACAAATTAATGCTGGCGAAACACGCAAACCACGCAAGAAAATCCAATTTTGAAGCTGAACGGGCTAGCAAAGGCTTGCCTAAAACATTAAGACAAAACCTTTCATGAAAACTTGACAATTGTCTCGATTGACCATTCGATTCGTTGTTCATTATCAAAATTAACCATCTCCAACCAGAAAGAATATACCTATGCAGAAAAGTAAATCTTAATTACTTGAAATGTTATGGTCTTGCGACGACAAATATTAGCGAGCGGCGACTAAAAATAAAACCACGTCAGTGCTGATAAGCGATCGCTTATTATAAAGGCTTTAAAGACCGTGTTACATAAAGTGAGAAATGAAATCATGCTCGAATATATACTTGGAAAAAACTGCAGCAAAGCAACGAGTTCTGCTACAGACTATTATTGAACAACTTTTGAGGAGGCCCTTCAAAATTCTCAAGATGATCATTGAATTTATTGGGAGCAATGTTCTGGTTGGCTTATCCATTTCTCAATGCTTAAAAGTGATTGACTTGGTCATTTTCTGTAACACGCGGTAGCGCGTGACGTGGCGCCGTTTGGTCTACGTGATATTTTCGTCAAGCCCAAAGCTTCAAGTTCAACGACCACGGAGGTCAGGTGCGAGATAAAAAAATATCCAGTAGTTTCCGCAATATCTAATTTTCGGTCGTAAACATTGATTGCGCTTATTAAAATGCCCTTGTTCAGCTCCGTTTACGCCTGGATACAAGTGCTCATGATTTTTTGAACTTATTGCGCGTAATACTTTTAAGTGGCGCCCGAAATTAAAAGGCATCAGGCCGAATATCTTGCGTAATGTAACATGTAATCGTTTTATCTGATTATCTGTTTCCGTTGTTATGTTTGACATGTCAACACAACAACTCATTATCGCTGCTCTCATAATAGTCTCACTCCTAGTTCCGCAACGAGATCCGTCTCGACGGACAACTACTGCATAACTTGACAGCAAAAAAATGTCGCCCACGCATTTTGATACGCATGAATGCTTGAAGTAATCTCAAAGGGACTGCATTCCACCGCTGTTGTATTTCAAATTTTACACCTACATTCAATTTCGCAAGGTCCACTGGTAACCACGCCTGCACCGTTATCAGAATGTTTACCTTTATCATACCCGTATAGCTTTAAGCTTAAACTAAGGTTTATTAATTGCCCGTATCTTTCTCCGGGCGCAGGGAACATTACGCATAATAACGTTCCATTCTCTGCGTCGTGTGCGGTCTACCATCTATGTTGATAAAGATCTGGCGAAAAAACCCGTGACACAAAAGATAGACCACATTTCACTAGTGATTTATGTTGTCTGGAGCAAAAAGTTGGCCTGGCGACAGATATATTTGACCTGTCTGATCGACTTGATGCCGTTCACGTCTGCATTACTAGCTATTGAAAAGCAAATGCCTAGGTCACGATCGACACGTCTAAAAGAAACTTCACTGTATGCGTGTTGTTACCCTTGAAGATTTTTAAGTCCAGGACGTTGTCAAAAACGGCTGTCCATTCGTTTTCGTTCATACCTTGAACACAAATAGGCCAGTCACGACTTTTGCCTTATTAAGATTAATCGGGCAGTTTGATACTTGATTTGTTGTTTTATTGTGGCAACAACCATACATATTTAATCCGGATTCGGTTTGAATTAAATGACTGCCTATTCAATTTAAACCCATTTGTTTTTGACAAGTGGTCTGTTGCAAAACAGATCTTTTATGCAGATTATGTAATACAATCGTACAAAATGAAGTGGTTATTAAAAACAAACGTAACGTAATTGTGGGAATTCAAAGTGCAAAAGGCCAGCTATTATTTCAATTACCCATTAACATTAATAAACAGTTGTTGATTGAAAAGGAAACGCGTGCACAATTCATAAGAGTGTTTATACCTTGTCAATAATTCACCCCAAACATGATAACGACATCACACATGTTGACAATTTCACCCCCAATTAAACGCTAAAATGGCTATTAAGACACCATAACTTTAATAGCAGTGTAAATAATAAATTAGGCGGTATGACCATAAAAAAAAAGGTTTAAAGCGAAACCTGTTTGATGGGGTATGGTCTTCCCGGTTACCTGGGCCATGACTCGGGCATTCCACACATATTTCCGATGGCCCTTTGTATAGTATGACTCGAGTGTATATAGGTATATATTGCGTTTAGTCGCGCAAAATTGTATGTAAAAAGTAAAAAAAAGAAGGCAGATACTTCATTTAGTAAGGGTGTACACAAATATTGCTACCTGTTAAGACTGTTGGATACTTTACAACTTGGACATCTTCTATTATTGCAACGTTGTGGGGAGTAAATCTCTTTATTAATACCAAACAAAAACGTTTTCTAAAGCTCGTCCCTACTTGGAAGATAAGGAAGGTTAACCTGTTAAAATTTACAACTGGACTTTATAAAAAAAAGTTCAACAGTTCTACTTAGGATGAAATGTTTTTCAGAAATGATCAAAATCCGATTGAAACTCTCGTTTCGGTTGTCAGTAAAATTATAACGGAAAAAGCAGCATGAAATCTTTGTCCAAAACTTCGAGACATGGAACAATATCACGAATGTTAAATTTTATTGAAGAAAATGGTGCTACGTACCCACGGCTTCACGTCAAGCTATACAAACCAGTATAGGCAGGCCTTGAATTGTGCGGAAAACATTTAAAATGGGACGTCAGTCTAAACTGGTTTTGTATAGCTTGATATGTGGCCGTGTGTACTATATATATATAATTCGACGACCGTAACCAAATAAATATTCCTAAAGTACCAACAAAAGAGTGTGCATAAATCATATAGCAGTAAGGAGTAGATGCTATTATTGACAGTTAACTAATTGAAAAAATATAATAAAAACTTTGCTGATAAGAAAAACAAAATCCAGAACACTTAACATAACTACAGACAAACAGACAATAAAGACATGGCGTTAACGATTCCATAACAAGTTGTTCTAGTTGAGAATGACACATTTTTTCATACTTCCCGACAGGATTTGTTATTCCAATTAGTTGACTGTTACTTTGGACAGGTTAACGACAATGCTTATCTTAACTCTGTTACCAAGAGAACAAAAAAGGAAACATCTATTTGGTAATCTGTAAGTGTTAAAGTATTGAACAGTTTTGTTTTTTTTTTTCATTTATCTGGTCCATCAAACAAGTTCTCGGCTTCTTACAAAAACCGAAAAACTTACTGTGAAAGTTGCAAGCACTAGAACACTTAAGTATCCGTTAAATTAAAATTTAAAAGAACATTAATGTATTTGTACGGCATTTGCATTTTAAAATAGCTACGTCATAAAATCAGAATTTAGATGTTAATGCTGTTATACTTTTGAGCATTAAGAAACAAGTTTCCATAGATGTCTCGGTGACTGCTAATAATAATCTCGAATAGGCTTTTAACAGGTTATAAATACATAATAGTCGCTTTCAATTCGTTCTGATTCCATATCCGACCATTTATTTTTAGTTTCAACAAAGTTTAACAAGGTTTTTCATTCAATTTATAACCCTCGATAACGTCCTTACAACGCTCTACGATAACTTACTTTAATATACACAAACATATTACTGATCGTAAAAACAATCGTTGCAGTTTGTTCAGCAATAAATTTCAGAAAAACATGAGTAAAATTGAAATAGGTACAGTCAGAACAATTAAGTTTGTAGGTAACATAATCTTGGGTACAGTTACTCGCGACAAATCGTACCATATCGAACTTAGTTCTTTGAATCACGAAGCACTTTTTCATTTCGAAGATCATTGTCTAGTTACAAAAGAATGTGCTCAATACTCCTTTCCTATTTATCATTAAAATGCACCCATTATTCTTGGCCATAAGCTAACCGGATATCCATACATGTGAAAACGGGTCATGCGTTGTGCCTTTATGGTGGGCTGTACTGGCATTCCAACTCTCGAACACCATTACGGATTCTATGAGCATTGAACATCGCCTAGTTTCCAAAGTACCATTAGTTAGCAGTACTTCTACGTTCGGAAAGGGCTACGGCCAGGTCTCTTTAGGTATTAGAATAGTTAAGCGTCCGAGTAATGTTAATTTGGAATACGTAATTCAATAGTTCCTTGGATTCATTTTTTGCTGTGATTATTATAATTGAGTTATTGTCTTTGTGCTATATGTTGATTCGAATGACGCCATTAAATGAGAATAGCGAATCTTTAACAGTTTTTATGTTGCGCTTCTTTTTTTATCAAACAAGATAAAAAAGGCTGATGTTAACAAAGACATCAAAGTAAATCTTTACATTTTAGACATTTACATTTACCTTTATGCAGCAGACTGTATCTGCGTAAAACCACAGTTTGCACAGCTGCGGTGACGTCACAAACCAGAAAAATTTACTGGCCTTTATTATTCCAAGTCTGTTATAATAGCTTGAATAAATAATCATTTATACCAAGATAGAGGTAAGGGTGACGCAAAATTAAATGACCCGGACAATTAGGCAAATATTTTGGTGTTACGTCATACCTTTTAAAAATATTCAAACAAAGTCTACTTACGTAGTCACGACATCACGGTTTCGATCAAATTTTGTAATATTGAAGAATCATAGAATGGGGAAGTAAACAAAACGTTAGGTGTATTTGTGTACATTTTTCGAAATTCTAACAATGCATTTGCAAAGCTTCACCGGTCGGACACAAATTAGATTTGTGTTCCAGTTTCTCCAGCAGTCCAAGGCCTCTTCAACTACTTATGCTTGTTTTGTAAGCTGAAGCCAACAAAGATGGAAAGTGCTACATTTGCCACAATATTACACCTTGGGTAAAAGAATAGGCAATTATCAATCGTCCATATTCGGTACGTTACATATGACTCATTTCTTTGTCTACACGTCTGTGTTTTGAGACATATGATAAGATCTGAATTCTCCGTTTTTAGTATCGTTATTAATTTAAGGAGATCAGATAACTAATAAGTAAGCTCCATTAACCATTAACATTAACTTGCAATAAAATTATTATTACTATGTGTCATTTCAATCTGTTTTTGTAATAGCTTAAAAATATTCTAGTTAGCGTGCAGTTTCTATTGTTTATTCGTTAGAAAATTGGAGTAAGAAATAAGTGGGCGATTGCAATCATAAAATTGATACAACTGCTTTATTAAGTAATCAACGGGTTTCATGTAATCTTAATGTTCGTTTAATAATCGTTTGTTATGTAACGTTTACTGTAAATACTTCAAACATTACACTCTATATCGTAATGCCAAATTCAAATGAGTTTGTAATCCATTTACATCGACTCTTATGGTTGTGGTAAATGCTCCAAAATTTATCTTAAATGGTCACTCAACGATCCTTGGTGATAATGTTCCGTATTCCAGAGGATTCTAAAATTGCAGAGCAGAAATTATTAGAGGACAAGTAAAGTAGTCGTACTGTTAATTGATTTGCACTGCCAATTTGATAATTGCACAGGGTTAGGTTTGAAATTAAATGATATTTATTTCTGTAAATAGATCTTTTAAGGACACTTTTACAAGTCGATTTTTTACATTTTTTTTTAACTAGATGGCGCCGACGTTTCCTATCTGACGACCTCTGAGAAGAAACGTCGAAACAAACTCAGAGAATCATGGTCTCTTTTAAAGTCCAGACAATAGTTGTTGTTAGATATGCGAGTTTAACAATGTAGGGCAAAATCTGAACAGGCCTTTTGAAGAAAGAGCCATAGCAGCTTTGAGTTGACCTGTCCTAACTGACGGCACGCATACATCAGTCATCGTGTAGCTCAACCATTTTATAGTATTTTAGTTTGAATAGGATTGCAAAGACAATTATTTAAATATCATTAATAGGCAATATGTGCAATCATAAATAATTTGAATTTACATGAAATTAACGCGAAGGCATCTTCCGACGCGTATTTCCTGATTTTATATAGCAATCTTTAATGTATTCATATTTTCGTCTTTTGACTCCCGTGGGAACTCAACTCATAACATAATACTTTTGCAAAACCACCTGCGGCAAGTTTTAAACCCTGATTGTTCTTTGACTGTTCTAATTTTCTCAGACTAACAATAGCTTTTACACAAATCAGCCAAACCAAAATTCCTTTGTATACCGGGAAAACGACACAATTTCTGAAATTCTTAGAATTAACACCATGCAAAGTAATAACCAGTTATGATCCCAAATAGTTTGTGGTCACAGACCTTATAATCAAACAAAACACAATGTTATCTAATAATATCGATCGACATCAAATTAATACTGAAGTTTTTATATCGAAGATAATGATTGAACAATCAGAAGACGTGGTTGGACCGAAGATAGTTTTAATGAGAGAACCAATAATTATGTTAATGGGACAAACGTTAATTGAGATGTGAATAAAGTTTTGCAAATCAAAAGACGTTTTATGGCTGAAGTTGACCCCATTATGGATGATTAATGGTTAATTGTAATTAGGATGGGTGATTAAAATACAGTTATTTTAATTGCAATGTTACGTGAGTAATATGCTGTTATCAATTCTAGTTTTATTGACTACTGGCATTTTTTTGGACCATTGTATGACAGCGGTTTTATATTGTATCAAATTTGTACGGAGGTATACCTATATATTTCTTATAACGTTACTAAACGTATGACCGATAAGAACTGACTTCAGTGCATCGCCAGATTTTTCGTTAAAAATTGTAGTTATATTAAAATGAATCGTTGCGCCATAGTTACGAGTAATAAACATGGTAGCCCTCTGGTATAATCTTACGACCAACTTACGACAATGAGCTTGTCATATTGTGCACGATTTTCTTTGTAACACGACAAAAATTCTAACATGTCAGCTTGTCTGTTCACTTTGCCAAGATGATAAGCTTTACAGTTGTGTGCACAGATAACAATGAGATGTGATAATTGTGAGATAGCACTGTTTAGATTATAATTTGCTTGGAATGTCTGTTGCACCACTTCTTCGTTATGCCGTGGAACTACTTTGACGACGATTACAATGACGACGATAATAATTTATTTGATAATTTGCAGTAACACCTCTAAACTTTATTTCTGTCACGTCCTTCTCCTCGTCTTATCGGAAAATATTTATTTTATAAAATTGTTCAATGATTCTAGACCATGAATTATCTTTTAACTACGTGAGAATTAAGTCAGGAGTGTATTGTTAGAAAGATCTGCACACCGATAATGCGTGGTTCATGAATACGATCAGTTTCGCAATCGATCGTGATCGATCAGACCATGAGATGTTCTTGTTACACGTGCTTAAATTTAACAAGACACAATGTATTCGACAGTCCTTTATCGAAACTTGTCTAGGGTTTAATTTGTTCCATGAACAAAACAAAGGCAATATGAAAGGAAAGTATTGAAATGAAATGAAATGATATTTATTTCTGTAAATAGATCTTTTGAAGACACTTTTACAAGTCGTTTTCTTTTACATATTTTTTTTTAAACTAGATGGCGCCGACATTTCCTATCTGACGATCTCTGAGAAGAAATGTCGAAACAAACTCAGAGAATCATGGTCTCTTTCAAGTCCAGACAATAGTTATATCATAGTTATGCGAGTTTTACAATGTAGGGTAAAATCTGAACAGGCCTTTTGAAGAAAGAGCCATAACAGCTTTGAGTTGACCTGTCCTAACTGACGGCACGCATACATCAGTCCTCGTGTAGCTCAACCATTTTTTAGGGAGCTCAACGATCCGTCGTATGACGATACCAGATCAGCAAGACATTTGCGTAGGTCATGTGCATATTGCAATCACATTTATTTGTAATATGTATGTTTTAGACGCGAGGGTTGATTGCTTTACCGCTGTCATGAAAAAAGATGCGCGTCCCTATTCACTTGTGTTTGAGGTAGTACCAACGCTATACTTATTAGGTGTTTTTGCTTATCCAGCACCATCTTTGCAGCATGTGGGATTCTCATGCTGCAAAGATGGTGCGGCTTCATGTCGAAATTTAATTGCGTTGTGTTGTTTTAGTACACACGGCTACACATCAAGCTACAAAAACCAGTTTAAACTGACATCCCATTGTAAAGGTCTTCTACACAATTCGAGGCCAGCCTATACTGGTTTTGTATAGCTTGATTTGTAGCCGTGCGTACTAATATTAGTTCTTCAAGTCATTGTTACTAACAGGAATATGGACTTGGTCTGAAATAAACGTTTATTATTTATTACGAGACACTAATAATATTGATGTTATAGACCGAAATAAGGCATTTAAGATTATAATAAACGCGAATGAATATCATAGCCCCAGTAATAGCTATCTAAAGATAAACCGTGTCGTTTTATCGGAAGGATCACATTATAACATTACCAGAGTACAACTTACAAGGTATGCATGATGGATAAGTATGTTGAAAATGACAGAGAATGACGTAGGTAACTTGAAAAAGGCCTATAGCCATCACAAGATTGATTGGTGTTGTTATAATGATCGGTTGATCGAACAAGAATGAGTCAAGTGCAAGTATTATGACACTAATGGTCATGAATTTGAAATTACCGTTACCACACCTTGTGAAATGCATTGTTATGCAACGTAACATGATTGTAAGCGATGCTTTGACGAGTCGTAAAAATGTAATAAAAATGAGGAATTCCTTAAAGTATCAAAACTCATCGCTACAGTTTATACCTTAAATTGTCTTGCGTAACTATTTTATTTTCAAGCTCACATTCCTCCGAACTTAATGACTTTTTGGAGATGTCGATAACCCTAAATCTTAAGTTTTAAATATCGAACCAAATGTTCTTCGCATAAATTCCAATGTAACAGCAACCGGCCTTGCTTTTATTATTGATACTTTAGTTGCACAATACGTGTTATGGACGAGATTCTGTTGTAGTTTGTGCTAACTACGTTCAGAAGCGTGATGTGGAATGCGTGGGAGTGCGTTCGCTTATCTGTCACTTCGTGCGTTGATCTTAAATGACTGGTTTTTGTAAAGAATTCTTTAGATAAAGAAAACTGATTATGGTCACATATTTATCTTGCGAATTTATTTAGGACTCAATTCACGCGAACGAAAAGACGAAAAGAACGAAAAAGCCTTACTTCTTAAATCAGAACACAAGCTATTTTTTCAAGGTATCTAATCTAACCCGCATGTCGAAACTACAAACACACAACAAAACAAAATTATAATGTAAACTGCCATATTGCTCAGGCTTGCAACACTCTTGTCCCTAATTGCAAAACCGTAATTATACAGAGACCAACTCATATAATAGGTAAGAAATACGCTGTATGAATGAAACACTTTGAAACGTTGCTTCGTATCGCAGTTCTAAATATCAAGTTGCCCATGCGCATCAAAGAATGAAATTAAAGCGTAAATAGTGTGGATCAGCTGATTATCTGGCGTAAATTAGAAATATCATCAGAGAAATAATGTAATTTATTAAATGTCGATGGTTATGAAGAAATAAGGTAAAAACTTATGGAAATACCTAGATCTGCAATAAGTCAAGAGCATTGAAGCCTGATTTATTTGCACGCAACAAAATATCGAGTAGGGAATAAATTAATGACAGACCCACCTAATGATAAGTTGTTAGTAACGTCACATTTATGTTAAGAACCAAGAGGATTGTAGGTATGGTCTTTAGGACAAGGTTGAGATCACATGTGTGCTAAATTTCACCAGCCCCTATGCCCTTCAAACCGGAGCATAGCATTATCACTTAGCATGACTCAGAAACCATTTCAGTGCGTAGTCTCTTTATGTGCCACGTGAGCATCCATTTCAAAGTTCCCACAAGGTACCTAAACCTTTGAACACAAAAGAACCGGATGTAATTATCTAAATGAATATTTTCATTATCACTAGTACCTAGATAAGTTGTCGAGAAATTTTACACGCGTAATCAATGGTAGTTTTGTGAAATTCCAAGAAAGCAAGATAAGGCTTCCATTGTGAGGGCAAGATGTAACTTGTTTGCAACAAGACAATTGACTGTTTCCTGTATCTTCGACACTTAGTCATTCATCGAGGTGTTATGAGGACATCCTATTGATAAGTATTAGTTTAGCAGTTTGATTTTTAACACCTTTATCAGTACTAGCACCATTTCTGCGAAATGTTTCGTTTTAGTTTAAACATTAATTATTTTTGCATTAACTTATAAGCATTCGTAAAGACAAATTACATTAAAATATTTCGAGAAATGTAAGGTAGAGGCAGCCATTCGTCAAAATATGGAAGAAAGGCTTATGGTATTAAAATTCTGGCAACTTAATTGCTGGAATGTGTTATTAGTCTTTTTTTGATCATAATATACAGCTGAAAGACTTGAAGCATGACCGAAGAAAATCTGCATAATAATATCTGAGTCACGGTTTGAAACAAACTTTACACAGCTTAGTAATCCATCCAGTGTTCACTATGAAATGATTGAGTGCTGAGGTAACCGTTATTGTTTTTTTGAATTCCATACTAGTAATATTTCTTTTGGTTATTTCCCAAAGTGATGTCAGAAGCTCGTCACCATGTCGATAATTGTTTGTTAACGAGTCGTAACGAATTTAAATAACGATTTCTGTTGGAATCTCTATGATTGATTGGCTAAATCACTTTTAGAATATTTTGCGGATTTAACCATTCGTGTTAACACACAGTTTTTATGGATGAAAGTACGAACAAATGGTTACGTAGCCAATTGTTTCTCGCTAGTTGGACTAGTTTTTTATAAGATTCTCATCATTAACATCTTTGATGATTGCAGGATGTCTAAAAACTCATGGCAGCACGTGTTTTATTTTAAATTGTAATAGTGATTCTTTCCTGTGAGCATGTTGGAATCGCAGGTGTTGGGGGTCAATGGTATTTAAAATTTGTCATCTTTTAATAGGTATCAGACGCGCCGTCTTGTGGTCTAGAATGTCGTTCTCAAAACCTACTTATTACTTAGTTTACTGTCTCTTTCATCTCAGACAAACGTTGACACCAGTGACTTATTCGGTGTCAACATTGTTTCCAAATATCACTTGAGCGCGAGTTTTATATTGCAGTAATTAGTGGCAATGTTTCTGCTGATTTGTTGCGCCCTGTTTTCTTTGGAGAAAGTGTAACTTTAGCGAAACCATTAAATGAATCGCAAATCATAAATTCGCATGTTTACCACTGAGTGGCCGTGCACCTGCAGACGGTCTTCAGTGAAATGTCTGGCTGGGCACGTCACGCACTGGAGAAAGTGTACTACAAAAGCGTACCTGCGACTGGTCCCCAATTGGGTTGCGACCTCGAATATCAACCAACACACGGGTCTTCTTTTTAGAGTTCCGTATCCACTATTTTATTAATATATTGATTACTGTTATAATACCTAATCTAACTGATCGATCTTTTATGTCCTACACCACCAAATCTTGATTGTCACAGTTCTTTGCCACAGTCATTTTATTCATCGTTCATCCTTGATTCATTATTTCGTCACCATTGTCGAGGAGACTAAGCCCGTAAAAGTTACAAAATTCGAACTTAGCCAGTTTTTTCACATCGCAAACCGCCGTTCCAAGTTCTCCTCTAAACCGGTCTGCTCCGAAACTTGCTGGGGACGCGGAAAACTATGTCTGAACGATTCTGTACTCTATGCTTCGAACAAAACGTGACCTATGTTAATTCGGATATCAACGTCAATAATTGAGTTTCGTTATTCGTCGTCAATTTGAATTAAACGATCTCGAATACTTTCCGTTTTATCTTAAAGCAATCTATTTTGAAGATAATAGTTGAAGCTGACTTTTTAAATATCCGCAGTGGAAAGCTCAAAAGCGAAATAGTATGAACAGACGTTTTATAGTTATTTACACCGTTTAAAAATCTAACAACAAAAACAAAGAACCATCTAGTTTCTAGAATGGATTTATAGGAATGTGATACAACTTCTCCAAATACAAGTTGTACTTTATTTTAAGAGTAGTAAGGTTTTGATGTTTGTTAGTTATAGTCGCCGATGTTGTACCAACGCCGCCACAATGTCGTCGCAGGGTTTTGTTTCTCTCGAACCAAACAGGATTCCTTCTGAATGGGTGCCCGTTTCATTGTTTAGTGACGTATTATCTTTTTTTTATGAAACAGGGGGTAACGGCGATTTTATGTAATAGACTTGAGAAAACGTATTTTCTCAAAAAGTCATCGCAGTTTATTTCGATGTAGTTCTCTGTACAAAATCTCTCGAATAATATTAAACAAAATTTATTTAAGAAACAATAAATTTATAGCAGAACGAACTAACCGCATCAAGTTGCACTTTATAAGATCAACAAATTGATTATTAGCTCTGAAAATAGTATTAGTAATGGATGACTTTGGGCAGTTACTTTTGTAGAAAATAATATGAATACTAAAGAAAGTTAAGATGTGGCTAACGAAGCTGATGTTTAAAAGAAATTAAATTTAAAATATGAACGGGTGTCATTAAATAGTTTATTTCACTTATAAAATCCTCGACAAGAAGACAATGTTGAGATCGTTAAAATTAAATGTGAAGATAATAAAAGCAACTCTAATTATGTATCAACAAACTGTCTTCAGTATCATCGAAGCACTAGCATTATTCTAAGAAAATACCATGTTTCCGGACAGATTCCTGATGGCCATCACTAGATTTATATTTTCATGACCAATATTTGTCTGAAACAAGTAGGTAATATTAAACACCAGTTTCGTTAATGAATTTGTTAAAAGGCCAAAATCTTCCATAATGTTATTCATTGAATTATTTAGTATCGTAAAATGTCAGAAACATGCGTGCGAGCTTTATTGGACAGCATCATCTGGTATGATGAAACTGATAGACAATCCAGATAACGCCTTGAACTCCAGTGGCTCGAAAGATCTTTATCTTAGTGGTCTTGTAACTATCAGGTTTTTGAACAAATTTTTGCATCATTTTCCACAACTGTTTCAGGGAATTCTCTGGACATCTCAGTCTCAGGTCATGCACATAACGTATTAGTGATGATTTACTTTAAGTGTTAGTATTGCTTTCACTTTCTTTAGCTCCATCATTGCGTGTGTCATCTCTAAGTCTTATTTAGGCTTATTCATTTGATTTTTTTTCCCAAGATTTCCAGTCACAATACCTTTATCATCAAGCTTTTTCATACGGCGGGAGCCTGCGTCTCTTTTCATAATGATAAGAGCGGCGACTAAGCCATCGTAGGAAGGTAAAGTCTAATACTTTAGACACAGTTGAAAATACTGTCAGGCATGAAGGTTTCCTCGCAGCTATTACCTACTTCTATCGTTTGAGCAACTGCATTATTAGATTTCGAGGTAAAAAGACACAGGAGCGTAGATCTAGCATAAATTCGAAGTCATAATCATTATTATTTCATTGGCAGTCCATGGTTATATCATTAGTTTATCTATATGTTTATATAGCCTCAACTTAGTGTACTTATAATGTTTTTTTTTTTCTAATCACTGTCATAATAATTTCTTTATCAACTATTCAAGTTGTATAGGTGTCATGGCCTAAGAATATTATGTATAAGATCGAGAAATATGTCCCCAATTTCTTAAATTTCCATTTATGAATTAAGAATAACTGATTGCAATCGAGCTTATTTGAATATAAATCGAGGTGACCGGTAAAAGCAGGTGGTGATTTATTTGGGAGAGGTTTATAGGTGCAACGGTTATGTTTTTTACATAGGTACTACATATTGATTGTCTTCAGACTGTCACAGCCACAGCACAGGGTTCAAAAGAGCAAACTGTTAGGAACCTTTTAAAACATAATCATTAAATAATGATGAATTTGCATATTCTTGAATAGTTTTAGTAGTATACTGATAGTAGATATCAAAATATTGACTGTTTCTTTTTTGGGCGGTAGGTAGTTAATTGTATAAATTTATTAATATTAATTGCATTACGCGGACGATATTCTTACCTTGAATGTTTCGGCAATCCCTAATCAGCTTTCATTGCTAACTTTGATAACACAGTCTAATCAACACATAACACTTTAAATAATATACAATACTGATTAGGTATTATAGTCTAAATATGCATTTGAAACCATAGTTCACGAAGGATAACTTAAAAAAATACTTGATAAGAATCAAAATGTACACCGAACAAAAAAATAAAAGTTCAACAGTCTCGATGGAATGCATGCATTTCAAGTTGCTGGATCAGTTATAAAATAACCAAACTATATTGTTTAAAGGTAAATATATATTAACACTTCACAGTTAATTGTAATTATTATGACAAAAGAATCACATCGAAGCACAAAGTTTTTGAAAGTTATGATTTCATCGTTAACTGACTGTCACTGCGCGGAGCAACACCAAACACACCCGACCGCTTCGGCGGTTATTTTCAATATGGCCGATGAATAAACGAAACGAACTAAAGAACGACGTCCGAGCGAACGAGTTGCGAAAGAGCACGAACGGTGACCGATGAAGTCCGAAGCCTGTGCAGGCACCGTTTCAAACGATTGTTGTTTTGTTTTGTAGGTTGTCCTTAGTTCAGCAGTACAATACTAGTAGTTTCAACATCATAATACGTAAACTATCCGTATTTGGAATTATTTAATAAACATTTTCTGTGCTTAATAACAGTTAGATAATTGTCTGCTTATTGTTTGCGATGATACCATATCACACTGTTAACGAAAATTTCATAATATAAATGATCAGACAATCTGTATTATTGTGAAATTGTCATCACTATTAATCTTACATAATTATAAACTTTTGACTGAAATAAATATAAAATTGCTCCCTATTATTTTTAGTTTTCAAACTGCTTAGTTTCCGTTACAATTTTTATTTGCATTTGACTGATAAATAAATCAATGAAATGAAAAGTAAGCCGTGTCTTTCACTCTATGCCAAGTTTTATTAAACTTGCTTTCGTTTTAACGAAAAAATAAAAACACTGCCTCGTTAGTCTAGTGGTCCCATTCACGAGCTACGCTAGAGGTCTTGGGTTCGAACCCCAGGTCGAGCAAAGTGTTATTGGGTTTTTCTATGAAATTCTCAGTAGCAGCTCGGAGTCTGGATTTGTGCCCGGTGAATGGCAATAGGCTCGCAATTTATTACATGGGACCTAAACATACCCGGCGAACTGTGGGTGTACATTAAGTACACGTCTGCCTAACCCTTCGGGGAATACAGGCGTGATGGTATGTTTAAAAACAAACTACAAGAAATATATTTTCGCAAATGAGCGCAAACAAATAATTAGGACTCTTTAGTTTTAAGATATTCAATCTATAGGGTCGACTTTAACGACCTGGCCACTTCGACCGGTAAGTCAAGATAATTAAAACAACAAAGGCAAACGTGTCAAAATTTCACGTCAAAACTAATCAAAATCAACAAATGTGTGGTGTTAATTAAATTTAAGAGTCAGTAACAATTATCCATTTTTATATGCAAATTATGAGTTAATCCTTTTCCGGCGAATCAAGAAATAGTTCGAAATGGCGTTGGACTTAGTCAGTATAGCCCAGCCACATTATATACCTGGGTTTGTATGCCTGCTTAAGAAAATCTACTGTAGTGTTGTGATTAATTTTAAGTGGTTATTCCTATTGAGCGGGTTTTATCACTACATGCAATTTATAAATTGATAAATTTTGGATAACCTTTCGCTTGCTTTTCTGCATGGCTAACGCCCCAGGCAAGAGAACCATCAGTCAGTTCTCGAACTGTCCTGTAGCCTCGAATAAACCTTCAGAACGATTGGTATTTATAGGCACAACTGCATTGTTTTTTATAACATCAATTGATATCAATTATAATGGTTACATAATTATTAGATATTAACGGAATTAGTAGACACTTATAGTTTAGTCGGGAATAGGCGTCTTTGTAAGAACTATATAGCCCTATTATAAACTGGATAAAGAGCACTAAATGTAGTGCTTTTGTGCTTGTGCGAACCAGGCACAAATCCAGACTCTGAGTTGCTACTGAGAATTTCATAGAAAAACCCAATAACACTTTGCTCGACCTGGGAATTGAACCAAGGACCTCTACCGTAGCAGTCACGCTTAGGACCACTAGACTAACGAGGCAGTCTTTAGAATAATTCAGGCAATAATTTGAATCGGTCTTTTGTTCAGACAGTATTTCATCTTAAAGTGATCAACAATTCGTCTTATGCCCATAACAACATAAATTAATTGAAGGATTTGCACTGCATGACTGTTGCAGATTAAAAGGTCCCAAAAAAGGGCTGCTTAACCAAAAATAAATGGCATTGCGTTCGCGCGTGACGAAATTGTACTTAGTGATACCGTGTCTGGCCGTTTTTCATAATTTAAGTTACGATTATTGTTACCAAATTGGCGCCAATGATGTAACGATACTGGTTTACTTTTGATTCTACATATATTTCATGTCAAGAGCGTTACAAATATATTTTGTTGATGAACGGAGTGTCCGTTTGTACGAATTTACTTTTAAGGATTGTTGGGTAATTCATGCCATATTTTTTGTGGCATGTTGACAATGCATATTTAGGGCGTTGCGTTGGCCGAGTAGCGTGTCAAAATATGATAAATTATCACGTTTATTATGTATGCGTGTTTGTAAATGTTCATATTCTTCGGTTAAAGTGAGTCATGACTTCTAAAATGTAGGAATACTGACAAACATAATTTTTACTTCAGTTAATCGTTGATTTGTAGGTAATCAACAGAAAGACACAACACTTTATAACAAACCCGGTTGAGACAAGTTAACCCATAACTGGACACTTTCGGCGTTGATTTTATCAATCAATCAGATAGACATTTCAGTTAGAAACGAACTAAATACCTACTAGTTCTTGTAGTTCAAATTAGCACATGAATTCGAGAAGTCTTACATCCCAAATATACTCCTATAGGTACCTAATATCATGATGATAACTTACTTGGCTTGAGATCCAATGTCCCCTAGATGCTGCAGGGCGTCCATAGTGACTATCCATCTCGATCGGTCCAGTCTCTTCTTCGGCCTTGCAACGTTCTAGATTTTGACATTTAAAAGGTATCAATCAACGGTCTAATTGAAATTAAAAAATTGGCTGTGACTTTGACTTTGCCTCGCGCTTTATCTCCGAGTGCTCCGTGATTTTCCGATCTTTCCCTTCAACCTTCACCAGGTTTTTCTGGCACAACATTTGCTCTTTTCTAGGGGATTAAAATCCATTGCGTACTAAGGTAGATGGTAGCAGGTCTAGACCATTTGCGAGCATACTTCCAATCCAGTTGCGGTTGCGGTTCTTGATTTACTGTTTTTTATGGTATCTATAACTCGGCAAACGAGCAGGTGAGACAACTTACCACCTGATGGTAAGTTGTCATCGCCGCCCATGGACATCTGCAATACCAAAAGAGTTGCAGATGCATTGCCGAGCCAAGGAAAAGGGAGGGGAAAACGAGAATGAAGGGGATTGAGGGAGGCTTTTGTTGGTGTCCCGTGTGATAGGATTTCGGTAAATTACTTGTCTGAATTTAATTCTAAGCGTCGGTTTTTCTGACTGCCTCGTTGGTCTAGTGGTCCCAATCGCGACTGCTACGCTAGAGGTCTTGGGTTCGATCCCCAGGTCGAGCAAAGTGTTATTGAGTTTTTCTATGAAATTCTCAGTAGCAGCTCGGAGTCTGGATTTGTGCCTGGTGAATGGCAATAGGCTCGCCCCCTATTACATGGGACCCAAAACATACCGGCGAACTGTGGGTGTACATTAAGTACACCTTTGCCTGTATTCCCCTTCGGGGAATACAGGCGTGATGGTATGTTATGTTATGTCGGTTTTTCTTCCTTACAGATACACAGGCCACTGTCCAGAATACAAGTACAGAATAGGTGATACTTATGGGTCGACCACTCACAAAATCCTATTGGACCCAAGCGTCCAACACTCAGAAAGACTTGTATTGTCCGACAGAACTGCTGATGACTTCCAGGTTGGTATAATTTCAGACAACTTATTTTTTGCTAGCTATGGTGTTTGGTTTTTGAGTAGTGTGGAAAAGTGGGGGAGGTCTTTACTTTGTAATGAGCAATATGGATAGATAGTATGCGTTGCAAATTTCCTCCGGGGCGATTTTAGGCTATCCATGTGCAAAACAGTCTGAGGCCATTTTAACAGTGAACGATCTATACTCTTATGAAAATGTAAAAACCTGTTTCTGCACATTGAAGGTTATAAAAAAACCGGTGGTCCGGTGGTCCAAATGTAATTTTAGGAATTCTTGTCTTTTTGTTAGGGGCTTGCGTAACAACTACTTACTGGACAGATATTTTTTTCTTTTCTTAACTTAAAAACCCGGGGATTTCGCACTTTTTGTCCTGGCAAATGGCAGATGGCAAAAATACAGTTGTGCGCCTACGGATAAATATATTATATAAATTCTAGTTATTTTAAAGATAGATCATTCCCCAAGCCTTTAACGAAGACACGTGCTCACATGTCCTTTCAATTAACCCTGTTAAGTCTCTTATCAATAAACATTGCGGAATTATTATAGTGGGTGTAAATATCTACTCTGTTTATTAATAATCTGATATAAAGGGCATTTGCCGGGATAAAATTTTCCATATACTATCACGGCGAAATTCGGTATGTTCCAAGGATGACGTAAAATTATTTGCATCGCAATAGTTCACTTCCCGGATATAGCACATAAGAACATGTTTGAAGTATGTTACCTAGGAGGTCCTTGGAGTAGGATGAAAGGTGTGGCTTCGTCCCTTTGAAGGGATACAACGATTGTGCTGGACAACAGCCTATCGGAGTCCTGTTGAATGGTATGACAAGTCCCGTTCCATGGCCTCAAACATAAGGCAGAAGTTTACCAGAGCTGTTTTTAGTCGGTAATAGGTCACATACCCCGTTACCTGCCCTGGAAACGAAATTTCCATCAGGAAAAGAGTACTTATAATAATGTTTTAATCCAAATAGACGAGAAAGCATACATATTCTCGGTCACCGTACATAACGCTATTCAAAACGTACCTATTTACATAAACAGATCTATCGGCCGCCACAAACTGACATTGACGTAGTCAACGCAAGATTTCGGAATGGGGATCCAGTTTACAAGCATCCTATGATACCAGGATATGAAGGTATGATGTTGTTTCCTTTAAGGTTTTTGAGATATATGCCATATTACAACTCGATTGATAAAACCTACAGATCGGAAATATCAAAAAAATATGTTTAATAAGGCACCCGTACCAACCCAAAACAAAGTATGGTATGTAGGTACCTAAACCTAACTAATAAACCGGGTTTATTTTCGCATATAAACAAAGTGAAACCACAAAGAATTTGTCGAGAATTAACTTGATCTCGATGAATCAGTATTCTATGAGTCACTGGCGACCGGTCCAAACCTCGGAGGCATGCCACCGTTTCCTGAGAACCTAAGGTCTCCAGATGTTTACATTTAACCATTACTGTTAGAACACGTACATTTTAAATTAAAGCTTGAAAAACTTGAGTAGCAATATTATTACGGGAAATAAATTAAAATGGTGTTTGCGACGAGACAAAAAATGAATGAAATTTGACTTCACATTCGAAATGCGGTCACTGTTTTAATAAAAGGATTTGAATGGCTCGTGTAGTTGTTGCAGTGTTGGTCCAGTTACCTATGCAAATTGATTTTTAGGCAACATAGTTTTTAAATATTTGGTCTTAGAGACCGGCCATGGTTCCAGTCCAAGGAAAAGGTAAGTATGACACACAATAGACACAGATATGACTAAAATAGCATCTGCCATTTATGGCACCAGAATCATGAAGAGATCATCGTTTTGCAAGATTTCCGAGATTTTTGGACATGGAGACTACAATTAAATATCTGCGCCATTTTCAGTGCACAACTCACTACCTACTCGTCTCTTTTGAAGACTGGGATTCTGAAACTTATAACCTACGTCCTACCTACGTCTAAAAATCCATGTGGAGGAGATTCTGGGTTTACTATGCTTTAAGTCATTTAGGTAATTTTTATACGGAAGATGTAATTTATGTAAGTTGTGTAACCTGCATCAAATTTATTTCTTTCTTTCTTTCTCAGTCGTTCGCTTGTTGAAAAACTTGTTTTTAGAGGAAATAGAACCTCGTCCCTCAGAAACTTGATTTCCTACGATTGCAATTTGAAATTGTGATCAGTTCAAGGTCATAACTACATATATTGCCGATTTTGAGAGGTGAATCTTCATCTTCTTCTGATAGAGTTTTCGGAATTGGCTTTCCGTCACGCAAGGCAAAACAGTTTTTAGACATTCGCGATCTTGGTCCATTCTTGATTGTAATAAATTCTACTTCTCCCGGCATGATCAGTTGCAATAGCTTGTATCACGATTGATATGATACGATATGTCCCAAACACACAACTTTTCTTTGACGGTTGACGTTTCTGCGTTACTGTCCCTTCTGTATCTATTTCACTGACTGAAAAATTATAAAAATCCGTGCAAATAAAGTGAGCTGGCCACTTGGTTTATGACAAACGGGGGTGTTTGACTAATACAGGCCCATTGCTTTTAGCCTCGCAAAATTCATGCCGCTTGACCGTTCCATATTATGTAGGTGTGAAGTGAATAATTGTTTATAGCGCACACCAAGCCATTGGCTGCAGATATATTTACGTAGGCAGCTGTTATTGCCAATTAATTCGAGAAGGATTTGCATACACAATGTCGGACATACAATGTTTATTGCTACAACCACAGCTGTTGGATTGATATCGCTATGATTGTAGACGGAAAGATATTCTTGCTTGGTTTATTCATACAACTAAGTTCTGATAGTTAACTTAAAGTTAGATATGTAGTTACCATCCAATTATGGTTCATTTCCGTCTCTAGTGGGATAAAAGGTCATAAGTAGGTTATAAAGTACTTACCTTAATTCGAGCTGGTTCTAGTTCTCCACTTTACTTCCAGGCTTTTTGGGCTTTTCTATTAATATTTGGTTCCACTTCCAAGACACTATTGTTTTCTCATACTGACTTATCCAAGAGCAGGCACGAAGCATTTAATGCAGATTTTAATCTGGTTAGGCTTGAGCTATCACTGATCTCAGATCCTGAGACAACATAATGAATTACTAAACAGATGTCACTAAGACTTGAATTTATAAGTTATTGGCTTGAAACGGTGTACTGATGCCTCGACATTTTTTTATATCGTCCTGTATTGAGGGTCGAGGTAAACACGAGAAGCACATTATGAAGTCACACACACATTGCAATATATTTGTGTTGCTATTCCTAAAGCTGACCCACACACCTGTAAATATTTATACATATAAAAGGACCGTTTAAGATTTTCTTGAGAAGGAAAATGTTATGAGTGGTGCCTCCTGTGTGTCATGTTATAAAGTCTAAGGCCTACAAAATATGCGCATAATCTTCGAATAAAACGGTACTCGCTCTTTATCAATCATTGCTCTAGTTATGCCACGGTATCAGATGGCGACCACTTGCTTTGTGTCTAGCATTCGCAAAACTAACGGACAGTGTTTTATTTAGTGTTTGTTATGTATTTATCTGTGGTCGTTTATATCAATCATAAAAAGATCTTAAATTCAGTGTTTAGGTTTACGCGCAGGTCCCTATTTATTTAAATTTGAATGAAGAAGAGACGACTTTTAGGTTGTCCTGAGTGAGGATATCTTATTTTTGTATGAGTTGTGTATTATCTAGATATTTTTTTGGGTAAACAATGATGTTGTTAGTGGATATTGGTGTTTTTTGATAATCACATAACATCATCATCATGCGTATACTCGTCTACTGCTGGACATAGGCCTCTCCTATTGAACGCCACAGAGCCCGATCTTCGGCTTTCCTCATCCAGACACTGCCTTCCGAAAGTCGTCAATCCATAAGGCTAGCGGGCGTTACACATTATATACTTAAGTAAAATAAATGAATGAATACAGGGTTCCTCCCTCGATTGAACAACCATTTTGGCCAGCGATATACGGTCGCTGCCACCGAAGCCTTGTCAGAGTTTCAAAAACTGCAACTCAACCAAAGGGCAGCAAGAAATCAGTTAGAAAGAGTGGTCGATTTGCAAGCCGGAAAAGGACAACCTTGGGATTTAGCAGACAGATTCGTAAGTCTTACGGAAAGTTTTAAAATGTTAAATGAAAATTATTTTCTGTTTGTTTTTGGAGAAAAATGCGAGAATGCTTTGCATTACCTTACTTATTCTAAACATCAAGAATAGAATCAGTAAGAATGGAGATGGATGAAGAAAGAAGAAAGGAAGGAGATGATAAAGAAACACTAAACTAAACTTGCAGTAAAATTGCAGAAGATTGTAGTAAATGTTTTCTGATAAAGAGCATCTGTAAAAACGCTGAGCTTTTAAAATTCACAGTCCGCGACAGCCGAGTTCAAGCTACCACTAGTCGTAGTACGACCGGAATGTGCAGGAATATTGCGAGACGTTCCCATGGACGAACCAAAGTTATCACCAGCATCGCATTCTGTTAGTCCATTCTTCATGGAAAACAGTCATCCTGACAAATACATCAAGAAAGGTGAGGATAACAGTAAAAAAATAATAAAATATTATGAAACCTATTCTGTAAACCTTTTTATATTTTGAAGTATATGCAAAGCAGCTGTTGATATTGTGTGTCACATTGCATAATCATTTTGACGTTTATTTTAAAATTTTATTATAGTCGCGGTGAAATTTTTATATTTTAATCCATGTCCTACGCAAAGATACATTCCTCTTTTGTCCGAAATCAAATATGGGGGTTTAATCCGTCACAATCAGTTCGTAAGTTAAAATAAACTGATATTTACCCTTACCTTGGATTGGTGTAAGAATATTACGTTTGCCTTTGTGTACGCTGCCCTCTATCGTTGTTTTTGCTTGCATTTTACAGGTTTTGCGGGTCATGTGCCTTACGGTTTCCAAAGGTTTGGTGAGTCATCGAAAAAACTCACAAATTCTGCACTCTGTGACTTCTCATCTAACTACAGGAGAAGACAAAGTACTGAGTGGGCACCAGTGAATGTAGTCAAGTAAGTTGTGAAAAGTCCTACGATGGTAGGCGTTTATTGTTATATAAGTCTAAATATTAAATACATAAACATATTTGTAATGGTATTATATAATAGACTTTATGTAAGATGCTATAATATTAAAAAAAATATATAATAAAGAAAAACAAATACTGATGACGAGTTTTAAATTACAATTTCTGGACGACATAAAAATATTGATGACAACAGCACCGTAACTGTCACTGTCATTTATCTGTCAAAGCGTAGATCGCTTCTAGTAAACAGGTTACACGCGCAATTACACTTTATTTAACCATAACTACAATAGAAACGCACATAATGGCTAAAAAGAAAATTATGCCGAATCTCTCTAAAGAGGAGAAAATGGTGATGGTGATATCCGAGATAATACAAGAGTTATTGGTGGCCCACCGTCAGGGCAAGGATGTTAACCTCAACAAGATGAAAACTCGGATTTCGTCGAAGTACGGGCTTGGGACATCACCGAGGCTCGTGGATATTATTGCGGCGGTTCCTGCTGATGCTAAAAAGATACTTTTGCCTAAGTTGAAGGCTAAGCCTATTCGTACAGCTTCAGGTATCGCCGTCGTAGCCGTGATGTGCAAACCACACAGATGTCCTCATATAAACTTTACTGGTAACATTTGTGTGTACTGCCCTGGAGGTCCTGACTCGGACTTTGAATACTCTACGCAGAGCTACACGGGGTATGAGCCTACCTCCATGAGAGCAATCAGAGCAAGGTATAACCCATACCTACAAACGCGCCACAGAGTAGAACAGTTGAAGCAGCTTGGACACAGTGTGGATAAAGTCGAGTTTATTGTGATGGGTGGGACTTTTATGAGTCTCCCTGAAGATTACAGAGACTATTTTATAAGGTAAGTTTGTTTAAGATATTTTAATCAGTATTCTCTTTGACTTCCTAAGTTTAATTAGATTTCATAGTACTTGATGTCTAATTTCTTTCAAATGTGATAGAATTACCATAAAAATTATCAATGTATTACAAAATTTCACAATTTAGTACAAGTTTTTTTAACAATTTAAACCTTATTTCAGGAATCTCCATGATGCCCTGTCAGGACACACATCAACTTGTGTGGCAGAAGCTGTGAAGTACTCAGAAAAGGCCAAGACCAAGTGTATTGGTATCACAATTGAGACCAGACCTGACTACTGTCTGCAAAGACACATGAGTGATATGCTCAACTATGGATGCACAAGGTTGGTTAAAGATGAAGCGTCCTGAAAAGGAAATAGGATACCTTATGTTTTGTTTTAAATAGTACCGTACAATTTTTAAGAAAAGTTTTTAAGAAGTATGGGGAGAGGAAGATTATAACATATCACAATTTTTTTATAATCAGAAGAATAAGTTTATTGGATTCTAGTATACATCAAAATGACCCTGTAAAGAAAATACTTAATTCACTCATGCACTTAATGGTCTCATGAGGGCAAAACAATGGATATTGCATTGTATCTACAATATGGTGCTTGATGGGTTAATAGACATCAAAGTCTTCTTATCTTAGTGTACACACAATGTGTGAACATGAGCAAAGCAACAGACATAATTATGAAAGAATGGTGTTGGTGGGATTTTAGTTTTGATAGTTGATTAATTTAAAAGTAATTGCTTGCACCATTAAGTAATGCATTTTATAATTGCAGGCTAGAGATTGGTGTGCAATCTGTGTATGAAGACATTGCCCGGGACACAAACAGAGGCCACACAGTGAAAGCTGTTTGTGAAAATTTCAATTTAGCTAAGGATGCTGGTTATAAGGTAGGTCTATTGATAATTGGATAACAGATTTTTGTTGGTAGAATTAATTATTACTGATGTTGTTGTTATTTACTGTTTGAATACTCAAATCATTTATTTTGATCTATAATGTTCAATGAAACATTTTAGCAGTCTTGATACTAACACATCAAGTATAAATAAATCATCAAATAGTGCATCAAGTGTATATTATGATTCATTTTAGAGTATTTATATGAGTCATATTAAATTGATTTCATATGCAATCTGTTATTCCTTTAGCAATTATTTATTTTAAATTAAATACAGTTCATGGGTTTATAAATGTGGTATTCTTATTGACTACAATTTTTAATGCTTTCAGATTGTTGCACATATGATGCCAGATCTACCAAATGTAGACTTCGAAAGAGATGTAGAACAGTTCATAGAGTTCTTTGAGAATCCAGCATTCAGGGCTGATGGCCTGAAGATATACCCCACATTGGTGATCAGAGGGACTGGCTTGTATGAGCTTTGGAAGACGGGGAGGTACAGGAGTTATCCACCATCAACTTTGGTAGACCTGATTGCTAAGATTTTGGCATTGATTCCTCCTTGGACTAGAGTTTACAGGTACACCATGTATTTGGTTTAATCTTAAAATTGTGATAGTGACAAAATCAAAAATTAAATTGTTATCTGTAGCATATTTTGTTTATTACTTTTAGAGTGCAAAGGGACATTCCAATGCCTTTAGTGTCATCAGGGGTAGAACATGGTAACTTGAGAGAACTGGCACTTGCTCGTATGGCTGATTTGGGAACTGACTGCAGGGATGTCAGGACTAGAGAGGTTGGCATCCAGGAGATACACAACAGAGTCAGGCCTTATCAGGTAAGGGGACCGATTGTAGTATTTCTTGTATTTTCCTGGGACCATACACAAGGTTTTTGCAGTGTTTAATCAACAATCATATTATACCCTCATGTCATGTTTAAAAAAGGCATGTTTAGAAAATGATTGCTATATTTTTACTCAGAGAAAATAGAGAAAAAATTATACCTATATTATAAAATTCTCATATCTGAGAATTATTATTTGAATGGAACTGTGCCTTGCTCACCAAACAAAAGCCAGTTACAAAAGAGGCGTGATTGTTATACCGGCATTTAAACTCAATAGACAATTAAAAATGCTACTAAATAAAACTAATTTTGTACCATTTCAGGTAGAACTAGTTAGACGCGACTACACAGCCAATGGTGGCTGGGAGACATTCCTAGCTTACGAAGACCCAGACCAAGACATATTAGTAGGACTGCTGCGGCTCAGGAAGTGTGCCTCCGACACATACAGGCCAGAGCTGAAACCTGGGCCCGATGACAACTTCAAACAATGCAGCATTGTCAGAGAACTGCACGTCTATGGATCTGTTGTACCAGTAAGATCTAGACATGTGAAACTGTTTATTTTTTATAAAAGCTTACTAGAAATGTGGGTCGCATATACCATCACGCCTGTATTCCCCGAAGGGTTAGGCAGAGGTGTACTTAATGTACACCCACAGTTCGCCGGTATGTTTGGGTCCCATGTAATGGGGGGCGAGCATGTAATGTGAGTCGCACATTACTAGTATTCTTGTTAATATCTCGTAATAAGCTTAATGCCTGTATTACTAATGGATTCACATCGGTAGTCGGGCAGGCCAGCACTCTTACTACTGCTCTGTAACTGGATATGACTGATGATGATGAACTTGAAAGTTGTAATAAAATTTTACCATTACAGGTGAATGCCCGGGACCCAACAAAATTCCAACACCAAGGTTTTGGTATGCTTCTCATGGAGGAAGCCGAGAGGATCGCCAAGGAGGAGCACGGCTCAGACAAGATGGCGGTCATATCCGGTGTTGGAACCAGGAATTATTATGCAAAAATTGGCTACCATCTTGAAGGGCCATATATGGTCAAGATGCTTGTGTGATAATAAAGTTGTTAAGTTTTAAATGTGTAATTTTATTTTCTTAGTAGTTAAACATTTTATTGTAAAAGCAAATAGGTGTTGGTCGGACTCTGAACAAAAGATCAGTTAATAATGGCACTCAGAAATTTTCACTCTCACAGACTGTCAGAATTGAAAGATTCTGTTGACGAATCAACAACTTCCCATTGGACAGTAAACCAAATCACTTTTTTGTACTTTTTTGTATGACGACAATACGACATGACTGTGTTAAAATAGGTAGGCACCTACCTTATTTCCAATCCCACCCACCCATCCTTTTCGTCGCCTTGCAGGCCGGACCCGCCGCTGTCCATCAACCCGACGGAGATCTATCACAAGCACGTCGGAATGCTGCCTAATTACGCTGGTCACGTTCCTGGATGCGTGTTCAGGTACATAATCTTATAGTCCTATATTAAAGTGTAGACATTTTAGGATTGTGATTTTTTTGCAACGATGCCCATTGGAATTGGAGTCTGTCTAAATGTAAGTTATACCCTGCAACACGCTAAGAAGAATTTTTGTAATCTTTCGTCACTAATAAGCCAAAAAATATGTATTACCGTTTGTTTTTGTAAAATATTACTAAATTTCCCGCCAAATTACGCCGTCACGTGAGTACTGACGTGACTTGACTGCTATGAAAACGACTAACGCGAATTTTTTTGGCATGGCTTCAGAGGCCTTTGTCGACTGTCAAAAATAATTGTACGAAATATAGTTCATTGAAATTTCGCAAATTGTACTCTTAGATCAAATTTTTATTTGTAGGTGTAATCTGTATCAGATTAATCACGTCAAAATCGTACCGCTAGTACGCTCTCGCCAATATTCAGTTTATATCTTTTTTCTATTTTAGCGTTCCTAAGTGACCTATACTAATTGGGTATTTCTGAATATTTAACGAGAGTTTCAACCTTTCAACTCTTGTACTGGCAACACATCGAGCTTTCAACACGTCATCCTTTATAGGCTATAAAAATCCAGTTTATGCTGATCTCGCATTGTATAGATTTTCCATACAAAAACAGGCCAGGGTAAGCTGGATCTGTGTAGCTCGAAGTATAGCCTTACTATCTTTGGGATAAACGATTGTTACCATGTATTACCGCCATAAATACCTACGTTATTATGTTTCCAGGTTTGGGAAAACATACGGCAATGACACTAGAGACGCAAAACGGTGGCTGCGCGGAGACTTTACCTCATAAAGCCCTCTTCAATGTAGCAATTGAACAAGCAACCTTATAACAAGAAGATACGGTCGAAATCAACAGTGATACTTTTTTGAGACGATAAAATTTTACCGTTTTGATTTGGTATTGATATTCGAAATAAAATTAAAAAACTTAGTGTTCAGTTTCATTTATATAATGTAACAAAATTCCCAAAATAACTTACACAGAACTTATATCTATTTATCATAACTTTACCAAATTTTTTTTTTTTCATAAATCTATACATTATGAATGGATGCGACGGAAAACCTACTGAGAGACAAATTAACTGTCCAGGTTGAAGATGTATATAGATATATGTACATACTTATATTACAAAAAAAGATAGGGCTTAAATGCATGACGATCGCGTATAGCTTTGGGTATCATCCACGTAGTGTAGAAATTAAAATCTTGGGATAAGCGACCTTAACTCTATTGCACATAGTTCAATTGAAGTAAACAACCTTTTAGTCATAAATATCATTTTGTCATTCTAAATTCGACTTAATTAAGCTATAGTTAGAGTTAACATTTGAATCAGTGTTTAAAAACCATTTCCGATGTTGTACAGTCACCATCAAATATATCGGAGCGAACAGACTGTTCACGATTATCTAAGCAACTAGGATAATTAAACTTTATCTCAATGGAATAAGATACATGTCAGAATGACAGCTGTCGTGTGTAGTGTTCTTTCTAAAACATCCTTTGTGTCACTGCAATATGGTTTAATTTATCTAGTTGGTCAGATAATTTTGAATTGTTTGCTTCGATATATTTGATGGTGACTGTACACTCACATTACGAATTACTACAGCACGATAAAAAGTAAATATTTTACACGGTTTACAAAATCGTTTCAGTATTCGTAAAAAGTAAGTATAAGAAAATTTGAACAATTTATTTACGTATAAAAATATATTTAAATATGTATCACAATATTTATTTACACATTTTTATCCTACAGTTTCTTGTTTCTTATTGTTCCACTCCCTGAGTAGTTTTGCAGCTAGTGCTAAGTTTTCGTCTTTCTGTAAAAATACATTAAATATCAGTAGGTAAACACGTCAATAAATATATAACCTACACAATAAAAAAAAATATAATGAAATAACGATTTTTAAGCAAAAGTTTTAATACTCAATCGTGAATAGGTTATTGTTGATGTAGCAATTTTTACTACCTATGTATCTAGAATCGACGAAGCGGCGGTAGCCTAATGGCTAGGGCGTCGGACTTGCGATCATGTGGTTGCCGGTTCGAACCCCACCCATTGCACTACCGACGTGAACCCACTCGTAACACAAGCATTTAGCTTAGCACGAGGGGTTAACAAGAATACTAGTAATGTGTGAGACCCACATTGCTAGTAAGCTTTTTGTTTTAAAAAAAAATCCTTACGTTTTGCGTTAATAATGTTTTTACCTTAGGCAAAATGTTTTTCTTTCTTTCTTTTCGAAGTCATGTGCTTATTATTAATTAATTATCACGAGCTTACACGGTGAAGGAAAACATCGTGAGGACACCTGCATGCCTGTGAGATTTTCTTGACGGCATGTGAAGTCTGCCAACTCTCAGAACCAAAGGGATTTCGTTCTGAGAGAAGACCCGTGCCCAGCAGTGGGACAATGTCATTTTTTTTAAAAAGCTTACTAGCAATGTGGGTACACATTTCTAGTAATCTTGTTAATTAAGCATTTAGCTGTAGCACGAGGGGTCTCGAGCTACAGCTAAATGCTTGTGTTACGAGTGGGTTCACGTCGGTAGTGCAATGGGTGGGTTTCGAACCGGCAACCACATGATTGCAAGTCCGACGCCCTAGCCTTTAGACTACCGCCGCTTCATTGGTTGATAATGATGTTTTTTACCTTGATAAAGCAGAATCTGGCGAAATTCTCGCCGAGGTTCTTGTGTGGTTCTGAGTAGAAGGCGGTGGGCGGAATAGTCAGAACTCCAGCCTCTTTGGCAAACTTCTTGGTAAATCGATAATCTCCATATTTGTCGGGCTCCGTTGTCAAGTCGATCTTTTTAGCTGTAAGTAACGGGTTTCATGTTTATTTTTGAGATACGAATCAGCATGAAATATGTACGCACGGCTACATAGCAAGCTATACAAAACTAGTTTACGCTGGCCTCTTATTTTATGGGAACCCTATACAATGCGACATCAGCTTAAACTGGATTTTTATAGGTTGACCTGTAGCCGTGTGTACCAGATTTTAAGTTAGGTAGACCTTCAGCAATACAACTGTGTAAGGGTCAGCGGAGGCCAGCTGAGAGGCGGCAACGCGACTTATTCGATATCAATTTAAAATCAACTTTAATGCCTTTGATAAACGGCTAAAATTGCTTAAACAAAATATTATCATACTGGTCGCTTCGTAGCGGCGAAATCAACTTTAATGCCTTTGATAAACGTCTAAAATTGCTTAAACAAAATATTATCATACTGGTCGCCTCGTAGCGGCACCAAGTCTTTTCGGAAAAACAATTTTACCCTTATATAAAAAATAATTACTCATGTTTTCGAATACAGAATCCGTACCCAGCTAAAAGTAACATAACATACCATCACGCCTGTATTCGCCGGTATGTTTAGGTCCCATGTAATAGGGGGCGAGCCTATTGCCATTACTCGGACACAAATCCAGACTCCGAGCTGCTACTGGGAATTTTATAGAAAAACCCAATAACCCTGCTCGACCTGGGAATCGATCCCAGGACCTCTTGCGTAGCAGGCGCGCTTGGGACCACTAGACTAACGAGGCAGTTATTATATATAATAGGTTGTTGAAAAATAAGGGTCAGCGTAGGCCAGCGGAGTGGCGGCAAAGCGACATCAATTTAAATCAACTTTAATGCCTTTAATAAACGGCTAAAATTGCTTAAACAAAATATTATCATTCTGATCGGCTTGCAGCAGCGCCAAACCAATTTCAGTCTTATGTCAAAGGAATTAATCGTGTTTATGAATACAGATTGGAAATCGGTATCCAGCTAAAAGTAAACTTACCCAAATTGCACCAATCAGCTATAATGAAGTACCCCGACTCCGGCACGGTGGGGTTGAACCCGTTCTCTCTCAACGCCTTCACTAGGAAGTCACGCTTCGGCAGCAGTTCCCGGGCCAAGGATTTGAAGTAGCAGTCAGGAGAGTCGCGACGAGCCAACTCGTATTCGAAGGACCTAGCTATCGCCTCCTGTTCACGAAAATGAGCGTGAATAACTAGTTAATTAAACCCCCCCCCCCGACAATTGCGTTATATCTCGGCCGATTACAACACTCCCGACTAATTCAAGGTGAATTTTATTAGTCGGGAGAAAATCAAAATCGGTTCATCCGTTCGGGGGCTACAATGCCACAGACAGACACACAGACACGTCAAACTTATAACGACCCGTATACAAAACAGTAGATCTTTGATGATATATATAGAATGATGATTTAACACACATCAAGTTACCACAAAATGTAAATATTTCTCAGTCGACTTTGAACTTTATCATCTACACTAATAAGGTTTAAAATCATTTGGAGAAATTTGACAGTTTTGTATAACCTGATGTGCTAGCAATTGTGCCTTTCTACCTCACCTGGATGGGAGTACAGCAGGTGTAGACGCAGTTCTGATGCACCACCTGCAGGTTGACCATGAGCGCGGCGGGTCCATAGGCCCAGCCCGTCTTCCAGCCGGTCACTGAGAACGTCTTGCCCGCTGAACCCACAGTGATCGTTCGCTCCCACATACCCGGTAGAGTAGCTGGGAGAAGTAACTGTTACTTAGTTGTTATCAGCGTCATAACAAGGGGTTTTGTGGGGGAAAGGCAGTTTCAGTTAGCATCAAATATATCGTGTGATACTCTGCCGCAGAGCCACCATTTCAGAAACCAATCAATTATATCTTAAAATGAAGTATGTCGAACGTACATAACGTACGTATACCGTTTAATTGCTGTACGTGCAATAGGTAATGAGAAAATAGACATTCATTGTGGCTCCGCTGGAGAGCATACTCTCTAGCAGAGCCACGCAGAACATGTACTCAAGAAAGATAAACGCTGCTGTTTTTTGATGAAAACTGTTGTACGAATAGTGTTTATTGCGTACGTGTTGAAAAAAATCATAATAAGACAGTGGTTTTATTTATTTTAACTTTACTATAACGTCCATAGAAAGCGCCTGGTTATTTTTTTGCTAAAATAAACTAACAAGAACCTTGGAATATTGAAGCTGTTGTTATTTTATCACAAGATGTACAAATTCTTAATCGCTAAATTTAAATTCCTGCCTTCAAACAGGGCTAATTAACCAATATATACTATAGATAGCCCAGTTAAGCCCAGCCCGTCTTCCAGCCGGTCACTGAGAACGTCCTGCCCGCTGACCCCACTGTGATGGTTCGTTCCCACATGCCCGGTAGAGTCGCTGGGAGAAGTAACTGTTACTTAGTTGTTATCAGCGTCATAGCTGAGCGAGCTGCCCAAGACCGGGATGGTTGGCGCTCTTTGGGGGAGGCCTATGTTCAGCAGTGGACGGCAATAGGCTGATATCATATGATTGATGAATCAGCATCATAGCTAGGGGTTTTGGGAGGAAGGGGGAAAGGTAGTTACAGTTAGCATAAAATCTATCGAAGCGAACAGACTGTTCATCATTATAAGAGCAACTTATTAAATAAACATTTTTTTTCTTTTTATAAAAAGCTTACTAGCAATGTGGGTCACACATTACTAGTATTCTTGTTAACCCCTCGTGCTAAGGTAAATGCTTGTGTTACGAGTGGGTTCACGTCGGTAGTGCAATGGGTGGGGTTATATTTCTACGCTATATTCGCTTGTATTTCGATGGTACATTTTAACGTAATGCATAAAATTGCAACTACACTGCCAATATGCATAAACGTAGTAGGTACATTTGTGCATAAGCGAAAGTTGAAAACCCTAGCGTGACCGCTGAGCGTAGGTATACAAAGTGAAGTACAATCGAAAACTGACAAATTTCTCAAAATGATTTTAAATCTTAATCTGTTGATAATTAAGTTCAAAATCAACTCAATAAATTTGACATTTTGGTGGTAACTTGATGTGTTAGCGACCGTACATACACTTGATTGACTTCTTTACGAATTTCTTTTGTAACCACAGCCTAGAAAAATTCGCTAAAATAAAAAAATATAATGTTAAAAATTCTTACCGATTCTGATATGCTGGTTAGGTTCATACACCATCCACTCGTATACCTCATCGGATAGACACAGCACATTGTGCTTCTTGCACAGATCCGCAATCATCTGCAACTCATTCTTGTTGAAGGCCTTGCCTAATGGGTTGTGTGGTGTGTTCAGGATGATCATCTTCGTGCGAGGGTTGAAGAGAGACTCCAACTCTTTCTCATCCAGTACCCAGTCTGCTGAAGTAACTGTGCCAGATGTGGTTTTCTGAAGAGCAAAATTGTTGGCTGAATTAAGAAACGTTTTATTCAGTTTTACAAGTGAAATAATTAGTAAACGGTTATATCCTGACTGATGCATAAGTACATATTATCACGCCTGCATTCCTATTACATGGGATCCAAACATACCAGCGTGTGGTTGTACATTAGTACACCTCTGCCTGAGCCTTCGGGGAATACAGGCGTGATGGTATATATGTATAAAAGTTGTCATAGGTGTTTCTAATTTTATAACAATGAATATTGAACACCCTATAATAATGTACAGTCGCCAGCAGGTCAAGGTATACAAAACTGTCAAATTTCTCCAAATGATTTTAAATCTTAATTTGTTGGAAATAATGTTCAAAATCAACTGAGAAAATTTGACATTTTGTGGTAATTTGATGTGCTGGCCACCGTACGTGACCTCAAGGTTAAGAAACAACGTCATACGTTCAGTAGTAGTGTTTGTTGGTATGTCTACATGCCAGCATGAATGGGTCGGCACGACCGGGGAAGTACTACCCTCCCACAGAATATCGACGTCAAGTAGCAGTACGCATGCTGTTGCGTTTCGTACAGTGAGTGTGGAGCACCGCAGGCCCAACTTCTCCCTCAGTCCCCTTCCTTCTCCTTTTTCCCTTCCCCTCACTTTTCCTTAAATAGGCTCCGCAATTAGAGATGGGCGTCTACCCGGTAAAAACCCGATGTTTGGGTATTTTATTCGTAGGGGTAAACAATATTTTTAATAAATAAATAATTTAATATATTATTATCTCTACATGTACAGTGGGTTATAGCTGTAACCCGACCCGCCCTAGGTGGGCCGGGGGGTTCTCGGTGGGTCAGGTAACAGCTATAACCCACTGTTCATTTAATTATTATTTTTATATGTAGGTACAGTATATTTTTGATAAAACTGTATTGGAAAACTAATATTGGAACATTAAAATTGCATAATTATTTTACTTTAATTAATGTATTGCCGTGTACCATTTTAAGATAGTACAGAATAGCCGTACAACAAATGGCAACACTGAAACTGCTGGCAAACATGTGAAAATTATAATGTTATTTGTTTTTTTTTTTTAATTTCTACCCAGTATAAATTATAATTGGGAAGGTAAAAATTGGTATTAATTATTATTTACCCAAAGTTCGTATTCTTACCGGGTAGACGCCCATCTCTATCCGCAATGCATCTGCAACTCCTTTGGTTTTGCAGATGTCCATGGGCGGCGATGACTACTTACCATCAGGTAGCTCGGCTGCTAGTTTGCCGGGTTTTATCATGAAAAAAAATATAGAACAATGGCGTAAAAAGTATACTAACCGGGTTAAGCGCAATAAATCTAGGTACTCCACCCGCTGACTTGATCATGAAGTCGTAGCAGTCAAAGAAAGGCTCTATTACAATCACCTCATCACCTTCGTCAACATGACCTGAAATAGACATAGTCTATTTGACAACAATATTTCATTGCCTTTTTAAAAAAATTAAACATACCATCACGACTCTATTCCCCGAAGGGATAGGCAGAGGTGTACTAATGTACACCCACACTTCGCCGGTATGTTTAGGTCCCATGTAATAGGGGGCGAGCCTATTGCTAATAACCGGGCACAAACCCAGACTCCGAGCTGCTTCTGAGAATTCCATAGAAAAACCCAATAACACTTTGCTCGACCTGGGGATCGAACCCAGGACCCAGGAAAAAATTATTAATATTTCCTTTTTTTATAAATCGTCTCTCATTGGGACCCCTTTATAATACACCCCAATCCTTCCAATAAAAAGTGTTAGCTTACCTAGAATAGCTGAATAGAGTGCTTCATAAGCACCATAAGTGACTAGGATCTCAGTCTGTGGGTTTATCTCTCTTCCTATTAATGGGGAGTACACTTTCGATAGACACTGCACCAGTTTAGGGTGGCCCTGTAAATAAAATATCCAGTATTAAAA
Organism: Subacronicta megacephala; assembly: GCA_958496365.1. Taxonomy (NCBI): domain Eukaryota; kingdom Metazoa; phylum Arthropoda; class Insecta; order Lepidoptera; family Noctuidae; genus Subacronicta; species Subacronicta megacephala. The sequence continues at coordinate 14,277,349 of OY292516.1, read as the reverse complement.
AGTTATACATACATATACACGCCTTATTCCCGCAGGGGTAGGCAGAAACTATAGACTGCCATTAGCTATGAATCTTACATACCTCTTTCACTTCTTGCACATTCTTAAACCTCGTCATACACACAATTACAGGCGATAATAAACCTTATACTGAGATGATCGCCTATACCAGGGGTCTCCAAACTACGGCCCGCGGGCCAAATCCGGCCCACTAGTTCCATCAATCCGGCCCGCGACAGCTTAAGTCGCGCACCCTGCGACTAGTCTAGAAATAGGAAAGTTAAGGGCAGAAAAATTTAACAATTTTGGATCTTCAAACATACTGAAGTAATCATTATGGCCCGAAGGCTTCAAAGTTTGGAGACCCCTGGCCTATACTAATATTATAAAGAGGTAAAGTTTGTGATGTTGTAGGGGGTTCACCGATAGAAAGCTCAATTTTTCCTGAGTGACATAGGCTATATATTATGAAAAGAAACGTATAGCAAAGTCAAGTAAACTACTACTAACTAAACTACTATGTCAAAGTAAAATAAATAAATTAATAAAAAGATTATTTTTGTTTCGAAAGTTCTGCCTTTTGATGAAATGAAATGATGAAATGATATTTATTTCTGTAAATAGATCTTTTAAGGACACTTTTACAAGTCGATTTTTTAATTTTTTTTTAACTAGATGGCGCCGACGTTTTCTATCTGACGACCTCTGAGAAGAAACGTCGAAACAAACTCAGAGAATCATGGTCTCTTTTAAAGTCCAGACAATAGTTGTTGTTAGATATGCGAGTTTAGCAATGTAGGGCAAAATCTGAACAGGCCTTTTGAAGAAAGAGCCATAGCAGCTTTGAGTTGACCTGTCCTAACTGACGGCACGCATACATCAGTCATCGTGTAGCTCAACCATTTTATAGGGAGCTCAACGACCCATCGCACAACCATACCAGATCAGCAAGACATTTGTGTAGGTCATGTGAAATACTCAAAACGGTCAGAGAAGTTTATTATACATCTGATACGTGTTAAAGCTAACCTACATAGTACTCACATTTACATTTTAATATCGTACAATTAACATTTGAAAACAAAATAATATTATGCATGATTACTAGGACCTACAAGGCCACCCAGTCAACTTGTGAATTAAAAAAGGGGAAAAAAAATACATATTTAAGACCAGCAAGTCAACCAGTCACTACAAGCAGCACCCGTTCACGAGTATAACGCACGGATCAGCCATCACCCCCCTCGCCATTTTAGAGGGAAGGGGGTGACCCGAACAGTGAATTTTATTAATATTCAACATGTAATACTTACAAATCCTCTTGTATACTGGTTCAAAAGGGGATTGTCACTGGTTGCAATGTCTTTTAGAGCTTTTGTGACATGTTCCGGAGCATGGTAGTCAGGGAAACCCTGACCGAGGTTAACTGCAGGCTTATAGTCTGCAGCCAGCTGAATGTATTCAACCCTGCAGGAGGAAAAGGAGTTGTATATATTGCAAATGTTTAGACCGAATCGATCACATTATCTTATCTCAGAAACTTCTTTCGATAGGGATAAGAGGCAACCTCTACCGCTGGTTTACGTCTTACGTCGAGAATAGATGTCAAACAGTCGTTCTCAATGGCTATTCCTCTAGAGCTATGTGCGTTCCTTCCGGTGTCCCCCAAGGTTCATTCCTGGGGCCTCTTCTGTTCAATATCTTCATAAAAGACATTATTTCCTGTTTTCGTCACTCTAAGATATTGCTATACGCAGATGACATGAAGATCATGAAACAGGTATCCAAAATAGAAGATGGGCATCTTCTATTTTGGATACCTGTTTCATGATCTTGCTTTTATTGCAGTCTTCCTGCAATAAAAGCTTACTAATTTTCAACATTAGGTACTGCAATATTAACAGACTGCACTTGAATGTCTATAAATGTTATGCATGTTCTTTAACTCAATAACCAAACCCTCTAAACTTTAGTTACAAATTATTGAATACTCCAGTGACAAGAGTGAATGAAATTCGGGACTTGGGAGTAACATTTCACTCAAAACTTATCATTGACATACAAATTGAATATGCATGTAGAATATAATGTTGTATATTTGAGAACAATACAATTTAGCAAAGATGTATATATTTAAAACTTCTCAAAGAATTAAAAAAAAACTTCTCAACTGAACTTCAAAAAACTTCTCAACTGCCTCATTAGTCTAGTGGTCCTAGGCGCGACTACTAGATTAATGAGGCAGTTTAGATAATTAGAATACTTAATTTATTGATGTGTTGACTTATGTATAAAACTGATAACATTCATAGTTAAAATGTACACAGTATGATTACATAATTCTTATATGAATCAAGAATATTATCTTTAGAGTCATCATATTGTATTAGGTCAACATATAATAATATAAAAAATATATTATCTATGTAGATAATAATGATGTCAATCCTTCTACCGATACATGGTAAATGAGTTAAAGCTATCAAATCTATAATTACATATATCAAATTAATAAGAGCTAGATATTTTGGTTTGTCTCAGACCAATATAGATATTATATACATACCATCACGCCTGTTTTCCCCGAAGGGTTCGGCAGAGGTGTACTAATGTACACCCACATTTCGCCGGTATGTTTTAGGTCCCATGTAATAGGGGGCGAGCCTATTACCACTAACCCGGCACAAATACAGACTCCGAGCTGCTACTGGGAATTTCATAGAAAAACCTAACAACACTTTAATCGACTAGAGTAGACTAATGAGGCTAAGACTAATATACTTTAATTTGAACATGATTATTTTCCAACTATTTATTATTTGTACATGTAGTACATGAAGTATATTAATATGTATAAGCAGGCACCAGGCACTGCTGAATTATCAGATTTTTAACCTTTTGAACGCCAGAGTATAAACATAGCGCCATACCCCTGACGCCAGGCCACTTTTTCTGCCAATGACCTTCATAAATGAAAACACACTAAAGTAATGATTAAATTGTTTATTTCATAATATGGTGCAACATATATTTGTCATATATTTGTGACGTTGGCGTTCAGGGTAAGATTTCGTTTGTCACATATATGTGACAATGGCGTTCAAAAGGTTAATGACCAAATTACTTGACAAATATACTTTGCCCACCAATTTACTTATTACAAACATACTTGGAAGACTAACAATTGTTAGTGTGCTACTGTTCAGATGAATCTTATCATCAAGTAAATATAATTAGATATGCTTTGGTAATTATAATTATAATTATTTATACATTAAATTAATATTCTCCTATTTTTGTTATGACCACTAAGGTTGGTTTCAAATTTCAAGCAAGCATATTTATCTGCATTCAGATGTTAAACAGTAAAGAATACCAATATTATACCCACTATTCGGTCTGACTGGAATAATATTATTTAAATGGTATGGGTATATTGGGTTGCTCTAGAAAAGCACCATCTTAAAACCCATGGTGAACTATAGGTCCCAGACTAGACCTTTTGGGAGCACAGGCATGATAGACAAACAGATAAATTGGTCTATATGGCCATTCTAATTGCTTCTAAACATTATGTAACATCATGCCATCTATGACCAGAGTTCATTACTCCTAGATAAATAGAAAGTGCGTAAAATATCTATATTCATTCACTCACCAAACACTTTTTTCGCCGGCTCCATAGCGCGCAGGTAACTTGAATTTATCAGCCATTGAGCCAAGTCCGCAAAACTGATTTTTAGCCACGTTATTTAATGTTATCCGCTCCAAAATACCACTCCAACTGCTTACAGTTGTGCACAACGTTTGTCCCCTCCTAAACATAGTAATGATAAATTTAATAACGACAAACAAGGCACAGTAAACTTAACCTTTTATGACATGACAAAACTCAACTGTCAAGTCAAATAAACTGATAAGAATAAGCATGTACTCACTGTATTTAATTAAAAATAGTTCACATATCAAGCTTATCAGCATACAATGGTAAACAAAACCGAAATTATCGGATGGATGATGATTAAATCATTGGATACTAATATTATACTAACATGTACGGAAGTCCATTTTATATTCTTATTCATTCGCAATTTATCATCTTTTGAATCTGGTCGAATTATATATCAAATACGTCACAAACATTTGACAGTAATATTGCTGTCATGTCATTAGTTCATCAGCTGTCGATGACTTAAGCGGTTGCCGCAACGATCGAAACGCTAAATTTGCTATTGCATATCTAAACATGTTAGGCACTTTCGGTGAAGTAGGTATTAATAATAATGTAGTTTTTAAAAAAAGCTTACTATCAATGTGGGTCACACATTACTAGTATTCTAGTTAACCCCTCGTACTAAGCTAAATGCTATTATTACGAATAGGTTCACTTCGGTAGGCGGTAGTGCAACGAGTGGGTTTCGAACCGGCAACCACATGATCACAAGTCCGAGGGTTAGAGTATTGCCGCTTTAATTTAACATAATTATTCATTATTTTCCTTACTATAATTAATCGGTGTTATGGGCAACAGTGTCGTGGGCGTTGATGTTAAAGGCGGCACCGGCGGAGATATGCGCGTCGGTCTAATAAGCGATGGTGTCATTATAGATTATAGGCGTTGGGTTTATAGGCAGTCAGTGTTATATACATTAATCTTGAAGGTGTCAGCGTTTTTTTATTTTTATTTTTTTTAAAAAAAGCTTACTAGCAATGTGGGCTACACATTACAAGTATTCTTGTTAACCCCTCATGCTAAGCTAAATGCTTGTGTTACGAGTGGTTTCACGTCGGTAGTGCAATGGGTGGGGTTCGAACCGGCAACCACATGATCGCAAGTCCAACGCCTTAGCCATTAGGCTACCGCCGCTTTTTAAGCGCCCAGTACCATATTTGGTACCAGTGTTCTACGTTACAGAGCATCCACACATGACCGGCGGCTCGGCCGGCTGTATGGCCGCCAGCTCGCGCGGCTTACGGCTGCCGGCGGCAGTTCGCTCGAAGTTCAAAATGGAGCTTGACACAAAGCTTGCGACATGTCAGTCTGGAAGCCGGCGGTAAAGCCGGCGGCATGTATGGATGCACTATTAGGGCCATCGATATTTTGGAAGTCGCCAGGTGCTCCGGTATTATAGGAGTCGGGGTTATCGGCGTCAATCCCATAGGCGTCGGTGTTATAGGCATCAATCCTATAGGATTCGGTATTTGTGGCGTTGTCGGTGTTATGCACGCGGGTTTTACGTTATTATTATGTCAGTTTTATGGGTGTGATGGTAGTACCTAATTAATTTCAAAGATCAAGATTGCGCCATCCTGAATTCCTGAGCGTACATGTTCTTATAGAATAATTATTTATCACTGTTATCGCATGAACTTTAGATACTGAAATATTCCAAAATCACATTATTAAAACTATTGGCAACGAAAACCTCACAAAGGAAGCTTTTGTATGGAGATTTATGGATCGTAATTAATTCAGCTCACGAGGGATCTAGGAGGAGGATTTGGAGCAGAGGTTGAATGTTTCGCTCTAAATTTTCGCAATAAATTTAATATCCTAAGAACACGGTTGTAATAACGATGTAAAATTATGAAACAAGTTATTACGTAGGTTCAATAGGTCGGTGACGTGTAGCCGTGCGTACAAAGTGGTTTCTATACAGGGTGGAAGGGACATCGACGCACAAACGCTTACCATGAATTCAGTACATGATTCTGAACCCCCTTGCGTGGATATTTTTCGTCGGTTATTTAAAAAAAACACCCGTACCATACATTTTGACCGTGTAGGTATTGCACTTTTATATGAAAATGCAGATTTTTTTTATTAACCGACGAGAAATATCTATCTATGGGGGTTCAGAATCATGTACCTAATTCATGGTTTGCGTTTGTGCGTCGATGTCACCCTGTATGTTCATATTACTATATTGATTGATACTAACAAACAAAACTGGGCTGAGGCGTAAGTGTATGTATGTATCGTATGAAACAGTGTTACGAACCGCGGGGTTGTAACTTTACGTCGCATGATCTCCTAATTAGATTTTCGCGCACGAAACTGTAAATGGAGCACAATGGAAACAAACTATCTACTAATTTATCAGAGCTTTGAGGGTGTTTATCGCTCACGACTAACTTGGAAGTATTCTTATATCGTCGCTATAGAATAGACACTAACTGAAAGATAGTAAGAACTAAATATTAGTGTTACCAGTGATGACCTATGGCACAGAGACGTGGTCGCTCACTATGGGCGTCATAAGAAAGCTCAAGGTCACTCAGCGAGCTATGCTTGGCACTTCAGAAATGAGGAGATCCGTAGAAGAACTAAAGTTATAGACATAGCTCTAAGGATTTTTGAGTGGAGACCACGCACTGGAAAACGCAGCGTGGGACGACCTCCAACAAGATGGACAGACGACCTGGTAAAGGTCGCTGGGAGTCGTTGGATGCAGGCGGCATATAACCGGTTGTCTATAAGGGTAGGCCTTCGTTCAGCAGTGGACTTCATTTAGCTGATATTATGAAATATTTGTTAAGTCGGTTAAAATTATCAATTTAAGTAAATAGGGATTCTTTGTTAAGGGCGATTATCTACTGATGGTCTGAATAGCTAACTTATTAGGACGGGAACGATTGCAAATTACCTAGGTCTCCGAATACTGAATTGTTGGTGAGTCAAGTTCAGTCAGTTCTAGTAAATATCTATAAACCTTCAAGGATTTATGTGACAATATCTAAAAAAAAAACCAAATACTGCATTTGTTTCCCCTCGCTCTATGCTCTGATGCCATTGTATTCGGGAGCACATTTACAAAGACCACGACTTTGAATTGTGGCAACTTTAAGTAGGTAATATTGGATACTATCGATTAACCCAGCGAATGACGACAAACAATAATTATTTTGATTCATAAAACGTGTCGTGTGTTGTAAAAGGTATCGTCGGCTTGAGTGACGTCTCACGGGCCCTCTCCGAACAGGAGAGTGTACTCCATAGGTATTTAATATTCAAAGTTACGAAATCAGGACGCCTAACCCTTTTTACTTTGTTTTGTTGATCCAAAAACCAGACAGGTATGAAACAAACACTTTATTTTTTAAACTGGGACGTAAAACCTTATTTCTTTATTCAAAATATATTATGCAGAACTCAGCTGAAGTGTAGCTAACCATCATCGAGCAACCGTGTTGCTCGAAGCTAACCATAGAATTCGTTTTACCCGTTTAAGGCTAAAGCGTTAGCCTTGGTAGATGATAAGAAAGAAAGAAAAGAAAGAAAGAAATAAGTTTGAAATAAGTTGATAACGATTTTTATGCAAAAGTTTTAATACCCCTTCGTGAATAAGTTATTGTTGATGTCGCAATTTCTACTGCTAATGTATTATAGCCGAAAAAATTGAATTTGCGCCTAAGGGCTGACGCTTCACCCTTAAAGTTTTTTTTTTTAATTTTAAGTATTTAGACAGGTCACAATCACCGAGAAGACGACGAATGTAAAGGGCAGGTTCTGAAAAAATAAAGAGTCTATGATTGGCTTATCGGTAGGAAATTGTGGAAGCGAGGTCATCTTGTCTTAGCTACATACCAGTGTGAAGCGAGCATTACAGCAAGACTTCTTGTAAAGCTCCGCAAGAGGTCGTCAGTTGTTTTGGAGTTTCCAAGGAGTTTCTAATATTAGATCTATCTTGGGAATACCAGTGCTTTTGACGTACATAAAATAAGACATTTTTTTTATGTTAATAATTTTCTTCGAATAGTCTACACGGGTTGGAAATTTATGGACGAAAAGTTAGTTGGCTTCAGTTGGTTGTGGGTTCGGGTTATTTATATACTTACCTACTTAGGTACCTACGCCTTTAAAACAATCTATTCAGACCATCCTTTTTGGGGTTCCGTAGCCAAATGGCAAAAAACGGAACCCTTATAGATTCGTCATGTCCGTCTGTCTGTCTGTCCGATCGTGTCACAGCCTTGTTTTTCGAAACTATAAGAACTATGCTGTTGAAACTTGGTAAGCAGATGTATTCTATGAACTGCATTAAGATTTTCACACAAAAATAGAAAAAAAACAATAAATTTTGGGGGTTCCCCATACTTGGAACTGAAACTCAAATTTTTTTTTCCATCAAATCCATACGTATGGGGTATCTATGGATAGGTCTTCAAAAATGATATTGAGGTTTCTAATATCATTTTTTTCTAAACTGAACAGTTTGCGCGAGAAACACTTCCAAAGTGCTAAAAAGTGTGTCCCCCCCCCTGTAACTTCTAAAATAAGAGAACGTTAAAACAAAAAAAAATATATGATGTACATTACCATGTAAACTTCCACCGAAAATTGGTATGAACGAGATCTAGTAAATAGTTTTTTTTGAATACGTCATAAACGGAATATTTTGCGCGAGAGACACTTCCAAAATGGTAAAATGTGTGTCCCCCCCTGTAACTTCTAAAATAAGAGGACGATAAAACTAAAAAAAATATATGATGTAGATTACCCACCGATGTAAACTCCCACCGAAAATTGGTTTGGACGAGATCTAGTAAATAGTTTTTTTTAATACGTCATAAATCGTAATGATCCGGAACCCTCCGTGCGCGAGTCCGACTCGCACTTGGCCGGTTTATTTTAAAAATGATTGTTCAAATCTGACTAATAATGTTTTGATAGCGTGGCGCTAAAAATGTCACAACTCCAAAATGTCATATCCTGGGTTCGATTTTTTTATTTCTTTGAAGAATAAAGAATTACTCGTGAAAGAAAGGAATTAAGTAAAAGTTTATTTGACTGCTGCATTACATGATACACAACCGTTTCAGACAGACTTATACAATCTGCCTCATTAGTCTACTATGGTAGGGATTCGATTTGGATTTTTCTTTGAATTTATCAGTAGCGGCTCAAAGTATGGATTTGCGATGACATCGGTATGCAGTATCCTTAAGTAATCAAGTTATATTAAAATTGAGCGAGTAATATAGGGTCGTCCCCTATTAATAGACCCAAACATCCCTGGCGATCTGTGTGTGTGTAAATTAGTACGCCTCTGCATAACACTTCGGAGAATACAGGCTTAGTACTTTGAAGTTTTATTATACAGCTTACTGCTCAAAGAGTTGTCAACTCCGCCCACGTCTCTATTTTCATAAAACATTTTAGTTGCATATCACAAGGTATCGTCGTAGGTAGTGTTGCCTTACTATCGATTGTCTATCGATAGGTTGTCAATACTATCGTGATCTCGAAAACTAGTCAGAATATCGATATACTATCGATATTATCAATATCCAATAGTGTTGATACTATCGATAGTAGGTATTGATCTTCATCAATAGTAAAACTCAATTTCTTTGATAGATACTATCGATAGTATTGTAAAATTCCAATACGATCGATAGCCCTATCGATATTCTGACTAGTTTTCGAGGTCAACTATCGATACATAAACTATCGATAGTAAGGCAACACTAGTCGTAGGTAGTAAACTGTTACTTATAGAACTGACGTCGCGTCATGTTGCCTCAAGTCCTTAATACCGTCTCTATCTACTTACCCAAGGGAGGGTGCCACTCCCGGTGTATATGACTCTGGTAAATAATACATACACGAGTACTTAACTATGACGCACAATTCCGCACGAATACCAAGAATGCCAGTTTTGTAATATTCATAAGATGAATTATATTATCAAAACAACCAACCTTATTTGTGAGGTTATTCGGTTATTCAAAAGTTGCGAAGACGTGTGCTGTTGAATTTCGTGAATTATGTGACCTTGATAATAGAGCAACGGAAGGCGTGTGGTTTTAGGTCGGTACGAGTCCTACATACCCTGCTGTCTTCTCATGTGGCAGACGTAGGCGAACCATAAGGAATTTCCGCACCACAACAAAAGGGCGTAGCTGGACACGTGTAAGAACGTGGACGAAGCAAAATCAGTATCTATTTACTTTATTATATAATAATTTGTTTTTAGTTTGTTTGTTTGCTTGCTTGAACGCGTTAATCTCAGGAACTACTGGTCCGATTTGAAAAATTCTTTCAGTTGTAGATAGCCCATTTATCGAGAAAGGTTATAGGCTATATATCATCACGCTAAGACCAATAGAAGCGGAGCATTAATGAATAATGTTGCAAAAACGGGAAAAATATTCCTTTTAAATGCAGAAAAACCGAGAAACCACGCGGGCGAAGTCGTTGGCGGAAACCTAGTGTAAGATAAGGCTATAGCTAAAGGCTTCTCGTAGGTATGTGTAATGTTTGAGGTCGGGTCGCTTACACTGGCTGCTTTTCAGAAGACTTCACACGCCATCGGTAATAAATCTTAGGAATGCAGGTTTTTTTCACTACGGACAAGTCACGAATCTCATGGGGAAGGCAAATGCGATTTTCCACTAAACTCCTCAATTTTAAGAATGTCAATAATCTTGTATACAAAAATTACTCCATTATCGACGATTTACTTTTCACAACGTTTTAGCCCAAAATTCGATTCTCCAATGGAAAAATAAATGATTTGTAAGTTACCTAAGATAAAGATAATTATAGAGAGGTGTTTGTGTGAACTCGCCCTAATGTAAAACCTTGCGTGGGAGTGGTTTCGTAGCATTAAATTAGTGTTACATTTGAGCTAAAATTAGAGATGGAAATTAATTTTCGTTAGAACTGGGTTAATTAATTTAGAGTTTTATTTTATGAATGAAAGATAAATTAATTTTAGAGATCAGATTTTTTTATTTACAATTCTTAGACCCTAAATTAATATTTATAAACTGTTATATACTTTTGTAAATAATGAGGATGCAACCACCCTCATTATTTACAAAAGTATACAATAAAGTAAACAATGAGGGTGGTTGCATCCACTCCTATTAAACTTGTGTCGCTTGTCAAATATATTCAGTGTGCTACTAGCTACCTGCCGTTTCACTTGTCCCTACGTCCGATATCTAACAGTGGCGACGAGTACCCACAATATAAAAAATAAAATATAAAAATGTCTCATTTTGGAATTTTGTCTAGTTTTGACCATAATATTCATACTTGGCAAAACTATAAGCAACGGATTTCACAATGGTACATTGCGAACGACATTGATGATGTAAAGGATTCGACGGGAGTGAAAAGGCGGGCAATATTGCTAAGCGCACTCGCCGACAGCACTTACAAACTAGCGGCCGATCTAGCGTTACCGAAGGAATTGACGCAGGTGCCATACGAAGATATACTCGTGCTTCTCGACAACCATTTCACTCCAAAAAAATGCGGATTTGGTGAGCGGTATAACTTCTATGCTGCTACTCAAGGGTTGGAAGAAACATTCCCGCAGTGGGCTGCACGTCTTCGTGGGCTAACTACGCATTGCGGATTCCTGAACGTTGAGGAGGCGCTTCGTGACCGTTTTGTGATGGGTATGCAACCGGGCCCAGAAAAAGACAAACTGTTCGCGCGTGACCTTCAAGAGTTGACGCTAGCGAAAGCAGTGGAGTTGGCGGAGAACGTGCGTAGTGCACGTAAGGGAGCAGCAGCATCATCGGCAGCGGCGGCGCAGGGCCCGTCCACGAGCGAGACGCTGTTCAAGATCGCCACTACGAAAGAGTCTAGTGTAAACAAAGAAAAGTGTTCCGTGTGTGGTTTTAAAAATCATAAAACTTCTCAGTGTCGGTTTGCTAGTTACACATGTAAAAAGTGCAATGTAAAAGGGCATCTTCGTCGAATGTGCAAAAAAATTAATTTTGTAGGTACCGGCGGTTCGGGCGAGAGTGACGATGACGGTAAGGCAACTTCAATATGTACACACAAAGGTGAACCTATGACTTTAGTAGTTTCAATTAACGATATAAGGCTCAAGTTCGAAGTTGATACAGGCTCGGCAGTCACAGCGATTTCAGAGACATTGTACAAAAAATATTTTAAATGCATGCCGTTATCAGTAACTACAGATCAATTGTTTAGTTACACAGGACGTGTAATCCATTGTCTAGGAGTTGTGCAATTGCCTCTTACGTATTTAAACCAAACACATGTAGTTAAAGTGCGAGTAATACGTAATGGTGGACCCCCAATTTTAGGCAGAGATTTTATTTGTTTGTTTCGATTACAAATGTTACAAATAAATTTTTGCCAATCTGATTATGTAGAACAGTTTAAATTACAATATCCATCTGTTTTTTCAGACGAGTTGGGGGTATTTACAAAGTATAAAGTTAAGTTAAATTTAAAAGATGACGCAAAACCAGTTTTTTTCAAAGCACGTCCCATCGCATTTGCACTTAGAGACAAGGTAAACAGTGAGCTCGATCGCTTGCTACACATAGGTGTATTAAAACCGGTTCAGTATTCCGATTACGCGTCACCCATTGTGCCTATATTAAAGCGTGATGGTTCAGTTAGGTTATGCGTTGACTATTCTGTAAGTGTTAACAAACAGCTGGTTGTCGAGCAGTATCCGTTACCGACAGCTCAAGAACTTTTTACAAAATTACATGGGGGTCAACAGTTTAGCAAATTAGATTTGACGCAAGCATACTCGCAGTTTTTGTTAGATGAGGAATCCCAGAAGCTTACTTGTATCAACACCCACCGCGGGTTATTCATATATACGCGATTAGTTTTTGGTCTCGCTAGTGCTCCAGCTATTTTTCAACGGGCGATGGAGTGCTTACTGTCAGGTCTAGAAGGGGTTATGTGTATGCTCGATGACATTTGTGTTACTGGAGAAACTAAGGAACAACATTTAGATAGATTAAGTTCAGTCTTGAAAAGACTTCAAGACGCTGGTCTTACACTGCGTAAAGATAAGTGTGTCTTTTTCGAAGATCAAATAGAATATCTAGGATATACAATAGATAAAAATGGCTTAAGAAAATCGCAACAAAAAGTTAAGGCAATAGTTGACGCGCCTACACCCACAGATGTAAATAAGTTGCAGTCGTTTTTAGGATTAGTCAATTATTATAGGAACTTTGTCCCTAATGCGTCTTCAATATTGAGCCCACTTTATTCCTTGTTGCAAAAAGGCAATAAATGGAAGTGGGAGATACAAAATAATAATGCATTCAATGAAATTAAACAATGTTTAGCCTCAGATCAGGTTCTGGCACATTACGATCAGTATGCTAAAATAATTTTAACAGTAGATGCCTCACCCAGTGGACTAGGAGCAATATTATCGCAAATAGGTTCTGACAAGGTGGAACGTCCGGTCTCATTTGCCTCACGAACTCTGAACGCAGCAGAAAAACGGTATTCACAAATACAAAAGGAGGCTACAGCAATTATATTCGGTGTGCGACGTTTTCACCAATATATTTACGGGAGGGCCGTACCATTCATACTCCGTACAGACCACAAGCCTCTTTTATCTAGTTTTGGTCCGTATCGTGGTATACCGGAGGTATCGGCAAATAGGTTGCAGCGTTACGCTATGTTTCTTAGTGGTTATAATTATATCATTGAATACATACGCAGCGCTAACAACAGCGCAGATTACTTATCGCGTGCAAGTTTGCCTGACAATGAGTCAACGGCAGCGGCGACTGGGGGGTGTGGCTACGAGGCCGACGGCAGTCTTATACCTGTGGAAGATCGCGCCTCGTATGTTAACTTTGTTATCGATGGTAGTTTACCCGTTACGCTTAGCGAAATTCGTGATAAAACTGGCAAAGATGTAACATTAAATAAAGTCGTGTCATATATTGTAAATGGTTGGCCTAAGCGTTTAACAGATACGTTATTGAAACCATATTTTTTATGTAAAACCCAGTTATCTTACGAGAGCGGCTGTATCATGCGTGGACATAAGGTAGTTATACCAGAGGTACTAAGAACAAAACTATTGTCGGAGCTCCATAAATCACATTTAGGTATTGTTAAAACGAAAGCAGAAGCGCGTAGTAGATTTTGGTTTCCAGGAATAGATACCGCCGTCGAAAAAATGATTGCAGATTGCGAGGTTTGTGCACAGTTACGACAGTTACCTGCGCGTGCCCCGCTAGCGCTCTGGCCACATCCACCTTACGCGTTTTATCGGATTCACATGGATTTCCTCGGGCCCATTCATAACCGTTCATATTTAATTATTGTAGATGCGTACTCAAAGTGGGTAGAAGCGTATGATATGGGAACTAGTACAACATCATTATCGGTGATTAATAGATTGTATGAGTACATGGCAAGATTTGGCTTGCCACATACAATAGTCAGTGATAATGGCACGCAGTTTACTTCCTTGGAATTTAAAAAGTTTTGTGTTTCTAATAGTATATCGCACGTGACGTCGCCAGCTTATCATCCAGCTAGTAATGGGCAAGCGGAAAGCTACGTAAAGGTAGTTAAGAAGGGAATTAAATCTTGCATGTTAAGTAGCAACAATAGTAAAGAACTAAACAATCAGCTGTTTAAGTACTTATTTGATTATAGAAATTCTATTCATTCGTCAACGGGTTATTCACCTGCCCAAATAATTTTTGGACATAAATTGCGATCGCGATTAGATTTATTAAATCCAAAGCAACCCTTACCGGCATTTGTCACTCTCACTCGAAACGTCGAAAACAAACAGTGTTTGCAGTCTAAAACGCTCAGTAATACGCAAGTGACCAAATATTTTAAGTTAGGGGACTATGTGTGGTATAAGAAAAACAATATAAATATGCAAGGGTCGTGGAATAAAGGAATCATAATAAAACAAATTGGAAAAGTTGTATACATTGTTAAGGACTGTATAACTTCTTGTAATGTTAAAAAACATAAAAATCAATTAATAGCATATAAAGGTACAGCTCCAGCCATGCATCAGTCAGATTATTGCCCTATTGAACTTGAAGATGTTAGTCCTTTAGAAACCTCTTCTCCGCCGAACTCAAATTCCCAACTGGCTGACAGTGTGACAGACACGGCAGGGGAAGGAAGTGATGAACAAAATGGGGAACGAGAAGAGAGAGTAGATCCTGATGCGAATGCCAACAACTCAATAGAGGAAGATGAAGAATTCTATGAGGCAAATACAACAGAAGAGCCTCACGATGAAAACCTCGAGGAGTCCTCCCCGGGGCAGTCACTTCAGCTCGAAGGGAGAACTGTGAGTGGGAAAACACTGCGACCTGTACCTAGGGTAGATTATAAACGTTTTTATTAAAACTAGCGTTGTTATATATATTGTCAAGCTAGGGGAAGGAATGTTATATACTTTTGTAAATAATGAGGGTGGTTGCATCCACTCCTATTAAACTTGTGTCGCTTGTCAAATATATTCAGTGTGCTACTAGCTACCTGCCGTTTCACTTGTCCCTACGTCCGATATCTAACATAAACTATACAATAATTTGTACCGTAATTGACATACGACAGCGTAGAAAGGTATTAGGTCGGTACTTCGATATTATTTCATTCGTCTCGCAATATTCTCATGCAAGCAACCTGAAGTTTTTGTTATTATATCTTCCATTTAATTTTCAACATATTAGTTTACATTTTTACAAATTATATCAAAACATAAAAACATTTAAAAATATAAAAAATAGTCATCCACCGGTATCGGGAACAGGGTCCAAGCTACCGGTGGTCAGGGCCCCAAAGAGAGGAACCTCCTAACAATACGCGCCGTATCTAGGAGTACCGCTCTCTGTATCACGCCCTTGACCCAGCTGCCTAACGAGAGCCTCCGCAGGTGTGAGTCGAGCCTCTTGGCTATTAAACCATTGGCGGTCACAACTATCGGTACATACGTCGGTTGTTATTATTATTTTTACAATATTTCATTCTTCATGAACTCATATACCTACTGGCCCAGTGTTGGGAAAGCCTCCCAGAATGAGAGGAGCTAGCCTATGCCTTCTACATTATCCTGGTGCGTGCGGGAAACTTCGCAGATCATCGAAAACCTCTCGATTCGCTCAAAATATTTTCCATCCTTTACCAAAGCCTTCTTACTTTAGAAAATTCAGGCAGTGATATTGATCGAAACTTTATAAAATTCAGAGGGGGCCTTAGATTCAGTCTAAAGACCTTTGACTTGGCAACTCATCACCAACAACCATAGGTACTGTAACATAGCTCAGCTCTGGTCTCCTCTGAATTTGAACATGAAACCTTTGTCTTGGCAGTTCAATGGTCATTATATAACGCCAATGGTCATATTCTAAGCTAGTCTTGGACGTTCTTAGTCATAGAATATCAATACTCAAAGTTCCGTTCAATCTTTTCCAAACTTTCCTGTAACTCGCTAGTCGTACCTACCTTTTTTCTTTAATAAAATTTCTAAAATATTTAGGGGAATCTCCGGTAGAGATGATAAAGTTTCTAAAAGTTTATCTTTCAGACAGTCGCGCACCTGTTCTGAGTAAGGTACTGATTGCCAGATTTAAGATAATGTTAGGTCTTACGGTTAAAGAGTAGTAAGTATGAAAAGTTCTAAATTTTCTAAAGAAAATTTTGACCGCGTGTGGTAGCCACCTTAGTCTGAGTTCTTAGAGAAAACTGCTTTTGTTGAAATACACGGCGATCGAATCCGCGACCAGCGCAACCAAGTAAGTTTTGAAATGTTTTCCCAAAACTGGTTAAGTAATGCTGGGTGTCAGCACAACCACTATCTCTCAGTTCACCGGTCTTCTTATGTCATAAGCATAGAAAAATCCAATAACATGATCTAAGAAGCATGCCATACTTTGAAACTACTAGACTAGTGAGGCAGTATTTTTTAGCGACCAAAATATTTTACCTTTTCCTCCGTCTTTTGTTGTCTACAGCTTCGAATGTTCCGCTTCAACAATCTAGAAATTGGACTTACCTGAAGTACGCGACTTTAATTCTTATTTCACCACGGAACGAATTCCCCGAAAAACCGATTAACGCGAAGATCGACATGCTTCGAAAGAGTCACGTATCTGCGACCTACTACACGAAGTTACGACCTTACGATCTAACGACCAAAGACTTGGGAGCACTTAAGCCCAAATTAAATTCCTGCGACCGTCCCCCTCCATTAGGTTGGAGTAGATTTGATTTCCAGGTACTTAATTTGTTTGCTATTTTTAGGCGTAGGGGAGGTAATGTGTGACGTGTATGAATGTATGAGACGCATGGTGAAGGTTTATTATATAAAATTTGGATTTCGACTTTGGATTTTTTTTATTGGAACATTTCGAGGATATTCCCGCGAGATATTTCGAGGATATTACAATAGTGAATGGATATAGTCAAATATATTATATATATTTGACTATATCCATTCACTATTGTATGGGCTATATTACTAGTGTAGGTATTAAATGTCTTTGGCTACAGTAATTTACTTTTTTCGACTGCTTGGAGGTCCTTTTTATTCCTTGGTCAAGCCAGGCCAGGCAAAGTGTAGGTAATTGAATATTTCTATGAAATTCTCAATAGGAGTTTGGAGTTTGAATTTATGCCGACTTAAGGGCAATACCTTAAAAAACCGGCGAACTCTGATTTACTTTAGTGTACTAATATGACTCCCGTTTCGCCGGTTTGTATAGGTGGTTGTAGAGGTGTATCTCTGTCCTACCTTTCGGGGACTACAGGCGTGATCGACTATTATTTTTATTTTAAACTTCCACCTTTCGAATAAAAATGGCCAGGGAATAAAGAAAATCTTTTCAACACAACAGCTACGCATGTCCCAAAATACGGCCCGAGGCCAAACAAACTCCGCAATAGTTTCCTACATTTAATTAATTTTCGTACTGCAATCACGGAGTATTTTCGTCCCTAGAGGAAATATAAAGAGGAAAATTTCAGGGTTATAAGCAGAAAGAAATTCGGTAAGTACAGGTATTGGAACGTCCCTACGGATGACTTTAACTTGATGGGTTATATCGGTAAACTGAGACATTGGACCCCAGAGTAATGACCTGATTTCCCCCAATTTGTATGAGGGGTCGACTATTTTTATTAATTTCGTGGGCTTGATTATTTTGTGTATGTTAGCGTGATAGGTTACTTTGGAGTATTTGACATAGGCTGTGGCTTAGTGTCTTGTTATTTATTAATTAGACAAGTAGACCGCTACTCTTGTGGAAATGCCTCATAAGGTATTTATTTTTTATGCCATTCATATTACCAGTCTCACTGACAAGCGCGACTGCTACGCTAAAGGTCAACTAGAGATTCTGGTATCTGGCAGTGTTCTTGGGTTTTTTTAATGAAATTCTCTGTAGCAGCTCGGAGTTTGAATATGTGCTCAATTAAGTAATGGCATTAGGCTCGCGCCTTATTACTTGGGACATAAACATACCAGCGAAATGTGGGTGTACATGAGTACACCTTTGCCTGACCCTTCGGGGAACACAGGCGTGATGGCCTGTTAAGTAGCAGTATGCATACTGTTGCCTTTCGTACTCTCTTCTATCTCCTTTTATCCTTCCCCTCCCTATTCCTTATATAGGCTCGGCAGCCCATCTGCAACTCCTTTGGATTTGCAGATATCCATGGGCGGCGATGATTACCATTAGGATCCCGGTAATACCACCGGATTGAAAGAATGATTAAATTCGGTTATTAGAGTTATTAAAGAAGTTTCAGAGTTTATCATATGTATAGGTATAAATCTTCCCTCTCATAAATACATTTTAAGCCATTATTTTCCAACAACTTATCTTCAAGCATTTTTCTTCCATATTTTCCGAACAAACTAAGATTATATTCAGTAGTGTAGTACTACTGTTTCTAGACTTTAGTTTGATAAAAGGAACATTCAAAGAATATAATACAAAGCTCTTGATTGGCTGATTCCTGCTAAGTATTACAAAGCCGGTTTTCGACCAATTACCTTTTGTAATAGCATAACATCAAGTTATCTGGTTGCTCTGGTGGTGAACTATGAGTTAGATGATAAGACATAGATTATTATTTATTGGATATAGATACGATTTTCAATAGTGAGAATCTAAACCGACGGTCATGCATGAAGAGATTAATGAATGTAGATGAAGCGAAAGTAGTGTGCCAGGATCGTGGCAAGTGGAAATCTAGTCTCTGCCTACCCCCGTGGGAGATGACAATATGTATGTATGTACAATTTAAGACCATTGGAAGCTCAATAGCTTGGGCCTAACTTAGAATAGCTGGAGATCTGTTCATATACAGAGAAAGTACAAGTTACCAGGTCATGGATTGGTAACCACGCTTAACTGTACAAGACCTTTCCCTTTCTAAGGAAGTGCAATATAAAATCATCCTCCTAACATTTGCCCAATTATGTTGAGATCAGCTTCCAGTCTAACCAGGTACGCCTGAATAAAAGTATTTTACGCAAAGCGACTGTCATCAGACCTTCTCAACCCAATTTCTGGACAACACCGCTTCTTACCGCTGATTACCTCTAAAGATCCTCATGGGTGTTCAGATGTTCGTATGACAACCGTGATTGACGGCTTTACGTGTTCTTCAAGGCACGGAGGGGTCTCAATTACTTAAGAATGGTCGCCCATCCCCAGACTGACTGACGTAGTAACTTAGCCACGAGCCCCTCCATCAAATGGATCAATCAATTACAAGAACGGAAAATTCGCATGTCAACGTCCGAATAATTTGGCGGTCATAAAAGTGAGGAGCGAAGTAAGACCGTATCCTAGGTCCCACGTTTAGCTACTTAATAATCCTCTTACATAGACTAACTGACAGACAATGCACAGCTTAAGCCGGTACATCTAGAATAGTATGAAAATTTTGACAAGAACTCCTTATAGGTGAGCAATAAGATTATCAGAAAGATCGCAACCATCGCGGGTAAAGGGTTAGTTTTTAATAAAAATAAATTGTATCATTCTTAAGGTTTTTTTTTAGACCTAATATTTACGTTTTTGCATACAATGATAGGAGAGGCCTTCATGCAGCAGTGGTCGAATATGGGCTGATGATGATGATACAATGATACCACCTTCAGATGCATAATCTTTGGCTCTAAAGTTCGCCAATCTCGTATTACCGGCGTAAGACTAATTGCTGCTTCGCTCCTTACCTTTTACACCAGATGCCGATCGATCTTCCGGTAGTCTCACTGCGGACTTATGTAATTAGGCTCTTTCTCCGAAACTTCGTCAATATTCGGTTCTAGTTTAAGCTTCGTATATTAAGCTTTGTAGATTCTGTTGTTTCGCTAGGATTTTGTACTTTCAGACTATGAGATTATAAGATTTGTTTTCCATTGGGGATGACCATGCAGCTTTAGAATTGCAAAAAAAATGATGATAATGATGACATTAAGCCCACCAAGCAAAACAGTAAATTAAATAACCTGAGTATAAAATCTACAAATTAAAACAAAGAAATAGTAAATCATATTTTTATTGACTATTATTAAAACAATTAACCATTTTGTAGTCAAAATGCTTCTACGTCAAATAACTTCCACACATTGTCAACCAAATTATTTTCCATTGCGTGGAGAAAAGAAAGGACAGGTGTTTTTTCTTATTAATCTATTTTTCTGATTACCTACTTTTTAATTTATTTTTTTCACTCTTTATGAATAGGTTCTCCCTTAAATTATGTAAAATAAAATTGTTTTCCGTGGACTTTTTTCTGAATGGTTTCCAAAAAATTACACTTTTCTCCTTCCATTGGTAGAAAGGGATGAAAACCATGTGTATGTATGGCCCAAGAAGTTTTTCATCTACTAAATAGTGATCTAAATATGTTTTTTTAATAGGTAGTTCTAATAGCATTGATGTTCAACGTTTCGCTATTAAGCTCTTAAGAGGGATTTTTGTCTGGAATCCGGATTATGTACCTACACTAAAGCTTAAGAGACAACTTGTAAGTTTATTGCCCTGCTGACCGATCACGTTGTACTCTTTCGTTCTTATCAGCAATAAAATGAACAGCTACGTCATAAAAATCGTAAACCATTAAAATGTCGCGAAACTTGTTTTGGTAAAAAGTCGCGAAGATTGTTTTGGTAACACCCAACTTTTAATGCATACTTAGATGACATATTCCCTTCTGGAATCTCTCTTTTGTAATAAATTTTTGATTCGTTGACAAAAAGTGTTCGGGTTTGATTGACATTTTAATTTTTATAGCATTTACCTTCAGTGTTTAATTTCAAAATAATTATCTTTTCTTATATAAAATTCCGACGAAAACATTAAGTTTCTGCATCATTAGTGCTTTTGCTTCAAGTTGAAATATTTCATTACTTTTTGTTTATATTTTTATTTATTGTTTACCGTTTTATGATAAGATCAAATTAAAAAACAAAATGGTGTCACGATGTTCCAATCCGAATTTAAATTTCGCCAGATTCACTTACTTGAGTATTCCTTTAGTTTCAAGGCAGTATATTACACTTATAATTAATAACTTATAATAATTAAGTACATGACTAATGTAAAAATAATTAACATTAATTTATTTCTAATGGAGGTTGAAGAAAATACAATGGTGGGAAAGATTTTCGAGACGAAGAAGAATTTGGAATGAGAAAGGTGTTCTAGAAAGTTCTAGATGGTAGTGACTTAATTTCTAGATTGTTGTTGTCTTTGGCGGACCTGCTCCTGCTTTTCACCGTTCGGCCGCTTGTGTTGTTGTCCCTGGAACAATTACATTTAAGATTACTTACTTATATATCTTACTTCTTGCTAATATTGTAAAAGTTTGTGAGGATGGATGGCTGTTTGTTACTCTTTCACGCAAAAACTACTGAACGGATCTTGATGAAACTTTACAGTCCTATTATTTAGACATCAGAATAACATATGCTTTAATTTATAATGGTATTTTGGGAAATTCCTACAGGATTGGGAAAACCTATTCTAGGCGGACGAGGTCACGGGTAAAAGCTAGTAAGTACGTACCTATATATATTTTACTTGGAATTAAAAAAACACAAAACTTTCTAACATGGCTACACTACAGTCAGTCAGTATTAATACAGTACAGTCTAGTTATACAAATACAGTATATGCTGACCTTTCAATTTAATCTTTCGTTTAATATTCAACAAAGAGTATTCACATATAAGAGATATTTATTTTCCAAACTAAACCTTTGTTTACTTCAATGACCTACTTTATTCGGGACCTTCTATTTAAGTACAAATGTCTCAATATGCCGAACAAATTGACCAAGACGGTCCCAAATGGCTACCTTCTAGAAAAAATCCTTTCAGAAGATCCACTTAAGTCTGTACTTGTAATAGACAAGCGCGTGACTATAATATTATCTAAGGAGAGCCTGTTTAGCAATGTTTTTACCTAGTACTTTTTTTCTCATTATTTCAAATAGACAACTCTCGCATTGAGATAAATATACAGACGAGACTTGAAAAATATGACCAGAAATTTATAACTGCCTCATTAGTCTAGTGGTCCAACGTGGACTGCTTCGCTAAAGGTCCTGGGTTCGATCCCCAAGCCAAGCAAAGTGTTATTGGGTTTTTCTATGAAATTCTCAGTAGCAGCTCGGAGTCTGGATTTGTGCCCGGTTAATGGCAATGTGCTCGCCCTCTATGACATGGGACCTAAACATACCGTCGAAATGTGAGTGTACATTATTACACCTCTGCCTAAGCCTTCGGGTAATACAGGCGTGATGGTATGTTATGTTTTGTTATGTTAGACTTAAAAAAAACTGTGGAACACAAATATTTACATCGGGTGGGAATCAAACCCTCGACACGCGGCTTTTAGTAACGGCCGCAAAACAATTCCCCTGGCAAACCTCTTATGGATTGTCACACGATTGAAACAAGTGTGTATCTTCTGCAAAGAACGTCGCCTTAACAAAATCCACTAGCTTCGCGCGAGCATCAATAGGCAATTCGATTTGCCGCTCGATTTAATTAAGATTCTACATGTCGGTAAGCTGAAGGTCCATTTAAATTGGTTTGCAATGTTCCTTTACTTAAGGTTAGTGTCTGTAATTGGTGTGCCAACTACGGAAAGACTCGAAAACCTTGAATTAAGACTTTAAGAGGATGTCAGGTATTTTTAACGCGGTTGTTTACGTGTAGATCGGATGTCCTTTTGGTCGTAAATCCAAAAAGGGACAACGATTTTTGCAAAGAATGTTTTTTTTAAGTAAGATTTTATCGTTAATCGTAATTTTAAAATCGATGAACGAATCGATGTAAAATATAATAAATGACATTTAGTAACGTTATAATTATGTATCTTATATCGTCACTACTACATAGTATAACACAAAGTCGCTTCCCGCTGTGCGTCTGTCCCTATGTATGCTTAGATCTTTAAAACTACGCAACGGATTTTGATGTGGTTTTCTTTAATAGATAGAGTGATTCAAGAGGAAAGTTTATATGTATAAAACATATATATTATAGGGAAAAGTCGAGAAAATACACAGGCGAAGCCGTGGGTGGAAAGCTAGCGTCATATAAATTCGCATTCATTTAACTCGTGGTGTTTAGTAGTCTAAACTACTGAACACCACGATACAAACATATCCTCGTATACTGAATCCCGCAGCGGAAATTGCCACACTCGATTCGACAATGCCGCGGTAGGTAGATATGTACGCATTCCTCCCAGAGCGACGAATTTCCTTTCAGACGATGGCGACGACCGCGTGATATGTGAATACTCTCATTATTAGGTATAGTGCCATCAGTTGTGGTGCCGCAAGACTTTTCTCACCGAGCCAACCTTGGAGCCTTCAGACGGAACAGCTTAACCGACCATAATTACATATAATAGTGCTATAAATAAAGAAAGAAAGAACAAAGAAAAACATTTATTTGGTACAAAAACACACAGAAGTTGTCGCTTTGGTCTGAAAAATTGCGTCGTTGGAACAAATTACTGATGTAAGGGATAGATATGTTATTCGAACTGCCTATCGATCTATCGTTAAAGCTTGATAAGTTTATTTACAGCCAGTAGGTACCTACCTAGCTAGCCGACAGTTTAACCGCCATCAATTTATCCAAACGCCGCGTTTATGTCAATTTATGGTTGCTTTGAAATTTCGATCACATGCCAAATTCGATATTCGGGAAACTAAAACTTCGGAAAACTTCGCCGTGCCAGAGGCCCAATTCCTCCCTCAATCCCCTTCCTTCTCTCCTTTCTCCTTCCTTTTTCTTATGTATGTTATTGCAGATGTTCAGCAGCAGCTTGTCTGCTGAATTATCCCATAAAAAATATCTATAAAGAGAGATTTTAGTTTATTCTTTTGCTTTACTGAGTAAGGTCTATGAACCCATAACATCTTATTGGATTCATATTCATTCACATCATATCGGCTCGTAAAACATCTCCTTCCAATAATGCTGAAATAAAAACATGCAAATCTGAAAACGTGCGTCACACACGTTTCAGGCTGTTTTCAGTGGAAGTAGTGATAAACTATCGAGTTGTATTCCACGGCTGTCGAAAATCATATGAGGCAAAAATTACCTGCGAAAATGGTAGGTATACGTGAGTAGATGTTTCTGGAGTTCATTGTCATTGTTTTATATTTTCGGCATTTTTCGGGTTTTATTTAAGTCGGAGAGATACTAAGTTTGAATGCATAATTAAGTACAATACTACGCAAAGTAACCTCCGCAAATGTTCCGACGATCTGGATTTGTAAATCTACTAGGTGTAGAACTAAACAAAATTAAATATTGATTTGTAAAAGTGTCTCTAACCCCGCGTTCCCGCCGACGACAAAACATGTTGAAAACAGCTTTCTATCCCACTCACTCTTTTAGAATTAATAGATGTTTGCAACATGGTATGTCGTCAGCGGGAACACGGGTTAAAAGATCTATTTACAGAAATGAAATATCATTTTTATCATATGAATATTATGTCTCTCTTTACCTGTCTCAAATCCTGCTGGTTTTCCTCCTCCGGCGGGGGTGCAGTTGTAGTAGGTACGTCGCAGTCCTCAGTGGGGGGTACCACGCACCTCAGCGACCTCCTGTCGAAGACTAGCATAGCAGGACATCTCTGTAGCCGCGGGTAGCCTCCCTGGCACTGCCAGTAGCGGTTGCAGGACTTGCCTAGGGGCACGTTCCCGTTGGGGTCTTCATTGCAGAGAGCTGTAAGGTAAATAATCAAGTTAATTAAGTAAAACATCATCATCAACCCATTACATTGTCCCACTGCTGGGTACGGGTCTCCTCTCAATACGAGAGGAATAAGGCTATAGTCCGCCACGCTAGCAGGTTGGCAGACTTCACTCTTCGTCAAGAAAATCTCTCAGGCATGCAGATGTCCTCAAGATGTTTTGCTTCACCGTTAAAACATAAAAATAATTGTTGGGTGTAGGATTTTGGGAATAATATCTGTGCGTCGTTTTCGGAAACGTTCGGTTATTTCTGAACGAATGTGAACGGCACGGGCCGGGCGGCGCGGCGGCCCTTCAAATAGAGAAACCGCGCGAACTCTTCTTCATTTTAAAATTCGAGTCAAGCAGTTATTGTGAAAAGTGCAGTTCTTATTACAATCCGTCCTGGGATATCCATCTTCTTGCAGCAGTGGTGAGTCAATAAAATGCAGCTATTTATTATTTAAATTTCGAATTGCATTTATTCCAAATGGATTGATAAGAAAGCCGAATATTCAGTTTTTATAGCTAATTATTTTTAAGTGAACGAACTTTGTCTTTCTGTCAAATAGCATTTCAGTACCTACTTAAGTACATTTAAATATCTTGTCTCGTTGAATAGGTCATAAATATACAAAAATAATGTTTAGATGGCATCACCCCATCACATGTTCTAAATACAAATTTATTTAGACACAGTACAATGATATTAAAAACTAAATACGTCATTGAGAGCGTACAAAAAACGTAACTTTTTCAAATTTCGTTTTTTTTTATCGTAACGTGACTACGTAAAAAAGTATAAGGACTACCGAAATTGCATGTGTGAAAAAATCAGGGCGGGGATTTTCGCAATAGGTACAGAAATAAATAATGAAATCTCAAGTTATTCTTATGTCTTTTACATAAATAACAACAGTCCATTCGGACTTCGGTTATCTCATTAGGATTGTTCCAACTTCGAAAGCAATAAGCCGTATAAGTTGAATAAGTATATGGCTGTTTCTTGTTTTCTTTATAAGTATGTCGAAGTTAAGTACCTTCTTATGATAGTATTTTTTGTCTATTTGCGAACTGGTATTAAAGGAATATATACAGCTGTTTTCTTTATTGTATTACATTTTTAGTTTGAGTAAGTAGTAGGTATACATATATTTTTTTTTGTGGATCTGAGTCAAGCGCATTTAAAACCGTTGAGTTATGTAAATAGACGATTCTCGCTTGCAAAAAGCGAGATGGCGCTGCCAGCACGCTCAGTTCGACTCGGTATTTAAAAAATCTTTAAAAATAGTAATTAAGTGTTTTTTCTGAAATTCTTATCACGACAGTGCATAACTAGAAGCAATAACTCAGTGAAAGTGTAGTCAGGAAATAGTTTCAATTTTAAACAACTTTTATGGACTAAATAGAATTAGTAAAAAAGTAAACAAACGAAGTGCAAAAATAAATGAAAATTACCATTATTCAAGTGTAAAAACTTTGTGAACACATAGATCAACAGTTACGTGTGAATAAATTACGTCCTAGTGCGTAAAACATAATCCAGAAAGTTTATGTGTGAACAATATAAATCGTTACGAAATTTAAAAATCCGACAACTCATTATTGAATATTTGTTTACTTAAAATAACGCCACCTATTATCCAATAGTAAACAAAAAAAACATGTGCGACATCTATGGATGAGTAGCTTAACTAACACAATTGATCAATATTAAAATACTAATATGGTACTACGATTCACCGAAAGAGGGCATTTAATAATATTACGACATCTATAAATGAGTGGTTGAACTAGTACAGTTGATCGATAATATAATACTCATATAGTACCACGATTATCCGAAAGAGGTCATTGAATAACATTACTGTATAAAATTACTTTATAAGAATAAAATTAATCAATATTCTGAAATGGAGAACCAAAATGTTACTTTTCGATCTCAAAATGTTAAAAAAAAAAATGAATCATTAAACATGTCATTTACATCGATCACCTCAGACTGTTTGGCAAGAAGCTTACCAGATTTATCCACTGCACAGTTATATAATGAGGAGTCCGAGTGCTATAAAGAACAAATATTAAAATTACAAGAACAACTACAAATCGCGCATGCTGAAATAGACAACTTAAATTCGGAAAACAGCAATCTTAAACACCAAATTAATGAACATGAACGTAAAATCGTACAATTAAAACAAATTTGTACAGGCTCGCCACAAGTTGTAAAAATCAATTCTCAAAAAACGAAGAAAAAACTAAAAATAATGCAAAATAACAATTTAAACACGAGTACTGTAGAACTTGGACTAAAAACAGATGACGAAAATATTCCAAAAGATGGCGACACCAGTAAGATGCACATACAACAACAAAATATACCAGAGTCTGTAGTGGCTCCAGATACCCAAAATGGCGTACGAGAAATGACAATATATAACTGCAAATACAATCAATCACAAGATGACACTAAAACCTTAGAAAACATTAGTGTAAAAAACAACCGAAAAATATTCATTATAGGAGAACAGCAGTGTATAGGTCTTTGTAAAAAACTATCAATTTCGAGGGAAACAAATAAATACGAAAAATATAACACATACTCCTTTATAAAGCCGTATGCTAAGTGTAACGAGTCATTGAAACCATGCTATAATTTGGACATATCTGAAAATGATTGGGTAATTCTGTGTATTGGTGAAAATGATACAAACCCAAACCAAATACAATTTCACTTAAAGAATTGTTTAGAATTGTTAGCCAAATGTAATGTAATAATACTTAGCGTTATAAGAAATAGATATCTTAATGAAAAAAAACTAAATACTCTTCTAAAATTGACATGTCACACTTACCACAATTGTCATTATTTGGATATATCTAATTTCAGTGAAAATTATTATAACTATCACTACTTACAGGGTCATATATGCAGGTTAATCAATATTACCATAGATACTAAAGACTATGAAACTAAATACATTCCTACGGGTACAAATAAAGCAAAACCCTATTATCTTACTCGTAATTCACATGGCCTACCCAAAAGTTCCCCTATGGAAACATGCAAAGTAAAA
This sequence comes from Subacronicta megacephala, assembly GCA_958496365.1. Taxonomy (NCBI): domain Eukaryota; kingdom Metazoa; phylum Arthropoda; class Insecta; order Lepidoptera; family Noctuidae; genus Subacronicta; species Subacronicta megacephala. The sequence goes on along the minus strand of OY292516.1, from coordinate 14,249,248 downwards.
GGGACTATCCCATATTATTTTCCTATTATTAAACATGATTCAACTATAACTTCTTCTAAAATATTAGGCGATGACAGTTTTTTATGCCAAAGAAATTAAAAAAAGATAAAAAAACTAAAATAAGATTACTTCATCAAAACATTGCGGGCATTCTAAATAAAATTGATAACATAGAATTAAGCCTAATTGAACTTACGAAAAATATCGATCCAATACAGATTTTATGCTTTAGTGAGACTTTTATAAAAAGAGGCGACGAGACTAATATTACTATTAAGGGATATACAGTGGGCAGCTACTATTCTAGAAAAAAACAAAAGCGTGGTGGTACATGCATTCTGACATATTGCGGAATTGACTGCAAGCCAATAGAAGTATGTAAAGAATGCTCTTGTGATAATATATTTGAATGTTGTGGTATAGAAATCCCCAGTATGAACACAATAATAATATGTTTATACAGAATACCTACTTCTGACATAAATTCATTCTTTAATAAACTAGAAATACTGTTACATAAATTAAGATACAAAACTATACATAAAAAAATCATATTAACAGGTGATCTAAATATTAATATACTATTAAAAAACAAAAATACAAATACTTTAAAAAATATTCTATCAAATTTTAATTTAACTTTACACATAAACGAGCCAACCCGGCAAAATAACTGTATAGATCTCATAGCAAGTAATCACGAAGAAGCACGTGGGTCGGTTCATCGGCTCTATCTATCTGATCATGACACCGCGCAAGTGTTAGAATTTCCAGGAAGGTGTGAAAGAATTTCACGATATTGGTACGTTAAAAAACGAGACTTTAGTGATAAAAATAAAGAAAAGTTTATATATTACATATCACAATTATCTTGGCAGGAAGTCTACGCGGAATCAGACGTAAATAAATCGTTTAATATTTTTCACCAGGAACTTACATTATATTATGAATTATGTTTTCCCTACTATAAATCTAAAATAATTTCAAACATTCAATCTCCTGCATGGATAACTAAAGGACTGAGAAAAGCCAGCGGTATTAAAAGACAATTAAGGTTTAACTATTATAAATATAAGCAAAAAGAAACACTTAAAAAATATAACACTTATGAAAAAATATTAAAAAAATGCATCATATGGTCTAAAAAAAAATAATACTAGAAAACAACTAAATCTAGCAAAAAATAAAGGTAAAGCCACATGGGATATAATAAAAGATAAAGATAAAAATAATAATATCAAGTCGATTAACAGCATAACATCAATACAAAATGATGGAACTATTACTCACAATCCAACTCAAATAGCTACAATATTTAATGACTTCTTTATTAATGTTAGTAATGGAAATAATTTACACTCGCCTAACGATCAATATAAAAAATTATCAATACATTTTAATGAAAAATCTATATTTTTGAGACCCACATCAGAGCTTGAAATCATAAATATTATTAAATCATTAAATAACACCAGAGCTGTAGGGTATGACTCGATTACTACAGAAATAATTAAAGCGAGTGCTTGTGTCATTGCCCCAATTCTTGACCACATAATTACAAACTCCCTGATGCAAGGAATATTTCCAGATAAATTAAAACATTCTATTGTAAAGCCATTGTATAAGAAAGGTGATAGAAAGCAACCTAATAACTATCGTCCTATTACTCTTGTACCTATAATATCTAAAATTTTTGAAAGAGTTTTTTACAACAGATTAATTGAATTCCTAAATAAACATAATATTATTAAAAAAGAACAGAATGGCTTTCAACAAAATAAATCAACCTCTTTAGCAGCATTTTCCCTTATAAGAAATCTAACTGAATACATAGATGAGAAAATTCCTGTTGTAGCCATATTCTTTGATATGAGCAAGGCTTTTGATTTTGTAGATCATGAGATCTTGCTCACCAAATGTGAAAAATATGGCATTAGGGGTGTAGCTTTAGATTGGATACAAAGTTTTCTTACCAATCGTAAACAATGTGTTGAAATTACTAGTTTAAATGACAGAAATGAATGCAGTGTACACAAATCTATATACAAGGTCAACAAATTCGGAGTTCCACAAGGTAGCGTTTTAGGCCCCTTATTATTCTTATTGTACATTAATGACTTACCAGACTCAATAAATTGTCAAAGTGTACTATTCGCAGACGACATATCTGTTATAGTGCCTTACAAGGATAAAGAAACAACTCACGAAATTCAAATAAGTAAAGAAGTACAATTAGTATTAAGATGGTTAAAAGCAAACAAATTAAATGTAAATCTATCAAAAACGAAATTCATAAAATTTGGTACGTACAAAAGTAAATACTCTGATAAAAATAACATTAACATAAAAATAGGAAATGACATTATAGAAGAAGCTGATAGTATAACATTTTTAGGTATAAGTCTTGATAGCTTTTGCAACTGGAAACAACATATAAATGATGTTTGCCTCAAATTAAGCAGATTTGTCTACGCCCTGAGAAAGCTTCGAATCAGGTCAGATGAAAAGACTGCAGGTATAGCATATAAAGGCTATGTAGAGTCAATCCTTAGGTATGGATTAATAATATGGGGGAATTCCACTGATATCAGTCAAGCATTCATCGCACAAAAGAAATGTTTACGAGCTATTTGTGGAGTAGATCCACTAGACTCCTGTAAACCCCTATTTAAAAAACTAAACTTGATGACATTGACCTGCATGTATGTTCTTGAAGTATCAGTGTTTGTAAGGAAGTATAATGACTTTTTTAAATTCAAAGGGGATCACGTTACTAAATACAGACCAAGAGATCCTACTAAAATCATCATTCCATTTTGCAGAACAAGTTTAAATAAAAAGAATGTGTATCACATGAGCATATCAGTTTTTAATAAACTGCCAAAGAGTCTGAGGGAACTTCCATTTAAATATTTTAAAATAAAGTTAAGAAAATGGCTAGTGGATAAGTGCTTTTATACCATAGAAGAGTTCATGCAACATAAAACAACTGTATCTGATTATTTGTAAAAATAATAATTAATATAATGTGATATATAACAGTAATAAATATGCTAAATATTAAATAAATATACTAAATAATAATATAGCCTGACATTTGTTAGTAACATAATATATAATTTAATAAATTTTGTTAGTAATGTAATATTAGTAATATAAATTATAATACATATCAATACATCATTATAAATTTTTGCATGCCTATTACAGGCAGAATATAGCTTGAACTATGCACCATTGTTAAATCTGGTACCACCTGTATTCTGTGCAAATAAATGTTTTCTTTCTTTCTTTCTTTTCTTTCTCGTGTCCTTTTTTTACACTGACGTGTCGTGACTATTTTATTCCAAAGAAAGGGAATAAAATAGTCGCATTTTTTTTCAGGATTAAGTAATAATATTTTAATTTGGGTTTGGCTTAGTCTTGGTTTAAACTTTAATTCGTATTGGAATAACAGGGAGAACCTGATATTCTTTTAGGCTTACTTATGAACTGGTTTTCAATGTAGTTGAAACACTTCAAAAGGGAAGATTTGGGACTCCATTAGTAATTTTACAACAGTGTTGTAGTTAACGTTCTCAAAGAAAAAATACCTAAACCGATACATAGGTACATAAATATAAAATTCATAGCTAAACTAAAAAGTTACAACCTACCGTCGAGTCCACGAATAATTTCAATTCCAAGAATGAACACTATTTACTCGATGGTCGTGTCTGTGGTCGTGCGATCGCGTCCTACAATGACTATTGAATCGATATGTCGTCTTGAATTAGTTATAAACACAAAGATAGCTCCACGAACGTGAAATGTTTTTTTTATAAACCTCTTTGGACCGTGTTTAGGTTTGATTATCTTTTTTCTAAGGAAAGGAGAGGGAAAATATAAATTGAATAAAAATACTTTTTATGAAACTATTTTTTTTTACTTTTTGGACTAGACTTTAGACTTTGGTAGGTATGGGTACCATACACCGTCAGATAACTATTTATTTATTAAAATTTCATTTTCTACGATTTGTGAAGGCGTTATAATTATTTTTGGAATAAACTTGTTGTCTAAGTAACATATTCGGAGAGACTTTGGAAAGGACTTTGTCTTTGGTATTGCAATGAGTATAAAATAAATACTTAAACTGCATATTGAACTAGATATGGAATTCCCAATAATTTCCAATAAAAATGGAAACTAATTTCATACTTATTTGAATATTTATTCTAAATCCTACGACTTTCGCTGTATCCAACGAATAAATAATACTTTATTCGTAGGCTGTATCATATTAAATCATCAAGGATGTTTGCTATCATAATTTTAATGCAAGAACACACGGCTACACATCAAGCTTTACAAAACCATTTTCGACTGACCTCTCATTGTAAAGGTTTTCCGCTCAATTCAAGGTCAGCCTATACGGGTTTTGTATAGCTTTATGTGTAGTTGTTCGTACAAAATATCTAGTAAGTCAACATTATATTCGAAATATGAATTTAAAATTCCTTCGCTTCTTTTCAAAATTCCATAAAATTATCTTGTATAAAAAAACTGTTTAAAAAAAGTGCCGGAGGGCTGTCTAAGGACCTACTCTCTGCCACAGTATTAGAATACTTAGTCAAAAATCTTAGGTGAAATAAAAAAGATGTAATTATTTATTTTCCTTTGTTTATTCTTTTCAGATATTGTTTTTATGAACGTTCTCTTTTAACGGGACCTGTATCTCACCTCCTTATTCATTCCTTATTCAGTTTATAATCGTGAACGTTCTACGGAATATTTTTAAGGTTATGTACGACTATGTTAAGACCAATCGTGTAGACATAGGACCAATACATATTATAAAATTTTGAAAGGAGGTTTTATTTGACAACATGAACTTATTGTTCGTTTTTTTTTTATCTTTGGCACGCGCTATTTGTCATATGCTCAGACTAATAATCCTATATTAGTCTGAGGTCATATGTATGGTGGGTAATTGGTACCTACATTTTCACAAACCTACACAATTACCTAGCTGTACCCAAGCTATGTAATATTTATTACGTGCGGGAATGAAACCCAAATGAGTCGGTCGGTCAGCCACTGCCAGCGGTCTATTACTGTACCCACCTAGTAAAAATAACATACCATTACGATTGTATTTCCGGAAGGGCTAGGCAGAGGTGTGCTATTGTAAACGCACGGTTGGTCGGTATATTTAGATCTCATTTAATAGGAAGCGTGCTTATTGACATCCAAACTCAGAGATGCTACTGAGCATTTCATAGAGAAGCCAAGAGAAGCAATTGCGCATGCGACCATTTGACTAACTAATGCCAGTCAGTAAGTAGGCAAGCTTTTATACCTACTTAATAATATAAAAAGAAAATATTTGTTTGTTTGCTTCTTATAGATAATCTATGAAACCAATTCGCAGTAAGCTAGCGTGGTGGACTATATATTCTTCTCTATATCCTTCTCATTCTCATTCTGAGAGGAGACCTGTGCCCAGTTAGTGGGACATTGTAATGAGTTGATGAAAGTACTGAACTGATTTTTAACCTCCGACACAAAAACCAAGGGGGTGTTATAAGTTTGACGTGTATGTGTGTGTGTCTGTCTGTGGCATCGCAGCTCCCGAACGGATGAACCGATTTTGATTTTGTTTTTTTTTTGTTTGAAAGGTGAATTAGTAAAACACTCCTGGTTCTTAGCTATGTTTGAAATAACGCAATTGTCAGGCGTTTTTTTATTATAATTCTTTCGCTGTTAGAAAACTTTATCCAGACGAAACATAAGCTGTTTATTATCCCGCGGGATGACCGCGATCAATTCTCTAGTCAAATATATCCTGAACAAAATCAAGGAGTGACTGCCTCGCACTTGACCGGTTTTCAATTATCAGATCGCCTGAGAACTAAGATCCGTTTATAGGGCGATTCTGTCCCACGCCTAAGTTCACGACTTAACCAATGTCAGTTATCTATTATTGCGTGATATTCCCAGAGATGGATTTCGAATGATGAAGTGTTGTTCTTTAGTCCATTGCTTTGTACAAAGTCATTAATCAATGTCGTGAGGAGACAGGAAAAAAATGGTATATGAGGATTAGAATGTGTGGATGACGGTTTCCTTATTATTATGGGTGAAAAGGGGAAAAGTGGAAAGGAAACTTGTCTGTCAAGGTCATGGCGAATGTCACGAATCCCGTGGCTGTGTAAATTTTTCCTTTTTCTTGTGTGTAGAAATTGTTATGGACTACGATGGGGTCGGCGAAGGAGCATGTAGGACTCTACCCCCAGAGTGGACCTACCCACTAAAAGAATATGGATGTTTCGCCTCTCCGCTTTTTGCTGGGATTACTGGAGCGAGGGTTTATTCCTCTGAGAACCCGAGAGAGAGCAGTGGCGGACCGCTGTTGCGGTCTCCAGCTCAGTTGGAGGATGTTATGATCCTCATAACATATAACATACTATCACGCCTGTATTCCCCGAAGGGTTAGGCAGAGGTGTACTTAATGTACACCCACAGTTCGCCGGTATGTTTGGGTCCCATGTAATAGGGGGCGAGCCTATTGCCATTCTCCGGGCACAATTCCAGACTCCGAGCTGCTACTGAGAATTTCATAGAAAAACTCAATAACACTTTGCTCGACCTGGGGATCGAACCCAAGACCTCTAGCGTAGCAGTCGCGATGGGACCACTAGACCAACGAGGCAGTTATGATCCTCATCTATCCATATAAGTGAGGTGACACCTTCCACCCCGCCATATCGGGCCTATGCCTGTGACTTTAGAGCAAGGAATAGCAAGTGCGGTTAAAATCCGATATAAGTCCGACGTACCTACTAAAAAAAACCATAATAAGTGGTTTTTCTATGTTTCATTGGGTATGTTTGAGAAATCAGAATATTTACATACATCATCACGCCTGTATTCCCCGAAAGGTTAGGCAGAGACGTACGAATGCACACCCACATTTCGCCGTTATGTTTAGATCCCACGTAATAGGAGGCAACCGGGCACAAATTCTAGTAATGTGCGATCCAAATTGCTAGTAACCTTTTTCTTTAAAAAAATCAGTCTCCGAGCTGCTAGGTACTGAGAATTTCATAGAAAAACCCAATAACACTTTTGATCGAACTCAGAATATTAAATGGCATATTATTTGGCGAACTGTCCTATCTAAGGTAAACTTATCAATATTAAAGTATGAAATATTCTCTACCTACGTATATTATGTGTCTACTGTACATTTATTTGTGTGGGATGACAAGATCGTGTACATTGATTTTATAATTGATTGCATTATCTTGATTGCCACGGAAATGAACGCCAAGCCTCCGAGTAAATAATATTAATAGAGAAGGGGAAATACCTTAGTTGTACAGAGGAATTCTGAATGTAAAGCAATGAATAAACAGTTTAATTCATTCATGCAAACATTCATGACAATCTTAAAGCCAACAACAGATGTCCGGTTGAGCTTTCAATAAATTTGTTTGTAATCATTTTGTGAATTATCGTCCATAACGTGAGTTTGTGTCTAGAGTTCGCACAAAAATCCATTAGAAAATATTAAGCTCTTTCTGCTATCCCCAAATTTTACAATGTAACGAACCGTTTGTCAATACTTTTTCTTTTTAAAACCTTACACGGACTTATGCAGAAATAAAAAAAAATTGCCATTAGCTTATGTCCTCTAATTCGAAAAAAAAGGTCTATTTTTCATAGACTCACAAAGTTTTTGTAAGGCAAATTTTTAAGTAATCATAGCAGTATAAATTGATTTGGTTGTTAAACTTCTATGTGTTTAACACTCCTAATATGAATAGGTATGTTTTGCGAAGAGAAGAAAATTATTGTCAATATACAAACAGACCCACGTAAATGCGTATGTATGCAATCATCTACTTAATATACCTGTGATCTCTATAAATTAGTCAAAGTCTACACTTTCGTTTTCAACCGAGTCGATGGCACGATAACCACAAACAATGTCGAACTAACGATTATTGGATTACATAAGGAAACTAACGCACCTATTATGCTATTATACGCTTTATTAAACGAAGCAATTAGTGTGAAAGTTGTGTGATGATTGATCGGCGAAACGATTGCGGTTCATTCACTAGCGTATATAGAACAGTTACATACAGAAGTGTTAGTTCAGCCAATTTAAAGTATTTACAAAATTAATAAAATTGCATTGGACAGCATAAAAAAACACTAATTAATTTACTTTATACACAAGGGCGTGCGAAATCAGGAACAGATCCAGTTAAAGCAACTGTTTAACTTTTTTTAAATCAATACTGAGATGTAAGAACCCTTTTTAGATTTCAGATATAGAGATATTTTTGAAATCACATTGAAATGGAGGACATATTTAATTCAATAGTTTTATTGGCGTTGTTATCGTATATCTCCGAGACCTCCGTTGTCGTGCCTCAAGCAATCTGGAAGATGTTATTTTTGTGTGTCCCAGGAAAATAATATTTAAACGTTCCTTGAGTCTCGTGTATACATTTTTTTCTGATTTGATGAAACACTTCCAAGTCAGGACTCAGGTTTCAATTAACATACAAAAATATTATTTACCAATGAAAAAGAAAAACTAAAGCAGGAAAATCTTATCATCGAATATTCTATAACATTACACAACAGGGATTTTGTGAAAACATCAGAAAAAAAAACCCTCCCCTTAAGGAAAACATTTTTATTTGTATATTCTGCAATGAGTTTCGACAAGAGGACAATCTTTTAAGTCTTAAAAAAATACGTTACATCGTTTTACAAAAGAGGTGTCTCTGATTATTTTCTCTGGTGTCAAAGCATGAATTCTTTAGACTCTATGAATTCAAAAGCAGAGTATTTTTGGTTTTCCTTATTGCGAACATATAAGCTTTGACTTTTAAAACGTAATAGCGTTCTTTTATTTGGCGCCAATAAAATATTTTATTAACTTCTTGGTTATCTTCAGAATAGATTAGTTTTTAAAAATATGTTTTCGCATAACATTTGATTTAGTAAAATTAAAATTTTAAAGCGAGCATTAATACTAGAAAATATTGCGGGGATCGATCTCAAACCCCGGGACCCCTTTGGGAATTCCCCAAAATCTCATCTTGGTGCTCGCCTACGTCGTATTCGGAATACTGGTGTTTTCCAACATTTAGGTAAATCCACCGACTTAAATTATACATTGTCTGTTAATCACTACAATATAAGAGTTTTATTAAGTAGAACAGAAAAACTAATGATGGAAAATTGCGCTCAATAACGTTATCCAACCATAAATTCCCCATTTAGGTCATACATAGATTTGCACTTAGTCTAAATACTAAGAGTATTTATGTGCTCGAGTGTACATCATTGCGTATGTTATTATGAATAGCGAACATTATTTATATGGGCTTTTCATGTCGCCATTGTAACTCGCATTATTGTATGTGAGTGTACATGATGACAAATTACCGTAGTATGTTTGAATTTATGCGTGTGAGCAGAAAGTTGTGACATTTAGACATAAGGATAATGATATACGTACCATAATAACGACGACGGCTCGATATATTTGTTTTTTTTGGGATGTTTCAATATTTTTAACCACAATTAACAACTGATAAATACCGTTGCCCGTTTATGAAATTTAAGTTGACTAATGACTGCCTCATTAGTCTAGTGGTCCTAAGTGCGACTGCTACGCTAGAAGTTCTGGGTTCGATCCCCAGGTCGAGCATAGTGTTATTGGGTTTTTCTATGAAATTCCCAGTAGCAGCTCGGAGTCTGGATTTGTGCCCGGTTAATGGCAATAAGCTCGCCCCCTATTACATAGGACCTAAACATACCGGCGAAATGTGGGTGTACATAAGTACACCTCTGCCTAACCCTTCGGGGAATACCGGCGTGATGGTATGTTAAAAAAAAAGTTGACTAATTTGAGTCACAGAACAAAAGAACATGAATTGTATGCTTTTATTGCTTAATTTCTGCCGTGTTTATGTACAAATGTGAACGAACTCGTCTTGTTTACAAATTGTGAAAACCAATGCCTGAACATAAATATAAAGGGTGTTGTAACCTCCCAAAGGATCCTCATTTTGTTGACTAATCAAAGTGGAAATATGTGCGAATGTGTCGTACATACAAATTAATCCTTACGGCTTCTCATTTGGGACCCTTTTCTTATTTAGTTCATTTTGCTATTTATTTTGGTAAAACCAGTGTGAACACTCTGTAAGTAGCGTTATGGGTTGATGACCCCCGGCTATTGCGTGGATTGAATTGCTTTTCTTTTAGGGTAGAACGTTAGGGAACGCTCCCTTAAAATAAATGGCCTATAACATAGCCATTAAGTTTGTGAAGACATTCTCTTGGCTCTCCTTCTCAGACAAAAAGCGTTTATCTCCACTTAGGTAACTCCAGATTAAGATATAGGAAGAAAATGGACTCATAACGCAATTATGATAGTTTTTTAATTGGAACCTTTGCATCTTTTGCTTACTCAACTCTTGGCCAAGCTCTATTTAAGGAACTCCAAGGCAACCAAAAACATCGCTGCGCGTTCAACATAAAAAAAATTAAAGCTATCATTCCTAAAGTTTACTGGAACCCGACTCATCTCAAAAAAGCTCCTCAGTACTTCTGCTTCAGTATTTTATTTCTATCCTTCTCTTTAACTTTACTAAGTCGCCTTGTAGACGGTTTATCGAAAAATGCACAACATTTTAAGTTAGACCTCCAGCAATACAACTGTGACAACTGGACCCAATTGCATGCAGTCGTTTTGGAGTGATGCGTGTTCAAACATACAAACAGACGCAATGCAGACATGAATTGGCTTCTGTTGCTGTAATAAAGACCCCCAAATTAGTTTCAATACTCAATACTCAATGTTTACTGCATTCCGCAATGTAGTTTACATGGATGGTAAGTTTTTAGTGGTTTTTCTTCAATACAAGAATACAATATTCTCACTAGATCAGTGTTCAGTTCCAGTAAACTCCTGGTTCTTCTACACTGTTCAGTATTTTGCTCGTAAAAAGATACTTACGATGTTTCTGACAGCCGTCCACATTCTCGGGCCAGTCGCAGGAATGCGCGTTCTCATTGTACAAAAGACCGCCGATGCAGAGCTGTTCCGTTGCAGTGCCGTTCCAGCACGTCCAATACCTCGTGCAGGAGGTCTCGTGCCCGAAGATGCCGTACAGCCAATCACAGTGCTCCGTGCCGATTGGAGGGTCTGCAGGTGGAAAAGAGAGTTATAAAGTTGATCAGATCGTGTGGATAGAATGGAGGCTTAGTAAAGAGTTTATGAGCTTGCAGCTTCCATTCAATAATGTAACGAATTCATTTGGAACAGCACAGAACATGAAAATGGGGTCATTTTTCGTTGCAAAATAGACGAAAACACAAAAGCATTCTAGTAGAACTCTGGAATTTATCCAACCTCAATAATATGTTGTCCATACATAATATTATATTCCAAAATGACGCCGAAGGAACATGTTATTACAATTCCATTCCACAGAGATCACACAGACCTCATTTCTTTTTCGTATATTTTCAGGTCTTTTTGCACAGGTCTTGAGGTCATTGGCTAGATTTCTAGGTCGAGCGAAGACTTTTTATGGAATGCTCAATAGCAGATCGGAGTTTGGATTTGAGCGCGATGGAAACGTGGAAGTCAGTTCTCAAGTCGTGTCTACGTCTATAGATTGCGGTTTCCGCTTATCATCAGGCGGCCCGTATGCGCCTTTCTCATTACAAAAAGATTTTTTGTTATTTAAAAATATTGGTTAGTGTTATTAGTGATAGCTTTGTTATATGGCCATTGGAACGCCAAGTCAAAGGTCCCAAGTTAGAATCCAAGGCACGCATCTCTGTCTTTCGAAGTCATGTGCGTATTAATAATTAATTATGACGCGCTTAAACGGTGAAGGAAAACATCGTAAGGAAACCTGCATGCCTGAGTGATTGATTGATTGAGTGAGTGAGTGATTTTCTTGACGGCATGTGAAGTCTGCCAACCCACAGTAGACTAGCGTGGTGGACTAAAGCCTAATCCCAGCCCAGCAGTAGGACAATTTGATGGGTTGATAATGATGATGACGACTTACTTGTCTGAACTTTAGGGTACTCGCAGTAGTTCGATCGCCAGGGGTAGTCACAGCCTTCCGTGACTCCTCGATGTTTTCCCGCGAAGACCAGCCCGTTGGGACAGTCGTACTGAACGGACTGCCCATTGTCACATTCCCAGTACTTGTCGCAGTTCTTGTCGTCTGCCACTACCCGCGCCTTGGTCTTGCAGGGGTCCTCAACCTGAGCGCATGATGCGAAGGCTACTGCTAGCAGTACTGGAAAGACAAAAGAACAATTGTTAGTATAGTGTCTCATTAGTCTAGCGGTCCTAAGCGTGACTGCTACGCTAGAGGTCCTGGGTTCAATCCCCAGGTCGGGCACAGTGTTATTGGATTTTTCGCTGGAACTCGACCCCAACATAGTCGGAAAAGGCATACGGCAGACAGTCGGAATAGCATCTAGCAATGTTTTCTACGATTTTTCTTCTTGAGGGTCGTAGGCATTACTGAATATGTGAATCAAGCAAAGTATTATTGGGTTACTCCATAAAATTTGGATTAGTATTGAAGCTGGTTGGAATTTGCATTTGTGCCTCTAGTCGCCTGTTACATTTCACGTTCTTTTAAATATTTCTGTCTGAATCAAAGATTCTTATTAATAGACCATGGTCTAAAAGATTTTGTCTCTTCAAAGCTGCGGAAATATTTTATTTTTTCTATGCCTTTTATCAAAGAAAGATCAATAACTGATAAACACTTTTTCTTGGAGTTCATGAACCCTATCGACGCAATTAAAACCACCCCAGGAAATGTACAGTGTTTTATTGCTAAGACTCAATAACCCTTATCACTTAAAAATAAGGTCCAAAATCGTTACAAGATTCCTTGATACTTTTTTTCAAAGGAATATTTATTTTCCCCCGTCATATCTTTTGCCGGTATTTTTAATGTCACCATGTTATGTTAATATTAAACTCCATTTACATATGTAAATGTAGGTTTTTTTCATGTTTTGCGACATCTTCGTTATAATGTTTGATGTGATGATAAATTCATGAGTTCATTCATAACAAATTATCCGTTTGGAATACTTATTTAGGTATTTGTGTGTATTGGCGCACAGAAAATTAAAAGTTGGAGAAAGCTGAAACCGTTACATAATATGTCAACGCTTACTAATGTACATAATACCTACACATAATACATACACACAATATATAAATACACTTAAGGCCTAACACCAACTCTAGTGGTGCTACCTGCGCTTGAGTTCCTGGATTAAATTCCCAGGTCGAGCAAAGTGTTATTGGGTTTTTCTATGGAATTCTCAGTAGGTAGCAGCTCGAATTCTGGATTTTTGCCCGGTTAATGGCAATACGCTCGCCCCCTATTACATCGGCAATACAGGCGTGATGGTATATTATGTTATGTAAAAAGCAATAAGGAACCTTTGATCAAGCCAACTTAATGAAAACTTTTCATGTAAGCGCATATTCTCGCTGATTTTTCCATCACGCGTATATTTCAACTGCCAGCCATTAGGTGGAAAGCGGCCATATTAATGGACCAGCACGCTCCATCTATTGTCAATCATTTTTGACGTGACAATGCATAACTTGATATTTTCATGGAAATTATTTGGTAACATCATAAATAAATGAGGTCAGGTGTAGAAGGTTAGATCGTTAAACGGCAAGAATATAAAGTTTCATCACATCACCTCACCACATTAGACGCAACCCACCACCATACATTTTCAACACCGATTAACCCTTCAAGTATTGAATTACGGATACAATGCAAAATCTATTGTCTTTGCAATTCGTAATGTTTATGTAATAAGAGCCTGATGATGAAAGATGTTGTTGATGATGTTTATTGAAGTTGCGTGGTCATCTTAGCTTTGTGCTTTTTGTCAAGTACAATTGCGTTCAATCTCATTCAAAGACATTTAATACGCTATTAAATCTCTTTGGTCTCATTGAATAATGGTGCATCCATTGATATTATTGTGCCATCTGTTCAAGTCTCTTGTTGGTTTCTTCACCGTGAATAACTTTATAGAACGGTGCAACTAGATCCATTACCTACGTCTCATACATGCTTGGAAAAATGTTTTAAAGAATTTCTAGCCGCATATATGAGTTTGGCTCTTACTGCAAGGGTTGAATGCTGAAGGCTCTCAACCGGGAAGAATAGAAGAAGGAAAGAGAGGCCTTTGCCCTACAGTGGGATGATCACGGCTGATAGATAAATAAATAAATATATGATACCGATTTATTTCATTATATTTTCGTTCCCTTTGTAATTGCCAGGAATTTAACATTTATATCCTCAAGAAACGTCATAAGATTTTGCAGGCAATGCTGTGCACGGGTCGTCAGTTTGAAATAAAAACATCTGATTTGATTAATACAATCTTGCGAAGATTGTGTCCGATTTACATTTATGCACATTTGATAGGTACGCACGGCTACACATCGAGCTATACAATACCAGTATAGGCTGGCCTTGAATTGTGCGGAAAGCCTCTACAATTGGAGGTCAGTCTAAACTGGTTTTGTATAGCTTGATGTGTAGCCCTGTGTACTTTTACACATGTGTGTATAAGTGAGGTACTGCAGTCACAAATTGTAGTCGTAAAATCGGATTTTAGCTGTCTGTGAAAGACGTTAAACTATAAAATATTAAGTGGTAAAATGTTCGCAATTTTAGTTTAAACCATCCATCTAACTTTTGTTGGCTCGTAAATACCGGATCGCCCTTCAATTCGCACTGCTGCTAGCGTTGTAGGGCTTTAGCAAGATCGATATAAGTTGAAAGATCTGTAATGTCCTTTGTGGCAAAAAGTAATGTAGATGATGCAGTGATAACCTTGTGATATAACCGTTGGACTGCCAAGTCAGATTTCCGACAGACAGAATGTGCGTAACTATTTACGATTCACAATTCAATTAGGTAATTAATTGGAAACGTGAATCAGTTTTGCTTAGAAATTATCTAGGTAATAACTAATACATTATGTTGTTTGCTCCGATGTTTAGTTTGTTATATTTTCCTCTAGATTTCGTAACATTGGGCTTCTGCTTGTCTTCTCTTTCGTGGCAAATTAATGTTTAATAAAGTCCACATTGTCAATTGCTACCACGTTTATATGGTCTTATAAATTCAGTGTTGTTAATTGGAATAATAGTAACTAAATAATGTGAGACATTTAAGACGTTGAAAATGAGAAACTTTGAGCTGGGGTTCTCCAAATTCTATTTAGTAGACCATTCATAGAATGCATCCGGAAAGGGTACCCTCGGAGTGGGTTTCAAACCGCAATTTGCGGTTGGATTGCAGTTGAAATGCGGTTCGTCTGTCTAGAGCCTAAGAAAAGTCGTCGACGCCGAGGCAGACTAAGGAAAAGACGGTGAGATGATCTGGATGGGTTCATAGTTGACTAACCGGAGAAAAGCCGGGGACCAAAAATAATTTCGACAAAAGATGAAATCATATCTTATCAATCTGGAATTATGTTTTGAAAACCAATGCACAACATCATTACTATGCAATTACAATTAGTATTCCAATGTCATCAAGTATCTTAAGTCGCTTGCGCAAGTAGGGGCGCTTTCTCTGCGTTTGCGCACCTATGCGCGCATCTGACGTAACTCGTGTAACTTCGGGTAACTCCGTAAAACAATACAACGCCGTCACGCCACACAGTGGGTCGAAAACGCGAAGTCGGGACTTAAGGATTGGTGTGTACATTTTTGAAACCTATATACTAATACAATATTTTTATGTTACTAGACTTTTTTTATCAACCCAGTACTTACAGAGTTATACTGCTTTCAATATTGTATGAAAAAAATATATTATTAAAATAATACTAGTACTGCCAAATACTTATATACAAATTAGACGTTTTTGTAGGTACATGCAAAGATATTCCACAACACTCCCGTGACGTCATTTGTTTGTGTTCAAAACACGGCCAAACCGGTTTTCTTATCAGTAGACGCGTAGGTGACTTAATTTACTGTCCTCTGATTGGTCCACGTCACTAGTAATTATTGACGTGGGCCAATCAGAGGGCAGTAAATTTGCAGGTAGAGGGTCATTGAGAGGTAAGAAACGTCAAACGGTGACCTTAGTTCGTTGTTATCTAAGATTACATTCGGACTACCCTAACTACCCTACTTATTTGATTTTTGTCAATTTACGATTTACGAGTTCTTTTTGTAAAAATGTTTAGAGATTTAGTAAATAACCTTGATTTGTTCGTTATATTAAAAGTAGCCGGCAATATTAAAGATAATTACTTTTTGTATAGTGAAATTAGGTCAAAAATATCTGATTTAAGTAATGATAATGATAAAAAACTGAAAGACTTCTGTGCAAAGTATTGTTATAATATCAATAGGAAATGGGAAAGTGCTCATCGTAAGGAAGCAGTATTCAAAAGTAAATATAGTGAGTGGTTAGAGTCGGAAATAGTTTGGCCAGATTTTATGCGAGCTTTTATAGAAATTGACGAAGAACCAGTTCCCAGTACATCTACACAGTTTGTGATTCCATCTCCAGTAAAAACCTCTATTGGCACATCGACCGAAGTTAGTCCTAGAAAACCTTTTACTGAATTAGGTTCCAAGCAAAAAAAGAGACGTATAGAACATACCATGACAACTATGTCTTCGGACGAATTATCACACGCATATGTTTCAAAGTTAAAAGCAGATGGAAATGAAAGTATTGCAGAAATATTAGAGCACTTGCTTAAGAATCCACAAAAAGTTCAGAAAGTAAAAGATTGTCTTTTTGTTAAAAAAGCTGAATTTGCTTGTTTTTGTCCCTTAAAATGACGAAGTGGCAATATAATACTCTACGGGAGAAAACCCAAGAAGTGACTAGTGGTAATATATTTCCCTCCTACTACGCTTTACAAAATGAAAAACTAAAATGCTATCCACCCAAAACTACTATAACAGTAACAGATACAACAGCTAAAATAGAATTGCAAGCTCTTTTGGATATTACTGTGAAAAGACTGATTAAATCAACCCCAATTGATGAGACTTATAAGGAAATGACACTGATTAGTAAATGGGGTTTCGACGGTGCTTCTAATCAAGCCAACTATAAGCAAAAAATGCATTTAGATACTACAGAAGAGCCTGATTTTGATGATTCTAGTGTTTTTATGGGTAGTTTGATACCTATTAAGCTGGTTTATGGTGAACGGCTTGTTTGGGAAAATGATTCTCCTAACTCTGCTCATTGGTGTCGTCCAATCTTTTTCAAATTTGTTAAAGAGAACAAATGTAGTATTCTACAAGAGAAAAATGCAATCATGGCAGAGATTGATAATTTGGTAAAGACAGAGATTGGAGAAATGAGAATCTCACACGATTTAAAACTAACCATGATAGATGGTAAAGCAACAGCTATTCTTTGCGATACATCATCTCAAAGATGCGACATATGTAAAGCTACTCCAAGGGAGATGAATGACTTGCCCTTGATACTGACAAAGAAAGCTGATGTCGATTTATATAAATATGGTCTATCGTCATTACACATATGGATACGATTCATGGAATGCATTCTTCATATAGCGTATAGATTACATTTAAAGACGTGGACTGTTAAGGGTGACAGCAAGGCTATTTTGGAGAGCAGCTTTCTGCTCTCCAAAATAGAAAAAGAAAGATATTCAAGAAGCGTTTAAATCTCAAACAGGACTGTTAATTGATGTCGTAAAACAGGGCCACGGTACAACCAATGATGGAAATACCGCTAGAAGGTTTTTTGAAAACTCCGAAATTGCGGCTTCAATTACAGGAGTGGATGAGAATTTGATAAAACGGTTTAAAACCATACTTGAGGCAATTTCTTCAGGACATCCTATAGATGTAATTAAGTTCAAAGACTATACCGAAGCTACCATGAAACTGTATGTTAATTTGTATAATTGGTATTATATGCCTGCAAGTGTACATAAAGTTCTTGCTCACGGAGCAGATATAATTGAGAATTTGTGTATAGTGCCAATTGGGAAATTATCCGAAGAAGCTGCTGAAGCTCGAAATAAGGATTTCAGGAGATATCGTGAACATCATTCGAGAAAATTCTGTAGAAAGGCTACCAATGAAGATATTATGAATCATTTATTAATTAGCTCTGACCCACTACTTTCAAAAATACGTCACAAACTGTTTCGAAAACACAAAGCCCTCTCAGAAGCGGCAAAAGCTTTGTTGAATATTAAAAATAATGTTTTTGACGATAATGATCAGGAAAACATAAATTTAAGATCAGACCTATCACTGAACCATGACCTTGAATCTGACTTTTCCGAATAATTAATTAATTATGCATTCGTCCAAGCCAAAAAAACTTTTTCTGTAGTGGATTAGGCCTATTGGGGACACCACTGTTAAAAAAAACGCGCCTAGTTCTCTACCTCTGGGGTGGTGTGGAATAGAGAATTTAAAAAATATATATCTCCAATATCGCAGATTATCGCAGTACCAGATTATATGCTAAAATAGGCTAATAATTTGTACTATTATAATCTCTTAACCGTTGCTTGAGAAAATTTGAGAATTTCGAGATTTTCGTGAAGTTATGTTTTTTTCCATACAAAAAAATATTTAAAAATTCATAACATTAAAAATAATAGTCAAACGTAAAAGTCATAGAACATTATTATATTGTATTTGATAGTAGATTTCATTTCCGTAATTATTTTTTTGAAATACCACAATCAATTTTTGTCGAACCCTAAGTCCTCTACGAGCTATTTTCGATCCACCGTGCGCCAGTCCGCTCAATAAATATTGGTTTTACGTTAGGACACTATGTTTACAAATGTAATTTTAATGTATTTGCTAACCGGTGGCAGGAGACATAAAGAGGGTAAGAATTTTCACGCGTGCGCGAGTTCGTTGCGAAATTCATAACTGCAGTTTGTTTGTAAAGTTAGATATGTATAATTTATTACTAGTTATGAACAGTAGCCCAATTCACGTAAATAAAACCGTAGTGATGTCGCAGCGACTTAATCGTTGAAACAGGTTTCCTATTCATATCCGTCGATCGGACCGATTTTAGAAGTCGTCCTATTGAAAAATCGTTGAACCGTATTCACACATGTTCGTTGTGCGAGAATCAATCTAAAACGTAGGCTTGACAGTATTCACATAACACTGGAAAACTGTTTCAACGACATCGCTACGGTTTTAATTAGGTACGTGAATCGGGCTACTGGACTGCGTTTTAATATTCATGTAAATTTTCCAACTATGCTAACAATGAAATTAATATTTTAGTTTGTGGCTTGCTCACTCCGAGGGACTTTTAGGTGCATTTTGCATTTTATGTATGTACATTTTTCATTATTTTAAAATAATGTAGGTGATAACTGAGTGACTGCCTCACTAGTCTAGTGGTCCCAATCGCGACTGCTACGCTAGAGGTCTTGGGTTCGATCCCCAGGTCGAGCAAAGTGTTATTGGGTTTTTCTATGAAATTCTCAGTAGCAGCTCGGAGTCTGGATTTGTGCCCGGTGAATGGCAATAGGCTCGCCCCCTATTACATGGGACCTAAACATACCGGCGAACTGTGGGGTGTACATTAGGTGCACCTCTGCCTAGCCCTTCGGGGAATACAGGCGTGATGGTATGTTATGTTATAACTGAGTGATTCAATAATTTCATCATCATTATCTAGCATTTTCGTTTCTTCTAGTGTGACCAGATGTGGTGGAATATCAGTATCTTACACAAAGTCACTGCTATCAGTTCCTATGGTAGTGAAAGCCAATCAGCGCAAATCTTATTTCACCATGGATTGCTGGCGGAAACGAATATTAAATTGAGGTTGTGACCTTTGACCGTGGTACTATATTTAGCTTGTGAAGGCGTGTGTAATATATTTAATTACAGTATTGCATCGTTGCTAATTAATACGAAATAAATTGGCATTTGCGATGGACGTGGAAAATCTATGTATTGTGGGGATCGTAGCAGAGCGCCGAGAGATTATAAATAAAATATGTATTTAAACCAGTAACTGTGGTTTATTTAATATTATTTGGAGGGCGAAGCCCTAAGAGAAAAACATATAGGTTACGTTGTCTTCTGACTCTTTCATTTAAATGATTATGACTGTGACTGCTACCCTATGGTAACTATGGTAACCATATTAACAGACTGATATAAGAGCTTGGTCACACTAACATCCATTTTATTTGGCGATGAAATTTTATTTATTTCAACTTTATTTTTAAAATTCTTACGCGCTACAGTATCTACGTATCCATAAAGGGTAGATATCGGCTAAGAACGGAATTATCAAATTTTCCACAGGCTTAGTTAAAACAAGGCCATCCCGATTACCACTGAGTAGTTCATGAATAGGTCAGTCGTCAGTGCCGAAATAAGGAGGTTTTTCTTCGCCTAGATATTTTATTTTGTCTATGTTAACTCAGTACCTATACCTTAGAGGCTACCACTATACGTTACTGCGATATTTTTGGATCGTGAGAAAGGGATGGCACTATTTAATATGTAGAGTATTATATCTATCTCTCAACCGCAAAACGATCACAATAACACGTGATAGGTACTAACTTTAATATTATTTTGATTTGTGTCTACTACTTGGTTAGATTTTTAGCGAGATTCTTATTTCGAATGCATGATCGTGTTGTTTTTTTCAACAAATTTCTCGTTACTTACCACTTTCATTTAAGTTTTTAGTAAACAGTAATTGCATTTTAAATATTTTAACATTCACTCACTTTCTAAAAACAATAAATTATGAAGTTTATAATTACAGATTATATCGTTCGCGTATTTAACTAGACATTATAATGAAATTGGTTTTAATTTGTGTGATTTTTATTAATGCATCTAATTAATAAGTAAATAGTAAAACATAATTTTTTTGTAAATGTCTGTTTGTAAAAACTGGATCTCTGGTCTACTTTTTTACGATTTTTGTTAAAACTCTTCCCGTGTTGGAAGGTTCGGTGAGTTCACAGATATAAATTTTATACTATCCTCCATACCCAGAACAACTACCAGTACGCTATGAATATACTTTTCGGGATGGCCAACCAGCAGCCAAATTGCTTAGCTTTTTTTTTTGAATTTTAAATCAGACTACGATTTTTAGTTTATTTCTGCTATCTTCTCAGGAATATTCAGTTAGCAAACGCTGGAGCATGTTTTTAAAAACATAGACTTGTAAAAGTGTATCTAAAGACGTGCAGATTCAATATGAATTGGGAAATGGTATTAAGATTATTAAAATTTTAGTTTTATCCTGCTCTATTTTTTTCTGACATTCACATATTTCGTATACCTAATGTCATATCTGTCTTATAGAAGTAACTTTAGGTAAACATATTGATAGGAAGATATTGGTATTGACTATATACATTGAATAAACCAAAACAATAGCACTTAAATAAGCTTAGGTATACCTAATCTATTTAATTCTACAGACGTGGCTGACTATGCTCTAATGTTCAAAGTATGCAAAATTATAGGCGATTCAATAAAGGTTAAATGGCCATTACACAGTACTAATGTTAGTAAATGAGCGGGATTGAGAAATTAATGAGACGTTGTTACAACATAGTAGGGGTAGGTATGTAGGTAATGTAGACGAGATGATGCAAGTAATAAGCGAACTCTAACATCGCCAATTCGTCATCCTAGTCTTTTACCAACTATATTAAATACTTTACACAAAGCGACGGCCATCAGAATTTCTCAACACAATTTTGGGTAATACCGATAATATTCTAGTAGTTATGTTATAAACTAGCTCCGTTTCTGATGTTTTCTGTGTTATTTTTAAAATAAAATAAAAAGGTATTTAATTCAGTAAATCCTAACAGGTAAGTTGCCGGGGTTTCCCAGAAAGAGATTAAAAAATACTTGTGATGGGAGAACCTCACTTTTTCTATGTACCTAATCATAAATTTTGATTTACAAGACTATCAGTTTCACTATGCTACAGTAAGTTTCTTTGCAATTATTTAATTAATTACAAAAATGCAGACGCGCTGCTTGACGTTGCAGATCGATGGATTAGCGTGATTTATTACTTAGCTACGAGCCCCTTTAAGAAATCTAGCGTAGTGAAAATGTATGGAGATCAAAAGAGTTGATCTCCATAGATTTTCACTGCGGGGTCCGCCCCGCAAAGAGAAAATAATAGTACATCACTAGTCAAGTGGTTTTCATCCATAAAAAGTCTTTAGTTTATGCCTTGGACATCATATTGCGTTTGACGTGAGTCGTAGATCAGCTATGTGGTCCGACAGGATGCATTCGTTGACATTTTTATGTTAATACGGTTACACATAGATGAGTATGTATGAATTTAATCGGCTTAGTATGATGTGTGCAATATTAGTTTCGAGATGGGAATATAAATTTCGCCAATAATATTATTATTGGCGAAATTTATATTCCCATATAAATTTCGCCAATAGACAAACGAGGACTGCCTCGTTGGTCTAGTGGTCCCAATCGCGACTGCTACGCTAGAGGTCTTGGGTTCGATCCCCAGGTCGAGCAAAGTGTTATTAAGTTTTTCTATGAAATTCTCAGTAGCAGCTCGGAGTCTGGATTTGTGCCCGGTGAATGGCAATAGGCTCGCCCCCTATTACATGGGACCCAAACATACCGGCGAACTGTGGGTGTACATTAAGTACACCTCTGCCTAACCCTTCGGGGAATACAGGCGTGATGGTATGTTATGATGGTATGTTATGTTATATTATTATGAACAGAAAATCGCTGACAGTCCCGAATGGACCACAAATCGTACCCATGTAAAGTTAAGTTGCTGTTCGTAAAAAAATTATTTTCTTACCATAACTGCAGCTTATTTTACGTTACCTTAGACTAGCTTTCCGCCCACGGCTTTGCCCGCGTGGTATCTCGGCTTTTCTGTACTATAATATGTATGTATTATACATATAAACCTTCCTCTTGAATCATTCTATCTATTAAAAAAACCGCATCAAAATCCGTTGCGAAGTATTTAAGATCTAAGCATACACAGGCCAGACAGACAGCGGGAAGCGACTTTGTTTTATACTGTGTAGTGATAATGTAACAATCATCCAGAATATAGATGCCTAAGGAGAGAAAGAAAGAAAGTTTATAATTTTTGCATTGCTTCATAATTCCATACCGGGATAAAGCCATTGCTAACATAATTGCACAAAAGCGGCGGTAGCCTAATGGCTAGGGCGTCGGACTTGCAATCATGTGAAACCCACCCACTGCACTACCGACGTAAATCCACTCGTAACACAAGCATATTAAGCTTAGCACGAGGGGTAAACGAAAATATATGTAGTAATGTGCGACCGACATTGCTAGTATGCTTTATTTTAACAAAAAAAGGTCTATTAAGGATTAAGGCCAACTGGGGCTGAAAGATACTTATGTAAATATTTTCAGAAAATTTGAGTCGTATTTCGTATATAATTCTATTATTATCTATGTGTCAAGAATGACGAATGTTGTCAAAGAGTTGAATTCAAAACCTCCAAACACTACTTAAGTATTTTTATTGCTCTTGCTTGTATTTAGCATCTAAAAATAACAAACAAAAACGAATTCCTTTGGAATTTTGAGATCCTTCCAAAAACTTCAAGATCAATGACATTTCTAAATAAAGTCTTAAGAAATTGCAGGCTCCAAGATTTATTCAGAGCTGCAACCTAAACCTTGCCTTTTATCGTGTAAAATAAAGATTCTGGGCAAATTATGTGACACTGGTTGTTTGGCCCAAGATAATTTTATACTGTGGCGTAATAAATTAAGCATTTCTTATACGTTTTTCGGATAAACTTGATATACGTATGCGATTTTTTTGTGTAAAAAAGGGATATATTATCGGATGAATTAAATTTTGCTTTGTTTGTTATGATATAAAATAACAGGTTTACAATTATTTATACCAATATATTTGAAATCCTGGGCATATCTGACATTTAGATCCCATTGAGAATTAGAAATTAACAGCAAAGTATCAACGGATCAATAATATTTTATTGGACCACCTTATTGAACTAAAAATAGGTTCAATTCGGAAAAAAAGTCCTATGTGCAATCTGCGAATATATAAAAATACTGGCTATGCTCCACGGCTTAGCCCGTTTTGCTTCACCTCTAGAGTCGTAGCGTGATGTTTAGGCGGCGGTAGCTTAATGGCTAGGGCGTCGGACTTGATCATGTGGTTGCCGGTTCGAAACTCACCCATTGCGCTACTGACGTGAACCCACTCGTAATACAAGCATTTAGCTTAGTACGAGAGGTTAAAAAGAATACTAGTAATGATCGACCCAGATAGCTTTAAAAAAAAAATTGCATATAACCTTCCTCGAAAATTGGCCAATCAAATGCCAAAAGAATTTTTTAGATCTGTCTTGTATTGCCAGAAATTATCGCGTGCAAACAAATTCTTTACTATACTAAGTTCTGTTGAATTGATAACCTCATCCTTTTTTGTAGTTGATTTAAAGATTAAAAGACGCACCACAGACATTTGCGGCAAACGTAAAAGGGTAACAGTGTCCATGAACTATAGACAGGTAAAAATAATAAGTTATTCGCTGAGTATCGCAATAATTAAGGTCGCTATCATGATGTAAGACTAAGGAGTTGTGGT
The DNA here is from genome assembly GCA_958496365.1 of Subacronicta megacephala. NCBI lineage: Eukaryota > Metazoa > Arthropoda > Insecta > Lepidoptera > Noctuidae > Subacronicta > Subacronicta megacephala. Next base: position 14,224,499 of record OY292516.1, on the reverse strand, counting down.
CTGATGCCCGGCCATGATGTAATGCCGCAGGGAAACATTGTGAAATAAGAATATCGTCGGAAAGTTCATTGGACATTGTCTCACAACGAAGATAGCTAATTATGATGCTGATATCATACAGTACGAGTATCTACAAAATCACTTTTTATCCGTAAACAAAAATTTGTTTTTTTCCTATTTTTTTTTTGGTGAATTTTTTATTTAGTCCACCCCTGACCATGGATGCTGTAAAGGATCCGAAACGTCGGGATTTAAAAATATCAATATAATGCGTTAAAATCCGTAAAAAGTAGATTTATTTCAATGAATTACAAGCATTTACCTTAGTACTACGAGGGGTTAACAAGAATACTAGTACCTAATGTGTGTGTGACCCACATTGCTAGTAAGCTTTATTTAAAAATAAAAAAATGATTTTTTTTAAATAACGGGTTGTTTGTTGTTTTTGTTTCCGGATCATGCATTAAATAAATATCTTGTTTTTCTACATAAAATGTATCTTGTGCTTCCTTGTTAATAGGAACTACGAGTACAATATCGCGATATAAACCAGAAATGCATTCGATCCATTGTAAACACTCTTTTTATACTTTGAACTTGAATTTGGCAATAAACAAGATAATTACAAAAAAACACGTAAAACAGCACTATTTTGATAAATAAATATAAGCAATTGACTCTTGGAAAATACCGCAGCAAAATACCTGCAGGCAGCTCATATTTTTCTGACATTTCAGGGTTGGTCCATTTGTAAAAGTTGTTCATAATGATGAGTACAATGGGCACTAACATTTTTAAAGGCGAACAAAAATAGGGTAAGACGTATTTTTAAAGGCCTATGAATGCCTTTACAAACATATATTTACATATAGAAACACCCAGACTTAGATTTGCTATAATAGCTTATATTTGTTCAGTGCGAAAATCAAACTCACAACATGTAGTGCAGAAGCCTGTCACTATATCCCTCCGCCATTTCGCGAAACATGTCAAACAAAAGTAAGAATAACATAACATAACATACCATCACGCCTGTATTTCTGCCTGTATTTCCCGAAAGGTTAGGCAGAGGTGTAGGTACTTATGTATACCGATATTTAGCCGGTATATTTAGGTTCCATGTAATAAGGGGTGAGTCTATTGCCATTACCCGGGCACAAATCCAGACTCCGAGCTGCTACTCACCACTAGATTAATGAGGCAGTCCAAAAGTAAGAATTTTACTGCATATAAGCTAGCCTCTGGATAATACTACAAAGTATGAAGGTTAAAAGCAGGTGTATCAGCCTTGACCTCTCCCGTCTGTAAAGTGACGCTTGCGCCTCACCTCAGCATTGATCCTCGCCTTGAGACTAGAAACACAATACCTACTTCATAGTTTTAAGTCTGTTATTGTTTATAAAAGGAAACAGTTCCATTGTCCTTGACAAAAGAACGGTATGATCATTATACACGCCAGGTTTCGATACACAAACAATATTTTAAAAAAGGTTATTGAAGAATACAAGTTGCCATTGGAAAAGTACCGATCGTGGCTGCAATGTTATTCCGTTTAAGAACATGCTATTTAAATGAGTTCTGCATCTTCCGGTAAGATAAACTTTATCTTAATAAAAAAAAAACACTATGAAATTGCCAGCTAACCCCCTTTTTATTTCAAAATCTTGTCAATGTGGACGGCACATTAGTTTCTTTGAAGAAGTGTTTTCTAACCCTACAAATAACACAAAAAGCTATATAATGGATCGGTTATAGAGAAGCGACTAGTACCTATATTATTACTAGTTCAAATATCAAAGCCGATTTCATCTCTGAATATGAGTATTGACACTGCTTAGTTTGATACCCTCATACATACTACATTGAGTATACTAGTCGTTTTGCTAATTAAGAGGGGACTCTAGTCCTAAGGAATTGGAAAAATTGGTATTTGTAGAAACTATTGTCGTCGCGCTGCACCTCCATTCTCTTCCTGTAAAGTGCGAAAAGGACAACTGCAGCATAGGATGATTTTACCTACAAAAACCTTGACCAAAAGACGTTTCGTATTCTGCTGTTTTCTTCTTCAAAATTGGATTGACCTAAAATTTATGTATCAAAATTTAGAGGAAAAGCATGTCTATGCTTCTATTATTTTATTTTTTGTTAAAAACTTTTCAAATTTTTCTGATAGTCGCCTGAACATGACGGTAAGAACGGGCTTGTTTTCGAGTTTTTGAATTGTCATATTTTCTTGTGAAAATTTTATTTAAAAAAAAATAAATTATAGGGGCCCGTATGAATTACATCTAGATTTTTTGGAACAATATCATTGCTCTAGGGCCATTATCTACGAAGAAAACAGCAGAATACGTTTGTATGGAGAAAGGCTCAATAGAGTACCCTCTTAAGGTCGCTCATGATGTTGAATTTTGAGTTTAATCACAAGAAATGTTGTTGCCTTTACTACAAAGACAACAAAAAACACCCTGAGATAAAAATATCTAACAAGTTCGTGTCGCTTTGACTTATTTGACCTATTTTAGAAACTGAATTGTCATAACCGCTCCAAAGTGTATGTTAGTAAGCTTTTAAGCCTAATAGGTCTTTAAGCCTATTATTTGTTTATAACTACTTTGAACTTGAAACTCTAAAGTGCGAGCGAAGTCGTCGCTATATACTAGTATGAATTTGGAGGAGAGATTTTGTGCGGAACTAAAGTGATTAACGAGCTCTTAGCTTTGATGAATAAACAATCTCTAATGACCCTCGGAGATGAGTAAACAGGAGTTCTCACCAGGGAGTTGCTGATTGATTGAAATAATTAACAAATAATGGTCATAATATATGTACTCGAAACTAAATTGTGTTACGAACTTATTATGTAATGGGAGTGAAATTGGTTTTCATAACGTCACATACCATAGAGCTCATATTGTCCCAAAGGTTGAGCATAGGTTTACTTATTTACACCAACATTTCGACTGACAAGATAAGGCGTAGTTTCGGTATATTGTGTGTGCGTGTAATTGTGTTTGTACACGGCAAGGCGTAGTTTAAGCCGGCCTCACTTTTTGTTCGCAAAGTTCCATCTTAACTTTTTTTTGATCCGAGTATCTATGGTATTCATCGTTTCACCAAGCTATGCATCTTCGTGCCATTTAGTTCATGCCGCCTCCAACAGCCTTCTTACATTATAAAACAAATTCTTCGATACCAACAATGTGATCTCACGATGTCCGTCGCACGATTCTACAATAAGATGCGTATCAGTACAAGAAAGGGGAAAGCGTGGGCTTTGAACAAGTTCATCCGTCTTTGTTACTCAACATCCTGGTATATTTGCACGACATTCAATAGTACCTACATCATAATTATCTCAGCTACGTATCGTCCTTTTCTCTAGCGCGTCATAAATGTCAGAACATTTGGAGTGCCGCACTTATGGCGGTCAAGGTATATTACAACTGGTATACTTTGTAGTGCGCGTTTCATTGTATTGTGTCCCTAAGGCATTAACGGGAGAGTTTTCTACGCATTAATGTATTAAAACTATAAAATCTACCTTGAAGGTCTCGCTTAAGCTATGCGGTGTACCCTATGTGCCATTACGTTACGTATTGACGAGGGGCAAAGTCGAAAGGCTGGCAAATGTGCTGTAATTTCATCAGCTCACCCTGGAATATTATAGTACTACTTCGTTTGTGGCCGAATTATTTATATTTACCCGCTGCTTCACAAAATCAAACAAGACTTTATAAGAATCAGTATCACTACATAGTATAAAACTACGTTATTTGTTGTTTCACTTCCCGCAGTCTGTCTGTCCCTATGTATGCTTAGATCTTTAAAACTACGCAACCGATTTTGATTCGTTTTTTTTAATAGATAGAGTGATTCAAGAGGAATGTTTATATGTATAATACATACATATTATAGGACGGAAAAGTCGTAAAAACATATAAGCGAAGCCGTGAGCGGCAAGCTAGTGAATTTATATAATAACCTGTAGCGCATTCGATCTGCGTTGTGTTCGAACGATTGGCTTGTGCTGTTCGGGTCGCGGTTTCTGATTCACGCATAAAGCAAATGTTCCTATGGCCAACATGCCTATAGCATTATCAAATAAGGATTGGCATAAATAAATTTAGCATAGTGTTCCGCTATCCTCTGACGGAACGCTAAAAAACCCAGCCATTGTCTTACGGATGAGAGTTTATCTTTTGTATATTTTCTTTTCTTTTTCATTTCCATACCTCGCTTTTCTTTTATTGAACTAATTCTTAGAGTAGGGTAAGATGAAACTTTTTATTGAAAGATATCTAGCGGAAGAATGTTTTCTGTGGCATTGTGAATAATAACAAAAAGGTTTGTTTATGTTAAATAGTTTTGAGTGAACATTTTAAATGTTATTATTTAATGTCCAGAAGTGGACTAAGATTTTCGAATTTCTGGGACTGATATTAACATTCAAAGCCAATCAAAAATCATTATTGAAGATAGACTATTAGTTAGTACTTTTAGGACATCACTTTTACATTAAGGAGAACCCCAAAACCCTTCACCGGCTCCTAATGTTTTAGCTTTGCGACGTAACAAACTCCCCAACCATACATTTCTGTCTGTTCATTTACCAACAATATTTTTACAGTAATCAGTTTATCCATAGGGACACATTTAAATACTAGTTGTAGCCCGCGGTTTTACTTGCATCCTAATAGGACTAGGTAACATAAGGAATACTATAATGTCCTTACTCAGTATGCAATGAAATCGCTGAATGAAGTAGCAGTATGCGTACTATTGTGTTCTGTACGGTGCGTGTGAAACGGCGGAGGCCTAATTCCTCCCCAGCCCCCTTCGTTTTCCTTTTCGCTTTGCTCTGAAAATACAGCCGTCTACGGGTGACAGTTGCCAATCCTACTATCAGGTGGGCCACTAGCTCGTGTGCCGCTGTTAATAGGCTCGGCAATGGAGCATCCACACAAGCCGCCGGCTTTCAGACTGACGCATCAGCAATTCGTTTGGTGTTGCCGGTGTCTATGGGCGGCGATGACTACTAACCATTAAGTGGCACGGCTGCTCATTTGCTGACTTAAACCATAAAAATACATCGAACAAAGACACCACCTGCGAAATGTGTTATGGCACTAATATCTCGACACGCCAGACTAATAAGACATGTCACTACTCAGCAGCTGTAGCCTACATACGATCGCTAGATACACACAATTCGCATACGGTGTATAAATATATATATTAATTAGGCATTCACTCCGCTCAAGGTCGTGAGAACGCAAGGTTTTAGGTACTGCACGCATCGAAAGAGATAGTCAAGCGATGCAATGCATAGTTGAAAATATTTTCATTATCCTCGTAGCTTTTAGGAAGGCCCCTCTGCCCCTAAGGCCTCTCTGACCAAGACAAGGCCTGTGTGATCCTTGACACCACTCGATTTTACTGGTTTCTGGAATTTTGATGGATGACACAATACACATCACACAACACTGTTTTATGAAATGGAACCATTATTATTATTATTATAACGATTATGCTATTGCCTGGAATTGAACAAAGGATTAGGAAACTTTTATGTATATAAAAATTATAAACTTTATATTTAATATTTCAATACAATAATTACAACTGAAAATCTGCTAGCTGCATGTTCTCAAATGATTTCAATTTACATTATTCACAATATAACAGCTAAATATATTATATTATTTATAGTTTCTAATCTTACCAAAACGTGTATGGACAGACAATCACGATCACGAGTATGCTAGCTAGATGCTTTTGGGGTTCTCATTTCATGGGGTTCTCACAGACACACATTCACATCACACTTCACACCATAAAATTACCCAATTTAGTCATGGCTTAGTACTCACCTATTGTTTTCAGAATTTTATTTATGTTAATTTTGTGTTTATGTTTCGGTACTAAATTACTCCAATTTGTTTATCTGCTTCAGTGTGAGAGTTTTAAAGGCTATTAAGGATGTTTTTCATTCAACTTTTTAATTTTTTACCACTGGTGGACGCGATTGCGTCACATTCAAGGTCATCGCTGAAAACCAGCGCTGTTGGTGTTGTAATGATACTAGGTACATCTCCGCAGCAATATGCTGAGCTTTGACCGTTTTTCGCTGATACGACGCACATCCCTCTTTTTGTTTGATAGCACTATTAATCGACCATGTAATTTTAAGTTTTCCACTTGATATTAGATAATATTTGTTGATGTTTACTTTTATCCTATTATGTTGGTTCCTTTTGTCAATGTTGCCAGTTGCTTAATTAATCTGATGTTTTTTTTTTTATGTTGTATGTAGTACCTGGTATTTTTGATCTATGGTTAATTGTGCGTCGTTTTGGGCGAATATAAATGTTTTTTCTTTCTTCTTTCTTTCTTTCTTTCTTTTTTCCGTTTGTCGAAGGTTAGATTAGAAGCCCACCACCTTCTAATCTAACCAGACGCTGCTTAATATGAGTATTTTAGAAGTCTGGAATCGTACCCGCCGTGCGTGAGTATACGTGCTCTGCAAGGTATAAAAGGGCCTCGATGTGTCAAGAATGGTCACCTATCCACACACAGACCGTGGAAAGCGCAGCTTAACCTTGTAGATAGGTTTATCGGCATTTATTACATAGCTACGAGATTCTAACTGTTTCATTATTTTCGAATTTAAAATTGCATTTTTTCATCGAACATTATAATTCATCAAATTGTTTCACTAATAAGGGATTGATGAAAGAAACAAGACTTAGACAAGACTCAAACTGACGGACTCTATGGAAATAAAAAAAACCGTCGAAATCGTATCCAGTGATTATAGATTTAGAACAAAAGTACCAAATCTGACTTTTAATTATAATTTAGTTCAAGTCGATTAATAACGACAATGTTATGTGCAACTAATGCAAATAACAAAAAAAAATATAAATAAATGATTAAAAATAAACTAATATAGGTAATAACAGTTTCAATATCGCATATCTTATAGTGTTTGCAAGCCTGGCACTTGACACCCACAGCACATTGTTGTGCTAACAATAGTGAGCTTCTGTCAGATCCGACAAGATTACAAGATAGCCCATTCTATTGGGCAATACACACATACACCAACGCATAGCATTGTCAAAAGGGTTTATGTCAAGTTAGTAATTAATTATTGTTTTGTTAAATTACGTGTCGTGGCGTCATAATTATTGTGATTTCTTTTATTCGTTAAAAATTTTATGAGCTTTTTATTATTTTGTAATTGTGATTTCTTAGTAGGTATGCACATAGTGTTGTTTGACAATCTAGGTCAAAATGTTTAGTTTTAAGGCATTTATATTGTGATTGTAATGTGTTCATCAAATAAATAAATACATTGTATGGGAATATATATATATAGATGATATTGCTATATTTCCTATCTGACAACCTCTGAGAAGAAATTCCAAAACAAACTCAGAGGATCATGGTCTCTTTTAAAGTCCAGACAGAATGTCCTATGAAAAAAAAACAACCAACAACCATTATTTAGGGAGCTCAACTATCCGTCGATCGGATTCGAAGCAGATGCCTAAACTTTCGGAGAACACAAAATGATTATGAGGGAACTTTATAATATTAGTTTTCAAAAGGTACTGTCTCTTGAAGATCCATATTCATTGTTCATTGTTTAGACGTAAATTGCTTACAAAGCAAGTCATGTAAACTTAATTTATTAAAATAAATTGAATGATTGTTTCAGATGAATGTTGTGAATACAAAATAAGTGAGAATAGAGTTGATGAATAGTAAGTAGATAAGTTCTAGAAGTTTAAGCGATTGTGCTCGATTATTCTATTGTTTTGTGCAAAATTAGGGACGTGATAAATGTTTGTGCCTTTTGTGAAAGTCTTATTTTAAAAGCAAATATTGTCTCAAGTTTGTATGTTGTTCTAATCTTCTCAATTATTATTTTTACATGCACTAACACCCCATTCCCATATAAAACTTAAGTACATGTAGATAAGTCATAAAAAGCTCCTTGTGGCGATCCGTACTAAAAACCGGTTGAGCTTAACTTATGTGTTTTCGTATTACCTACTGAGTTCGATTCCCCAGTCGAGCAATGTTATTAGGGATCTACTATGAAATTCTCTGTAGCATGCTTATGTTTTTATTAGTTTTTACCATTAAATATTGCGAAATGTTCACAAAGATATGAATCATTGTTCTAATTAAAGAAAATTTAGTCAGTAAGTAAGCGTACTTAACCAGAGGGACGCAGGTTCAAACCCTGCCTGAGATCGAATTTTTATTTCACTAAGAAATTTTCTTTAATTAGAAAATTCATATCTTTGTGAACATTTCTCTGTAGCAGTTCAGAATTTATTTTTTGCATTATTAAGACTAAGACTAAAAACAGTCGTTAAAGAGAAAATATACAAAGTAAATAAGACCTTTAATACTCCCAAGAGGTATCATTATCAAAGAGGTTCTAAAAGCATTGACCTCTCGCTCAATTTATTATGCGGTGAATGCATGTCCCCAGATCCGGCCAGATGTTCAGATTAAAATGGCGAGAAGGCCGTAAAATTTTTTTTTCATCCATTAGCTTGATAAGTTCTTCACCAAATGGACTCCGGGAAATTAAGGGTTGTTGCACACGTACCAAAATGGCAATTTATCTTTATACTAGCTTTCCGCCCACGGCTTCGCCCGCGTGCTTTCTCGACTTTTCTGTACTATAACATGTATGTATTATACATATAAACCTTCCTCTTGAATCACTCTATCTATTAAATAAACCGCATCAAAATCCGTTGCGCAGTTTTAACCTTTTGAACGCCAGAGTATAAACGTATCACCGTACCCCATACGTGTGGGGTATCTATGGATAGGTCTTCAAAAATGATATTGAGGTTACTACTATCATTTTTTTCTAAACTGAATAGTTTGCGCGAGAAACACTTCCAAAGTGGTAAAATGTGTTTCCCCCCCCTGTAACTTCTAAAATAAGAGAACAATAAAACTGAAAAAAATATATGATGTACATTACCATGTAAACTTCCGCCGAAAATTGGTTTGAACGAGATCTAGTAAATAGTTTTTTTTTAATACGTCATAAACTGAATATTTTGCTCGAGAGACATTTTCAAAGTGGTAAAATGTGTGTCCCCCCCTGTAACTTCTAAAATAAGAGGACGATAAAACTAAAAAAAATATATGATGTAGATTACCATGTAAACTCCCACCGAAAATTGGTTTGGACGAGATCTAGTAAATAGTTTTTTTTAATACGTCATAAATCGTAATGATACGGAACCCTCCGTGCGCGAGTCCGACTCGCACTTGGCCGGTTTTTTTTTTTACATTTTCTTTTACGTATTGCGGACGCCCACTTATAAATCCCATTGAGATCAATCAATCCACAAGTCTCTCCAATCTCGTAAAAAATAATCAAACAACTATGGGAAAAAATCATTTAAACTTTTACTGTATTTATTTTACGGATAATCTCATTCAATTCCTTCTATAACAATACAAAGAGATAAAATCTGAGTTTACATAAACATAATCCAATTTGAGTTTGTAAACAATACAATAGTTTCACAACTGTAGTCCGTTGTAATGTTCAGTAATTAAGTTGAATTTGAAAGTAAGTTTACTTTACGAAGTATTTCTATTAAAAGTTTGTCAGTAATTTGCAAGGCGTAAGTTTGTTTTCATTAAAAAATAACAATGATTAAGATGGAAGTTTTACAGGTAATTTTCGAAGTTAAATTGTTTTTAAAGTGAACCACTTACATCGAGATTGTTGAAGAAACAAAATCTTTATTAATTATTTATATTTTAAATTCAAATATACGATATAATCAAGTTAAAATAACCGTTACCTATGATTTGAAATTTATATTGAAAGAAAACTTCCTAGTGAAAGAAAAATTTAGTCTCAGGCAGGGTTTGAACCTGCGTCCCTTTGGTTAAGTATACCATACGCTTTACCAACTAAGCTACCTAGACCACTGGCTGTTATGTCGAATTTCTCTTCCACATTTTATGTCATAAGGTGACGTCTGCAGAAAAACATAACCAGTATAATCGTTACCTATGTTACCGTTTAGGTCCTAAGTAATAGGGGGCGATCCTATTGCCACTAACCGGGCACAATTCCAAACTCCAACCTGAAAAATTCTTGAAAATTTCAATAACATTACAACCAGAGGGGACACTACTTAGGTATACTATACATATATCCTTAAAATCAATATTTCCAATAATTAATTTAGCCTTTTAAATAAAATTCAATATCCATAATGGAATCCAATCGATTTAGAAATGCACTCACCGATAAAACCCGTCCAATGATGTCTGGATAACATTTTCAGGTCGTGCCTCCAATAAAGTCTGTAACAAATGATAAGACAGGTTACATTCAGTAGTATTGGTCATATATTTTTGCATTAACAATATGCAAAAATATATGACCAATACTATTGAGTATAAAGTGCAACAAAGCGTCGCATATTGAGGCAGGAAAAGATTCCTTGCTTTGGTAGAATCAAAGGTTCCTTGCATGTGAGATTTGATGGACATCTAAATATATACATATAGATAGAGGGGAGGCTAGGCAGAAACCACATACTGCCACTTAATACGACTCTTGTACACCATCATACTCTTGCATACAGTACAAAAATGTGAAATGACTTTTTAATTGTGGGTATTATAAAGATGTTTAATAAATAAAAAAACTATCAATTTGTCGTCATCTCTCTCGTGCAGTACCTAGTTATGTAGCAAACGTTGTAGTAGAATCAAGAAAAAACATATCATCACGCCTTTATTCCCCGAAGTGTTAAGCAGAGGTGTACTAATGTACATCCACACTACGCCGGTATGTTTAGGTCTCATCTAATAAGGGATGAGCCTATTGTCATTAACCGGGCGCAAATCCAGACCCCGAGCTGCCACTGAGAATTTCATAGATAAAACTAATAACACTTTGCTCGACCTGGGGATCGAACCCAGGACCTGTAGCGTAGCAGTTGCGCTTAAGATCACTAGACTGATGAGGCAGTCTTCTATCCTAGTAGTATGTATGTAATTAATGGCAATAGGCTCGCCCCCTATTACATGGGACCTAAACATGCCGGCGAAGTGTGGGTGTACAATAATACACCTCTGTCTAATCCTTTGGAGAATACAGGCGTGATAGTATGTTATGTTAGTACGTATGTAATTAAAATATTGAAATTAGAAAGCCTATGTTTTATTATTTTTTAACATTAAATATTACGAAATTTTCACAAAGATATGAATTTTCTAATTAAAGAAATTTCTAGTGAAAGAAAAATTCGATTAGAAAGCCTTTTGTAGATGTGTTGTTGAGTGACATTGGAATCTCAATGAGACATTGTAATTATATTTTATTTGCTGTCCGAACACGCATTGATCACGGCTGCTCTGATGATGCCATTGTAATGACGAGCATTTACAAGCTCAGAAATCCTATATCCTTTCAAATAAGGTTGCAAATTGAATGCGAGATTTTGAAATTATGAAATGTCCAGTAGTTACATTTATCTGATATTGACGTAAAATTGGTTTTATCATAGGTATTCAGAAATATGTAGGTTCCTATATGCCAAAATTAAATACCATCATATTTATAAAAACTAGACTATTGAGGCAGTCTCCATGTAAAATATTTATTAATAATTAAACAGAATTAATTGGGAAAAGCCTATTAATACATAAATGAAAAAATTAAAAATATTCATTACCATCTGAAAAACAATTGAATGTCTTAGTAAAACAACGCACAATAATAAACAAAGAAATAAATGAATTCAATGAATTCAATGGGACAGGTATTATTCCCGGAATTAAATGAATTTGTAGGTATAGCTGAACCCGTTGGTTAACAATTTATTTCATCTGAAATTCATGAGAATATAAGCAAATAATATCATATTACTGTTTGATTGAATATTCTGCCTGAAATAATGCAATTTTTTTTCTTGGGGGAGTTTCGCAGTTATTAAACCAGTATGAATATATTCGAGGACAGCGGGAAGGTGGCACGGGAATGCCGCCCCTAGATGGTTCAAATAAACCAAAGAGCTGACACTATTTGAACCCCAACACCCCCTTGCCTAGGGGGTATAGCCTTGCCCCCCCCTATATCCTTGTGTTCCCCCATATTGATCCTGATCCTTGAATGTGTTTAAAATCTATGCTGCTGTACACTCACAGTCCGCTGATAGAAATAGGGGTGAGCCTATTCTAATGAGGCAGTCATTCAATTATTAATAAGTGAAATAAATTAATATTTTCTTCTAAGTATCGTTTTGTAGCAATATAAACAAACCTCTTAACTATGGTAAACATGTTAACACGAGTGCTGAAGCCAATCTGATTTTCATTTGTTTCCACCCTGGTAATTTCCCGTCTATTCCCGTAGCAGTACAGGTGTCAATAAAACTACTTATAGAAATAGCACGCATATCTATATATATTTATTCAGAAATTTACATGATTGAAGTAGAAATTTATTGTCACTGAAACTACTCGTATCTCAACCATACTAATATTTCACGCCGACCAATAGGAACACGGCAAACTCCAGTGCGCCGCGCGAGCGGGACGGATAGCTGTGTGAGCAAGATGGCGTCACGTAAATATGTCGCGTCCGTTGCGCGCGCGCTGCAGTTGAGGGCGATGTCCGCGCCGAGCATGACGATGCGCGGGCACTCACAGTACTCCCCCCTTAGCGAAGCGTACAATTGGCTTGCAGACTCTGCCAGCTCGTGTCATGTATGGTTGTTGCGGAATGACGTCCTTTGATATAGGGCTTGATGTGGTCTCTTCTACGCAGATGTATGCAGGCTTGAGTCTATCCAGCGACACAATTGCGACTCGTTGCGGTAGTTGAATTTTGAAAGACTTCTCATATCTCTGTAGCACTTGGTACGGTCCATCGTACGGTGGTTCGAACTATTGATTTCCCTGTAGAGTTCCGAAATTGTTGTCGTAGAATTTGTAAGCAGCAATGTCATAGAATTGTGATTGATAATATGTATAAAGATATTGTATGTGCGTTATCTGAGTCTGCTGTGGTGGGTCGAGGGTGCAGTAAGCGTAAAAGAAGGAAAGTAGTGGCAGGATGGAATAGGCATGTTGGTGAGGCATACAGGGATGCTAGGCAGAAGTTTCGCATATGGGAGGACCTTGGAAAGCCATCAGCAGGACCCACATTTTCTGATATGTGTAAAGCTAAAAGGATCTTTAAGTCTCGGTTAAAGTGGTGTCAAACTCACGAGGAGCAAGTCAAAATGGATATTTTAGCTTCACATCATGTGAATAATGATTTTCGCTCCTTTTGGAAGCATACGAAAAGGTTGAGCAATAAGCCTGGCCTCCCTGTGTCCGTCAATGGTGTGAACGAGCCCGTAGGAATTGCTAACCTCTTCAAGGAACATTTTAGGATAAATTCACCACTGGGTCCCTGTGTCTCTGGACCTGATGCTGTTGATCGTGGTGTACTAGGAACAAGATTTACGGCCAAAGATGTTAGAAGTGTGTTAAACACGATGTCTAGAGGCAAGTCTCCGGGTCACGATGGTCTCAGCATCGAGCATCTCAGGTTCGCAGGCCCTCATTTACCAAGAGTATTGGCAATGTTCTTTAACTTTTGTGTGAGTCATTCGTATGTGCCTAGTGATATGATTAAAACGATTGTAGTACCTATAATTAAAAATAAAACGGGTGATATTGCGGACTTAAAAAACTACAGGCCCGTTTCTCTGGCTACAGTGATTGCGAAAGTGCTTGACAGCCTGCTAAACAGACAACTAAATAATTACGTCCAATTGCACGACAATCAGTTTGGTTTTCGACACGGACTGTCTACTGAAAGTGCCATCTTGTCTTTAAAGTGGGCTGTCAGGTACTACGCAGATCGTAAAACTGATACGTATGCTTGCTTCCTCGACCTGTCCAGGGCGTTTGATCTGGTCTCATACAGTATTCTCTGGAGGAAGTTAGAGAAAGCTGGAGTTCCTCATGAGCTAATAAGCACTTTCAAATCCTGGTATGGGGGCCAGATTAATCAGGTGAAGTGGGACGGTGCTTTGTCAGAGCCGTACAGGTTGGAGTGTGGGGTGAGGCAGGGGGGGATTAGCTCATCTACGCTCTTCAATCTGTACGTCAATGAGTTAATCGAGGCGCTCAGCAGGGAGCGCGCAGGCTGTTATATTGATGGAGTTTGTGTAAATAACATCAGTTATGCCGACGATATGGCGCTGCTGAGCGCCTCGGTTTGCGGTCTTAGGAGGTTGGTGACCATCTGTGAAGATTATGCGAAGCTTCACGGATTGGTCTACAACGTCAGTAAAAGTGAGGTCATGGTCTTTGGTGTCGGCGGTCGATGTCCTGAAAGTATACCACCAATTAGGTTGAATGGCGTACCTTTAAAGAGGGTGTATACATTCAAATACTTAGGGCATGTATTGACTGCCGACCTCAGGGACGATGATGATATAGAAAGGGAACGAAGGGCGCTGTCGGTTAGAGCCAATATGATAGCTCGCAGGTTCGCACGTTGTTCTATAGAAGTTAAAAAAACATTATTTCGTGCATATTGCACTTCCTTTTACACGTGCAGCCTGTGGGTTATGTACACTCAAAAATCGTACAGCGCCCTTCGTATCCAGTATAATAATGCTTTCCGGGTGTTGATGGGGCTGCCCCGTTTCTGTAGCGCATCAGGGATGTTTGCCGAAGCTCGCGTCGATTGTTTTTACACTACGATGCGAAAAAGATGCGCCTCCCTGGTGCGCCGTGTGCGGGCCAGCCCCAACATTATACTGCGATGTGTCGCGAGCAGACTGGACTGCTTGTGTGTGAATCGCTGCTGCAAGCTTTCTGCTTCGGTATTGGGCTTGTAGCGGGGATTTGCATACTTTGCAGTTAATCTAGGTTAAGATTGTAGTGTAGGAATACTAACATAGTTGTTAAGATATATTGTTACTAACATTTTGAGTCCCAGTTACTTGTAAATAAATTATAAATAAATAAATATTCAGGAGAATGGTATCGGAATCCATTATGAGCTAATTACACGTGTTTCGAAACGTTACCAGCGAAGCCATACGAATACCGCAGGTTGGTAAGATCAAAAGCAGCTACTCATAAATAAGGCTTTACCAATTAAATCGTTGGAAAGGAAACGCAGAAAACTTTTGCATAAGTCTGGATTAATTTGTGGGGATCCTGTAAACTTTTGTAAGTTTCGTTAAGTGTGGCGAAGTAATGTTTAATAATTTTTTCAGCCGACTTTGTTATGTTTAACTGTAATTATTTGATATACAGTGTCGTTTAGAGGAAAAAAATATGAGTTTGATAACTTTAAAAGATAAAGTAAGCGGCGGTAGTCTAATGGCTAGGGCGTCGGACTTGCGATCATACGGTTGCCGGTTCGAACCCCACCCATTGCACTACCGACGTGAGGCCACTCGTAACAGAAGCATTTAGCTTAGCACGAGGGGTTAACAAGAATACTAGTAATGTGTGACCCACATTGCTAGTAAGCTTTTTTTTTTTAAAAAAAAAGTGAGGTACAGCGTGATAAGGCGCGTTGTAGACCCAGAGATGATGAAGATGATGTAATAACAAGGAATGTATAAAGAAGATAAACAGAAATTGATGAAACAAGCTGTCTCATGTCTAGTGGTCTTAAGCGTGACTGCTACGGCAGAGGTTCTGGCTTCGATTCCCAGGTCGAGTAGCAGCTCGGAGTTTAGATTTGTGTGTCCCCCTATTACATGGGACCTAAACCGACGAAGTTTGGGTTCATAATTAGGTACATCTCTGCTACCCTTTGAGGAGTACAGACGTGTTGTGATGAATCGCAACTAACTAGGCAAGTGTGGATGGAAGAGTTGAATGTTGCGAACACTGCAAAAGTACCAAAATTGTATTGTGGGAGTTCTCAAAAAAGGCCAGGTTAAGAGCACCCACCCAGGCAGCGGATGGATGCGAGCTGCCCAAGAGTAGGATGGTCGGCGCTCTTTGGGGAAGGTCTACGTTCAGTGGACGGCAATAGGCTGATATGATGATAAAAAGAGCACCCTAAACCGTGTCAGGATCATAGGAAGAGGAAATCTGATTTCTGCCTATCCCCATCGGATACGGAGATGTATATACCCATGTATAGTAACTTTTTCTTATATATTAGATCCACATCTTATAATAAACAACGATTAACCATAAAACTCGTTCATTCATCATCACAACAAAATAAAAATACCATTAAAATTGCGCCACACAAATCGGTTCACACCGAATTACGTTGCAAAGTTACGACAACTTTGTCGCACATGCGATTCGCACGCGAACGTTGCATCAGATGATATTCCCCGACCTCGACAAAAAATGACGCGACTGGCGCAAGATTCGCAGGTGAAAGCGCACAATTAGTGCGTGTTACGCAAGCGATCATGTCGCCTCGTCCGAATTGGGCGAGTTGTCGTGAGGTATGCGGCCGGTCTTATTCCGAGAAAATGCTAGATGCAGTCAAGTGGGAATTTTCCGCTACAATTTGGATTGAGCGTATAAAACGATTAAGGCCATTAAATGGTTATTTTGAGCAATCTGAAATTACTGATACGTATGGTAACATATATTTGGGTGACATAATCTTTTGATTAGAAGCTTCGAAAAAAGGAAAATTCAAGGAAAGTTGGTGTCACAGCTGGATCATAAAATTGAGTATTGTATGTTTTTCTTAAGTTAGGGTCAGATCAAACGGAGGCGATGCGACGCGACGATATTTGAAGACGCGAGTGGCTTTGCTTTGCGCAAGGCGCTGCCACGAGACGTATCGCGGCGTTCCGAGGCGCATCGTGAAGTCGCTGGCTGCGCGACGCTGTGTAACGAGACACAGCGCGGTGCAGTGAGACGCCGTGCGGCGCAGCGGAACGTTTCTATGTTCAGCCCGCATTCTACCATTTACAAAGTGCACTCGTCTGAGCTACGCGAAATCTGGTCCGTAAATAGTAGATGATAAGTCGCCACGACGGCTTCAGGTGGCGCCTCGCGCCATCGCGTTGCGATACGATAGGCGTGGCGCGACCCCGCGGGGTATTTTCGAATCATCTCAATAAAATCTGTATCTTTTTGTGTAGATATTTTGTATCACTATCCTAAAAACGCGTCGCGTAACGTCTTGGTGTGAATTGACCCTTATAACCCACTTTGAATATCGTCATAGTTATTAGCTGTTATTGTCTTGATAATCTCTTGATAAAGACTCATTATATTACATTCTTGTCTAGGTTGTTACTGCGGCCTTAGAATCTAGATTAACTGGTTTTAAACTCAGTTACAGTTGTTTGACATAATGTTTATTAAGTAGGTATGCCTATTGTTAATGGCGGGCAACAATAATTTATGATGTTGCAGGTATATTGAAGGAATCTATTTTTTTTTAATTTTACTCTGCTAATCTTTCCAAAAAGCATTAGTACTGAGGCTGTTAGGTACGAAAACCATAGATGTACTTAGAATAGAATAAATCTAATACTTGTATTAGCTCTAGGTACTAGGCACGGATCTCTTCTCAGAATGATAGGGGTTAGTAAGCAGAAGCCTAGTAATAATATAATTCGGAAAGTTTAATATACATAAATATAATGTCCGAGTTTTTACGGTAAACTGTATATGGTCTTGAACAACGCCCACATGTTTGATGAATATCCAATTTTTTACACAGTACCTAATTCAATTTCTCTATTCATTTGACAAGCCCGGTGAGTAAATATTAACTATTCATTATTAATATTACATTGAAGCATTTTGATTGGAAAATGTAACTGGATTCCATAAAAACTTTTCGATAGCCACGCCTTTTTACGCCAGGCACGATCGTCTTCAGAAGACAAGACGGTCAGGAAAGTTGTAGTGCAAAATAGCATGAGAGTGTATGGTTTCCGAGGAAGACGCCATAGACGGAGCGAAGTGGAGCAGAAAATGTGTAGGCTGACTCTACCACCAGGTGGCACCAGAACCAGGAAGAGAGAAACAGAGAGAGAGAGAGAGAGAGTTAGGCCTTGGGCTACTATATAATCCGTAGGTGCTAGCGAAACCTTAGATATAAAGAACCTAAGCTCAAAATGCAATGGTAAAATGGTACTCAACTAATAAGTAGGTACTTACCTACAATTCAACTGCTTTTTTCATAGAGGTATCCGTTATTTTAAATATTTAATCTCGGTACAGTACCTAGCTTTAATACAAGACTGATTTTCAATCTATGTAGTCCTTTTATAATACGAGTATAGTAAGTAGAAGCTCCGGTAATAAAGTTTAAAAATAAATATGAGCTGCTAGTGTTGTGATTTAGTCGATAAAAATGCTACTAAGATTTTTAATTTTGTACCTTTAAATCAAAAATCAAAATAAAATAATAATATATAATTTATCTTTCAAATTGAAGCGGCGGTAGCCTAATGGCTAGGGCGTCGGACTTGCGATCATGTGGTTGCCGGTTCGATCCCCACCCATTGCACTACCGACGTGAACCCACTCGTAACACAAGCATTTAGCTTAGCACGAGGGGTTAACAAGAATACTAGTAATGTGTGGCCCACATTGCTAGTAAGCTTTTTTTTTTTTAAAAAAAAATGGCCATTATTTGCAACAAACTGAAAAATTTTGGCTTTTTTCATCAAAAATCAATAAAATTCGTTAAAAAAAACATACATTCGGTACAAATGGTTCTAAATAGTCTATACTAGCTCCGGTTAACGGCTTTTCATCGACCTTCCAAACAAATCAAATCTAAACAATCTTGAACAAATGTTTAATTAAACTTCTTACAGTTTCATTAGACATTTATTTTTAGATAGTTTGTTTTGTGTTTTGTGCTACTGACAAACAACTGATATTGACACAATAATGAAATAGACATTAACATTTTGTTCCATTTCCTTTTGCTTTCCAGCATAAATATCTATCGATAAAAGTTTAGATTTTTTTTTCGCATCTCTACCACTTTGTTAAAGGAAAATCTTATGGAGACTTAAAGGTGCCTTTGTGCACCGACTTGGCAGTGTGTTCAAGTAATAATCTGAAGGACGTGCTCTGTCAATAAAATCTTATTTTAAACTGGGACCGTTTTAAAACTTGGCAGGTCTTTGTCTTTATTCTTCATCGTGATACCGTTGAGATATAGTGCTGAGTTGAGGGTAACTTGCTTGCCTTAGCTTGTTTTGACTATAAATATGAGGTTAGGGCTGTGCGATTACGATTTTGAGTTTATCGATTTTTCCCAGCTATAAGTCAACATTCACACAGCAACATTAAAAAGATCATGCGGTCAGTATGAGACTATCATACGTATATCTCGTAAGTAGGTTATATATATTATATATGAGTTACTAGCTGCGCTTGGCGGTTTTACTCACTTACTCAACTTTTAAAGCTCGTTGCGTGTTGTTAAATGACATTTACCCTTTCTCAACAATTGGGCTATTAACTGCAATAAGATTTTTTGAAATCCACTTGCTTGTTTAAGAGTTTAAGTAGTGCGTTTAAACTAACATTTTCTACCGCTAAATAAGGTATACATATTACACGTATGTTGATATCATTCGAAGTTCAATAAAGACTAAGAACATAATGTATATCTACAGCTGTGATATTGTGAAATCAATTTTTAAATTTAATTAGGATATTTCTGGTTCCATGGAAGCGAAAATCAATGGGTGGAAAGCCGTGTTCGACCGTTACTAGCTAATTGAAATCCAGTGAAATTTAATTGTATTGCTCTTTTTACTTTTGCAATTTGACGAAACAAGTATATATGGTGAGTATGTATGGACGAGTTGGAAAGGGAAGACCTCAGCGAACGTACTGCAACCAAATTGCGGATGTTCTTAAAAAAGGCCAGGTTCCGAGCACCCTAAACCGACGGTCATGCATGAAGAGATTAATGAATGTAAATGAAAGGAAAGTAGTGTGCCAGGATCGTAGCAAGTGGAAATCTATAGTCTCTGCCTACCCCCATGGGAGACAGGCGTGACAATATGTATGTATGCATGTACTTTTGCAATTCAAATTGTTTTGTT
Source organism: Subacronicta megacephala (assembly GCA_958496365.1). Classification (NCBI taxonomy): domain Eukaryota; kingdom Metazoa; phylum Arthropoda; class Insecta; order Lepidoptera; family Noctuidae; genus Subacronicta; species Subacronicta megacephala. The sequence goes on along the minus strand of OY292516.1, from coordinate 14,204,406 downwards.
TGTTTTGATAATTACATTATTAGGATTTTACTAAATTTTATTCTTTCTTTCTATTTTAAGTACCTACTACCTAAAAAACATGGCGACAAAAAAACAACAACCTCCTTTTTTCGTCAGATTAAAATAGGTGTTCATCGATTAAAATTCATGTTTTTTAAAAGAATTTTCCTACAAAAGGCATTTTAGTTTCTTTTGTATCATGGGAAAGTAAGTAAGGTAATCAGAACAGATCTCCAATTAATGTAATGACGTCACACTGTGAGGTATAATAAAATTAGGGACAAGCTTTCCTTCTTGAATATTCCTTTGCAAGATCGGTTTTAGCTGCTTCTAAAAAAAGACGACTGTACTCCTCGAGGGATTAGGCAGAAGTGTACAATATTACACCTGGAATCCGTTTGCTTTAGTTCACATGAATTATGGGGCGAGTCAATTTCCATGAGCCGAGTACAAATCTAAACTCAGGATTTCCCATGGAAAAATTCAATAAAACTTTATCGACTTGAGAATCGAACCCACCACGATCTCACGCTGACGGTACTCTAATAGAAATATCGATACTTTATAGTTTAACTTCTTTCGGAATTAATACGTTTTCTTTTGTAATTAAACGTGCACATAATATGACAATACAGATGATTTAGGAAGCGCATTCTTATTTCTATTAAACACTGACCTGCTAATTTGACCGCTATACCAAAAACGTAAGGTCGGGATTCGCATACAAATGTAATGCTGTAATATTTTCTGCATACTTCTGTTACAGTTAGGCGCACGCGCATGCACAGTTTTAAAGGAATCAGCTCACTATACCGTAGCATTCTACAAACGTAACCACATTGATGTAAGGTTTCTCTTCAAAGCGTGTATATAGAAGGGTTAATGTCGAGGTATTTAGGGTAATAAAAATAAGTGCCTCGGCACAAACTTATGTTATAAGTAAATGGGATTTCGTGAAGGCATTTTGGGCATAAAAAATAAATGCCCGGGCATAGACCCTATAGATAGGCATGGGACAATAAACTATTAACATCGTGTCATCTCTCTCTGTCGCAAAGTACTGCTTTCATACATTTTGATTGTGTGGTAAGGATGACACGATATCTGCAGTGCAGTTTTAACCTTCCCGAGCATTAGAACGGAATAAATAAGTTGGCCTATCGTGCTTCTCCTATTCCGTGCATCAGTTTTTTTTTAGTATTTTAAATGTTTGTTCTGAAAATATTTACTCAATATCTAGAAACTTAAAATCTTAAAATCTTTACTCATCTAGAAATATAGTATAAATATTTATCTATTATTAAATTCAATGTTGTTTTTATTTTTTTGTAAAATGGCATGACACCAAGCTGTTCTATCACCAACCGGTAACTTCGGGACTAGTATGTTTTTGATACACTGTAGTAGATACAGGCCTTTATGAATATGTGACGTGATCACGTGTGCTTTTGTATGTCTTCGGTCTTCGCATAACGCTGTCTAATAAATAATGTATAGTGAAACGAACCAAAGAGTTGCTCGAATTATTTCACGGTTGTGCAGCACGGCTACGTGTCATTTTATATGTAACCATTATAAGCTGATCTGGCATTGTATAGCGTGTCGTACAATAAGAGGGCAACTTAAAATGGATATGCATAGCTTGATATATAGTTACTCGTTGCTACATTTTTACCGGATCGGTACATTTATTACTTTTTTAAACTTAACATTCAGGTGTCGTAGTGTGATGTCATAATGAATTCGTAATCAACTTGTCTGTTTTATTGATGGATTGACACAAAACTGTCTTTGTCTTGCTTTCACGCAAAAGTCATCTTGTATTGACAATGCTATTTATGGTTATAGACTTGACCGTAACTATGATTGAATCCAATCCTTGCAGTTACGCAAAATTATTACTTTTTTTATAAGCCTGTATTATCCCACTCTTAAGCAAAGGCCTCCCCCCTATTTTTTCTACTTTCTTTCCAATTCCCAAGAAAGGCATCCAGGTCATCCCGCCATCTCTTCCGTGGTCTGCCGCGCTTTCGGGTAACCGTTTATACTTCATCGTTATTCTTTATATAACTTTAAATTTACTTTCGAAGCGGCGGTAGCCTAATGGCTCGGGCGTCGGACTTACGATCATGTGCTTGCCGGTTCGAAACCCACCCATTGCACTACCGATGTGAACCCACTCGTAACACAAGCACTTAGCTTTGCACGAGGGGTTAACAAGATTACTAGTAATGTGTGACCCACATTGCTAGTAATCTTCTATAAAAAAATATCTTTATATTAACAAGCTTGGGTCCATGGGTTCAACAGCAAATGTCTTTTTGAGAAAAGATTAGTTAGCACGTCTTTCAGCAGTTTAGGATTGAAAATGTAACATCACATCACATCACATCATCACCCTATACTTGTTCACTGCTGGATGTAGGCCTCTCCCAGTCAACACCAAAGAAAAATTTCGTTATCCGCCGGAAAACGTAACGTGTGCGTTAAAAGTTAAGGAACTGGTGACATAATTAAATTGATAAAATAACATAACATACCATCACGCCTGTATTCCCCGAAGGGTTCGGCAGAGGTGTACTAATGTACACCCACATTTCGCCGGTATGTTTAGGTCCTATGTAATAGGGGGTGAGCCTATTGCCATTAACCGGGCACAAATCCAGACTCCGAGCTGCTACTGGGAATTTCATAGAAAAACCCAATAACACTGCTCGACCTGGGGATCGACCCAGGACCTCTAGCGTAGCAGTCGCACTTAGAACCACTACACTAATGAGGCAGTTGATAAAATATTAAGTAAGTAATCGTAAAAGCAACGTGAATAATTGTTATTCAAAAGATAAAATCTCAAAACAACATTTCTCCATCAACGAAATCTTCGAACGTTTGAATTTCGATCACGATTAACGATCCGTTCCATTCATTCAAATCGACCTCTTACGTAATAAGGTAACGAGCGCACTGACCGACTTGCATTTATCACCACCATAAACATTCAACCACCATCGTCGAGTTTGTTAAGACAGAACGAAATACACCATAAATAAAAACGGCAATGTACATCACGTTTAGATTAAGTATCTCTTATGTAATTGTTACGATACGGATTTATATCTGTTACATTTAAATAATTTGAAAACTGATCAACCTTGGTGAGCCTGTTTGATATTTTGTGCCAAATATTTCAAAAGTAATCTATATTACAAAATTTACATATCATTATACTTATCTAATCTTTAAGAAGAAAATTATAGGCATTTAAGTCTTCAGAACTGATACATAAGCAGAAGTAATGAATGCCCGGGCATAATCCCATCTCTACGTGTGAAACACGCAGATCAAAACTGGGTAATAACTTTTTTATGGCAATCACTGTCATAAAATCATAATATTTAATATCATACATTGTAATAATTGATAAAGTTATACAATACAACAGCTATTAATTGTATTTACCTATATAACACATGAAAAACAATATTTTTTCTGTAATTAAATGAATGCATTCATAACGCGTTACGAGCACTGACCGCTCTGTTTTGTAAACTTTCGCCAAGTTTTTATTGCTAATGAATTACTGTCATTCTTGCTAAAATTTACAATTTTACAGTTATTACTATTGTTATGTTATTGCTAATGTTATGTGTTTACGATGGAATGTTAGCATTAGTTCGACAATCACCAGTTGCTGGTTTCTGCTGCAACCCCAAGGATGTGCCTTAACAGACATTGCACTGGGGGTATTTTAAGAGGCCTGACTCTTTAGTGTAGTGATCCCAAGAGCGACTGCTGTGCTAGAGGTCCTGGGTTCGATCAAAGTGTTATTGGGTTTTTCTATGAAATTCTCAATAGCAGCTCAGACTTTGGATTTGTGCCTGGTTAATGGCAAAAGGCTTTCCCTCTATTACATGGGACCTAAACATACCGGCAAAGTGTGGGTGTGCATTAGTCCACTTCTGCCTAACCCTTTGGGGAATACAGGCGTGATGGTATGTTCATGTAATATGGTGGCTAATGTGGCTATCAGAGTGGGTTTAGTGGGTCAGAATCCCACACTCCCTGCTACTGCAGTTTTGTCCATTACACCCTGCCGCTTTCCCCTGCAGACATTCAAAAGTCCAGAAAGTCTTAAGACGCAGCAGGAATCCTGCCTGGAATCGTATTTTGCGTTAACTAGAAAATTTATATCTTTGTGGATATTTAGCATAAATTAATGCCAAATTATAATAAAAAATAACGAATTACATTTAGCTAACAAATGGCTTCTAACTTGGCGGAAGAGTTGGCTTTATAATTATTATTAAGTGGCTATAAATAAATAATTATATGTGAATAGATAGCTCTCATAATTAAATAATGACCGGTTATGAAGTTATATCACTGTAATTGACACTGCTTTATTGAAACATCATATTACATTTCCTGGTAATTTTTATACTTAAGTTTTTGATAGAATAACGGCCGTATTAATTACAAATACCTCTGACTATAATGTGTTGTGACTGTAGACGGGTTTATGCCCAGGCATTGATTTTAACATTATTTTGTGCCGAGGCACTTATTTTCTTTTGCCTAATACGTCTCGGCATTACCTTATCTCGTTGTGATAAGTTATATGTTGTGATGAGACTTTTTGACTTTTTCTCTTCTACTTTTGCATTCTGAGTTTATCGTAGGTGTATGTACTGTCTTAGAACAAAATCATTAATTAAATCATGAATAAAACTACGAATTCAATATGTACCAAGTGAGCCAAGCATAAAAAACTTGGCTCACTCTTCTAAATGATGCATAGAAACAAGAATAATTTAAATAGTTACATCAAGTTTATTTTACATATAAAAAAAAAATATCCTTTTGCTACAAACGTGTATTATTGGAAATACGTTTTATTATGTCAGAAAATCCAAGGTCAGTGACCGAACCCGCCCTTGACCTTTGATTTATGTACTTGCCAACTAATATTCAGGAGATGGGACGTCTAGATGACCTTGTGTTTCAGATATTGTCTAGATTTTATACAAGCACTAAAACGGATTAATTTGAGCAAATGCGAGTATAAGTGATGTCTGGTAGATTTATGTTTTTGATTCTGTTATAGTTTATCCTTTATCTTAAATATAATATATATAGGTATATATACTAATATAATAAAACTGAAGACTTTGTTTGAACGCGCTAATCTCTGGAACAACCAGTCGGATTTGAACAATTATTTTTGTATATGATAGCCATATTCCTGAGGTAGGCTATAAGCTATTTAACATCGCGCTACGACCATAGGGAGCAGGCCAAAGAGGGTGAAACCGCGAAGCAGAGCTAGTTATTTGTATAAACAAGATGGTAACTTAATTGATTTTACTTAATCAGCTCAAAAAAACGGAAAAGGACCTCAACGTTCCTATCTATATCTTGTTAATTAGCTCATGTCACAAAAACCATGAAAAGTATTTTTTTTTTTTATGGGATAACTCGGCAAACGACCAGGCGAGCTACCTGATGGTAAGTAGTCATCGCCGCCCATGGACATCTGCAAAACGAAAGGAGTTGCAGATGCGTTGCCGAGCCTATTTAGAGAAAGGGAGGGGAAGGAGAAAAGGAGAAGGAAGGGGATTGGGCGAGGAATTGGGCCTCCGGCCCTCTCGCTCACCGAACGAAGCGCAGTAACGAAACGCTACTACTCGGACGTCAGTCTTCTGCGAGAGTGTGGTACTTCCCCGGTCGAGCCGGCCCATTCATGCTGCGAACAGCGTGGCCCTACCACAACAAATTGGCACTTAGTACGTAACAATTTACTGTACAACATGATACGGCTGTAATGTTGAGGTTGTAAGAAAGAGAACATGCTATGTGAACTATAGAGCAGCATCTCTCTCCCACAATTTATAAATGATCGTGTAATATGGTTCTAGGCTTTGGTTAAATTACTTGAAGAAATTTGTCGCACTGTTTACTGGTGACTAATTTATTAAAATTTGGTTGAAGCAAATTAATGTCAACGATTAAAGTTGCGATATTAACTTATGTAGAGCAAACAATTTTTGCTCAACAAATAATTATCTACCATAAATTTAGTTCACATGTGATATAAGCAACTATTTATGCGTTTCCCTTAGGCGATTGCATTAATGTTAATATTACTTAACACGCGCTGGACTTGGCTAAATATTGCCGCGCACCCAGCAACCGGTTGACGGGTTACCTCACATCATCACGTATTGGAAATGCTTCTCTACATCTGGAAGTATCTATTTTCTTAAGGCACATCGTCTTGCTTTTAGAGGCGAATTCAATACAGTTCAGTATAAAATATTCCTAAGATGTTGCTGTGCCCTAACAGTTAATTAATGTTAATGTTTGGTTCCTAAATATGCTCAAACAACTTGTAAAAAACATGAATGCAATAATGATAATTATGACGTAAGTGCGACTATAAATTGAGACATCAACTATTTGTTGTACCGCCTGTTAGCAAATGAATAGGAAAAAACAGAGAAAACTGATTGCGTGTCAGAAAAATACTAAATACCTCATTAGTCTAGTGGTCCTGGGTCGACTGCAACGCTAGAGGTCCAGGGTATGATCCCCAGGTCGAGCAAAGTGTCTTTCTTTTCTTCTTATTAGGTTTTGCTATGAAATTATCAGTTTTAGCGATTTGGATTTTTATCCGGTTAATGGCAATAGGCTCGCCTCCCACTACATGGGACCTGAATATACCTTCGTAGTGTGGGTGCAGGTGTATTAGTACACCTCTGCCTAACCTTTCGGGAAATTCAGCCGTGATGGTATGTTAAAATACTAAACGTAGGATTCGCACAAAAGTTGTTGGTATTTATTTCTGTACTTGAAATTGTTTAACAGCCTTTCATGGCATCGTCGAATATTTTTGTAGAAAAAAGTTCGTTATCCCTGCACTTGATTACAATATAGAATTATAGAGAATATAACTTACTAGCTTTCCGCCCACGGCGTCGCCCGCGTGGTTTCTTGGCTTTTCTGCATTTAAAAGGAATATTTTTCCCGTTTTTGCAACATTTTTAATTTATGCTCCGCTCCTATTGGTCTTAGCATGATGATATATAGTCTATAGCCTTCCTCGATAAATGGGCTATCTAACACTGAAAGAATTTCTCAAATTGGACCAGTAGTTCCTGAGATTAGCGCGTTCAAGCAAACAATCAAACTCTTCAGCTTTATAATATAAAAAAAGTATAGATAATATATAATATAGTATAGATAAGCGACCTTTACACATTACAAGATCAGTTACTTTCTCTTACTTGTTTATCCTGATGTTAACGAAAAAGAAAGCTGACTTAATGAGAAACAGTTGAGTGTGACTACTAAGTTTCCTGTGCAAGTTGTTGATAAGTACCGATGCAGTCAATGAACAGAAAAGTTGAGAATGTTCTCGTAAGCTTGACTTGAAACCTGTATTTATTGGTAATTAGCGACTCGCCCCGGCTTCGCCCAACTGTACATTACCATCATATTTCAACCAATTTACACAAACACGACTTCACACCTTCATCAAACACTTTGTCTATTGGTGAAAACCGCATGAAAGTACGTTCAATAGTTTTGAGTTTATCGCGAACAGACAGACAGACTCGACGGGGACTTTTTTATGATATTATGTAGTTACAGTCTTCTTCCATTAAAAATTGAGCGAGTTTTACAATCGAATTAAACAGCTTTGAGTTAACCTGTCCTAACTGACGGCACGCATACATCAGTCATCGTGAAGATCAACCATTTTATAGGGAGCTCAATGACCCGTCGCACGACGATAGATCAGCAAGACATTTGCGTAGGTTATGTGAAATACTCCGTCTTAATTAAGTCTTAGTTATGTAGATGATGCGCGTTGGGTTTTGTTGTTCAACACGCGTTTGTCTAAGTCCCAAATGAAACCAAACACACTACCCGATCCGGGAATGTAATTAAGGATGTCACTTTAATTAGCTGCACTTACAGCTAAGAGACATCTACGACAATTCGTAAAAATAATTATTACATAACATGTGATCACTCCTCAAGCCCAGGATCAACGAGCCTGGCAATCGATGGTGAAGAGAGCCCACAGCTGTCAAGTTCCTCAGTCATGAGGATACGACGAAGAAGAAGTATTCCCCGATGGGTTAAGCAGAGGTGTACTAATGTTCACCCACACTTCGCTGGTATGTTTAGATTCCGCGTAATAGGGGCGAGCGTTTTGCGATTGACCGGACCGAAATCCAGACTCCGAGCTGAGAATTTCATAGAAAAACTGAATAATACTTTGCTCAACCTGGGAAATGAAACCAGGGGCCGTATTACCACGTATTAATGCCATCATTTTTACGTTGTGAAAGAGGGACGCCACTATTTAACCTGTAGAGCGGCATCCCTCTCTCACAACCTAAAAATGATGGCATTAATACGTGGTAATACGGCCCCAGATCCTTAACATTGCAGTGACACTTAAGACCACCAGGCTAATTAAGCAGCCAGGTAATTCTTAAAATGAGGTTATTAAGAATGTTGTTTATTTGATTCGTATTAAATTGAATCTCACAATCTTACATAGACATAAGTTTTACTTATAACACCTACGTACATAGTAGGAACATGTACACAAGAAACATAATAACTGAGTTCGTAACACATTAGATAATAGTGCATATGAAGGTAATAAGGAAACTTTCGCTCAGTTCTCAGTTAAAACTTCCTCTCATCTGCCTGAGCTGAACTGTGCTTTGACGCCACTTTCACTAGACTGTATACCTATGACGTAATAATGGCTATTCGCAATAAAACCTTTTTGCACATGTCATATATGAGGACTAGCTTTTGCTCGCGATTACACTTATATTCCTATGGAGTTTGGGACGAAAGCCTACCTATATCCTTATCCGAGGACCAATTTACATCTACACCAAAATTCATCAAAAGGGGTTCAGCAGTTTACGCGAAAATGTAACAAACAAAAAATAACAGACAGACAGAGTTACCTTTGCATTGTTTTTATATATGTGTTGGATATTGGCCTAAATATTTAGAATTTAAATTTCAAAATTTAATTTAATTAATTTGGTCCGATACAAAGTATTATTGTTATTGTTTTTAATGCACCATCTTTAGGTCTAGCGGTTGCAAGCGTGGCTGCTAAGCGTTAGTGTGGGTTCGATTCTCAGGTCGAAGAGTTTCGGTATTTCTATGAAATTCTCAGGAGCAGCTTAGAGTATGAATTTGTGCACGGTTAGTGGCAATAAGCCTGCCTTTTATATATAATGTGTCTGCACATCAGTATAACTCTGCTTAAATTCGAGGAATATCATAATAGTATGTTAATATTAATACCTACACGAATTTAGTTAATTAAAATTCCAAAATATCGTTGACCGAGTCACCGCTTAATTTAATAAGGTTAGGTAAGGTGAGAGCATTATATCGAGGACTAGTTGTGCCCTGCAGTATTACCTGCGACGTTCAAATTTTTTCTTCGATTCCATAGGATTTTTTAAAAATCTTGTCTTACGCTATTGTTTGTGTTGTACGTAAACGTTAAAATGGAATAATCTCTATAGATAAACTTAAAAAAACATATATTACTAGCTTTTCGCACACGGCTTCGCCCGCGTTGTTTCTCGGTATATATTTTACATATAAACCGTCCTCGAAAACCACGCTATCCATTGGTGAAAACAGCATAAAAATCGGTGCAGTAGTTTTTGAGTTTATCGCGAACAGACAGACAGACGCGGCGGAGGACTTTCTTTTATAATACATAGTGATAGTGATGTTACTGTATTCATTTATATTTTCTTTTGTCAAGAAGAAAACAGCTATCTTTTGGTATATAAATATTTTTTCTATGAAAAACTGGTAAGAAGTTAGGTGCCAAAAACGGTATTTTATTTTTCCTGTAAAATGTTGATTGTTCGATTACGGTATTGTTCGGTGAGGGCGGCGATATATTTTTAACATATTACTTATTATTTTTCTAATTTAATTTGGACTGAACTTCAATTTCTTTTTGTATACATATTTTACTGACTTCAATTATTTAAAGATTACAAAACTTTGTTTAAAATTTATGCAGTTCTTTGAGTGCTTAGTCATCTGATTATAATCCAAGAAAATTGTAGTTGCATCGAATTTAATGATAGCAAAAAGTTCTAGACTTTAGTGAATAATTAAGCTCGAATTTTATATATTTCTTATCTCGATACATAATACCTACTTGGCTAGAAACCGGCCTTAGTACCTATTCTAGTATGTTCTACAGAAGTAGGTACCTAAAGCGGAATCCAACAAAAAATATTGTAAAACTGTAGATTTTTTCATTTATATTAATAATTGAAAGTTCGCAGTACAAACAAAAATTTGGGGAAAATTTAATTGTATTTAAATATTTTGTCAAAAAGAAAACCTAAAAAAGATTAATTTAAAAATAAAAAACTCACGATTAAAAAGATCCGTCACCGTAGGCAACACACACTTAGAAAAAAAGTTCGATATTTAAAAAAAAAACAACGTTCCAAAATGGCGTCTGTTAGTGGCGCGTTCGCGAGATACAACTGCGGAATCGTCGCCGGCGCAGGTGAATGTGCACGTCACACCACCACTCTTGTTTCGCGTACTATCAACCGTATATAGATGCACCTTCCCTTCTGTATTATCAAACTTAAAAAGGGCCTCCTCAACTCAGCAGGGCTATACTACTTGTTATGTACATTGAACTTTACCTATTTGAATGGACAATTGTTCTTACGACGACGCGTCGTCCATTTTTATTAGGACGTGTATATTTTTATGCGCAAGTTTTGTCGTTTGTTCGTGCTAACTGTGACTATTTCTTAGAAATGAAGATCCAATGTAAACTGACATAAGTATAAAATTTCAATATCTTAAATATACAAATGGCTATGATATCGCTTGGATATTCTCAATAAAAGTATCATATCTTGAATAAAAGGACTTTCACGGTCGATAGCTCTCTGATCTATCAAATTCGACAAATTGTATTTTAGGTAAAGAAAGTGAAGTTCAGCGTTATTAATGGACATTTCATCAAAAACTTCACAGTCAGTAAACAAAAAGACCATTGACATAGCACGTATACTCAGACGATTGGTACTACCCCACCCATTTAAGATTGATAAAAGTGTCATGGAAGCTTTTTTCATTTTGTGAATGGAATGGCGCTTAAAAGGTTTTCGTTTAAACATTTAGATCGATTAAAATAATTTCTTTGTATTGTGCGTTTTCACTAGTGCTGCAAAGTATATTACTTTTACGAATACGAATACTGGGCATAGTATTCGGCGAACTAATGATACTGATTCATTAATGGTTCGTTTGGCTAATATGATAGATAGATAGATTTTTTTTCGTAAAAAAGATGACGTTATAATGATGGTGAATACCTAATTCTACAGAAATAAGTAATAGTGTTATATTATCCTTTGACTTATATTGCGTGATGCTATACCAAAAATTATATTCGGAAACATTTCAGTGCCTATGTCTTGAAATTGGCGATTACGAATATTCGGAAGATAAATTAATGATATTCGGCGAATACGAAAATTCGTTGCATCACTAGTTCCTACGAATTGATTAGCTCAATAATTATTAGCGTTTACGTGGCTTACTCTATCTATTTACTCGACGTATTATACGACGTATTATGGATCCTAAAAATAGTATAGTAGTGAACACAATGATAAAACTGTCGCCATTGAATTTTTCTCACTCATATTTTCTGAAAAGTTGCTAGCAGCCCCACAATTAAAATATTCTTTTTTGTTATTATGTGTCTGATTCACGGGTTTGATTTTACCTAGCCGTGCACTCACTAATTAGACACAGAGATTATTATCAATGTAAACTTAGGTACGTGGTAAGAATACACCGTTGGATTTTTACGTAATTCTACAAACAACCGTCTAGACACTTTAATAATAGCCTTTTGCTTTCTCACGAGTGCCTACAACCTCACTTAAACCTCGAAATTAAGTGTTGTTACTTTATTGTGATAACTGAATCTTTTGTTTTCGGATGTAATTGAGTAAGAAGATTTACATAAATAATGCAGAATATGTCGTACTTTAAAATTAAGACCAACACCTGTATTTTTACGCATACCATATTTTAGCAAATAAATACATTTGATTTGATTTGATTTGATTTAGAGTAGGTAGTTTTGAAAACATAGCTTTAGTGGTTCTCTCGTAGGCCGGTTTTCATTATTAAAAACTCTATTATTGTAGATTTTGTCTAATGATGGGTATATGTCGAGGTATTTTGGGCAATAAATAAATGCCTCGGCGCAAAAATCAATCTTATAGATGGGGTTCTGCCGAGGTATTTTGACCAGAAAAATATATGCCCGGGCATAAATCCATCTCAAATTTTATGCCTTACCTTCTTTAGAAAAGAGAGAAGTACCTAAGTAAAATTACTTTAATACTCGTAGATTGTAGATTGAACGACAGAAGTTTTCCCAATATAGTAGTCATTTTGATAGTAGGAACCTGACGTTATCTCACTGATATATAAATCTCATTAGATTTATTTGTTGAATTTGATTTACTAGCTGTGCCCCGCAGTTTCACCCGCTTTGCCCCGCTCTTAAGGATCGCAGCGAGATGCTTTATAGCCTAATAGCCCTTAATCACCTTGCTCGTGAATGTCGCTATCATTTAGGTACAAAAAGATTTTAAATCGGACTAATTAACGAACCTGGCAGTGATAGCCTAGTGATATGACCATTGGATTGCCAAGTCAAAGGTCTCGATTTCGAATCCAAGGCACGCACCTCTGACTTTTCGAATTCATGTGCGTATTAATAATTAATTATCACGCGCTTAAACGGTGAAGGGAAACATCGTGAGGAAACCTGCATGCCTGAGAGATTTTCTTGAGGGCGTGTGAAGTCTGCCAACCCGCAGTAGGCTAGCGTGGTGGACTATAGCCTTATCCCTCTCGTTCTGAGAGGAGACCCATGCCCAGCAGTGGGACAATGTAATGGGTTAATGATAGTTAACGAACAAACTGTCCTGTTTTATTATTTAGTATAGATAATATTTTTTACATAAAGTTAATATTAAAAAGGTTCTCGTTTCCTAGACGTATATGGTGTTTCTCTCATCAGATACATGCCTGGAATGTCGATTACCCTTTACTGAGACAATAAAAGGAACCAGTAGTCATTCACCGACCTTCAAAGCGGAGGATCTTTAAGGTCACTGCACACGAACAATTATTGTGAATATCGAAAGAATTTGCAGCGATTGGTGTAATTGTAAAATAAATGTACAAATTTCTTCCCGTTGTTTATTTATATTGATGATTGTAATTAATATTGACGAACCTGAAACCACAATAAGTAATGGATGTTAAGATTAGATTTCGCTTCGGGCTCCAATTTAATCTTATTCGTTCTTTTTTTTTTTTGCAAATAGTAGTAGTAGCAAATAGTACAGTCACCAGCAGGTCAAGGTTAACAAAACTGTCAAATTTCTACAAATGATTTTAAACCTTAAACTGTTGAAGATAAAGTTCAAATTCAACTGAGAAAAATTGACATTTTGTGGTTACTTGATGTGCTGGCAGTGCAGTGATAGCCTAGTGACATGACCATTGGACTGCCAAGTCAAAGGTCTCGAGTTCGAATCCAAGGCACGCACCTCTAACTTTTCGAAGTTATGTGCGTATTAATAATTAATTATCACGCGCTTAAACGGTGAAGGAAAACATCGTGAGGAAACCTGCATGCCTGAGAGATTTTCTTGACGGCATGTGAAGTCTGCCAACCCGCAGTAGGCTAGCGTGGTGGACTATAGAGTATAGCCTAATCCCTCTCGTATTGAGAGGAGACCCGTGCCCAGCAGTGGGACAATGTAATGGGTTGATGATGATGATGTGCTGGCCACCGTACATAAAATTTAATTTGGCAAAATTAAAATGTTTCCTTCACTGTTTTTGAGGCAGTGGTGATGTAATACCTAAATAACACAAAGTAAAGCGCCTGGGTTCGAACCTACCACCTACAATCCTAAGTCGCGGCCGTTACCACTGGGCCACCATAGCTAACTGCCTTACAAGTAAATTTCCATAATGTTTTTTGGACATAGGGTTTATGCTTGGAAAGCAAAACTACCTCTGCACATGCTTGGTATAAAAGTTGACAAACCCAAGCGCGTTTCGCGGTTGGATCAAATAAACTCCCTGTCAGTTTCTCTAAGCACAAACGAACTAAGTACCCTTTTGAGCTCTGAGCTTTAAGCTATGCTCTATCTAAGACCCTATGTATGCTTTTCATTAGGCAAGACTAAGGATAAACGCATCTAAAACTCTAAATCCACCGTAAAAAAAGATATCTAGTTTATTACAGTAATGTAAAGGTGACATTTTCTAATCCAACTCTTATTTTAACAAAAGGTTATAAAATTATATTTATTATTTTGTTAAAATTAAAGTTGGATTAGAAACTCGCTAATTATCCAATTAGAAGTAATGAAGTAAGACAACGCTGAAACATTGTCAACTTAATTAAGTAAATTATTTGAACTATTTGCTTTTGACTCGTGTATTTTTTCTTTTAAGAAATTCACGTTTTTTTTTGGTACGGAGAATACCTCGTAGTATACCTACACTTTTTATAATCATCCATTTGCTTCTGAAAAACTTTTACAAGATGGGAGATGTAAGGTTACGGATATTCCTACACTATTCAGCCAGTTCCAGACTTTGTTATTTTTCCGTAATCAGCATTTAAAACTACCATTCAGAGTCATGACAGATCTAACATATCTATCGTACTCACATTGCAATAAATCGCCACCTAACAACATCAACATTATAATTTCAACACTATCAAATCAACAACCAAGTCAGTTTAGATGTTACGAAAGACAAAGAGCATGGAGGTACTACGAATTATTTTTATTTGCATACACATTTCGCGTTTCTTTTGCAATGCACAAGCGTGAATGATTTAACATATCGTGCAAAAATGTATGACGATCTGCACTCGTGAATTTTGACACTTAGAATTTTAAAGATTTTGTAAGAATGGAAAAGTGTTAAAGCAATTTTGAGACTCGATGTTTATTTAGAAATGTGTGTTTTGTGATGTAGATGAACTTCCTGTTGTATAAATACATGTGGCAGATTTTTTTGTATAATGGAAGGCACAGACAGGGTATGAGAGGAGTTATGTTATAGTCCACCACGCAGTTGTAGCTCAGATCAAATAAAAAGTTAAGATGGAACTTTGCGAACTTAGAACTGAGGCCGGCTAAAACTACGCCTAACGGTGTACAACACACAATTACACGCACACACGTATACCGAAACTACGCCTTAACTTGTCAGTTGAGCTATCGAGGTATCGAAAGCTCGACTGACAAGATAAGGCGTAGTTAACTACTTTTTATTTTATCTGAGACTTGTAGTGCGTATTGGCAGAGTTCACAAGCACTTGACTCTTATTTCATATTTTTTTGTGGCGAGTGGTTGCATGTACAATTTTACTTAGTAACATGTATGTATCTTTACTAAATGTAAATGGAAAAGGAATGTTCAAAATCGGTTCGCAATTGACGGTGAAATCGCTAAAAATCTCCTCATTTTTTGAAGTCCATTAAAATGTTCAGAATGCTCGCTCTGTTACACTTTTAAATCTCTTTATATGAAGAACGATACTTATTCATTAAAATTATCACTCACACATTAATCTTGACAGTCTCTTTAAAACTAATTCAATTAAGTAGCATCTACTTTCGTATAAATACATTTCTCTGAAATTACAAAAACACTTTCCAAAAGTAATGTTTCTGACAAAATTTACTGAAACAAGAACTAACAATATTAATTTTGTTTAAAGCGTACCTACAATTGTTCGCCACACAAAACTTCCCATAAATATTCTTAATGGTACATAAGGAGATCTTAATTTCGTTCTCGCTGGCATCCTAATGGGATACTCCGGTCTTTTATTAAAAGAGCGACATCTCTGTAGAAATATGAAGATATATTTGAGACATTTGCGGGACATAATCAAAAAAACCGCTGTTATCTCTTTGCTTATTAATTAATGAGCGTTTTACAAATATTGCCTATTTTTTTAAAGTGAATAACATTTTAATTTTTTTAATCTTTAGGTTTGCAAACTATCAGGTGAGCTACCTGATCGTTGGTAGTCATCATAACTCATGGACATTTGTAGCATCGAAGGATTTGCAGATACATTGCTGAGCCTACTAACTGTGGCCGCCGAGCTAGTGCGAGCGGCCTGCCTGGGGCCGTATTACCACGTATTAATGCAATCATTTTTAGGTTGTGAGAGAGAGATGCCGCTCTACATGTTATATAGTGGCGTCCCTGTGTTTTCTTATCATTGTCTAAAAAATGCGAAAAAAGACAACCAAGTTGCTGCCTACTGTTAGAGAAAGGAAAACGGGAGCAGGACTGAGGGAGGTATTCCACATTCACCGAATGAAACGCAATATGAATACTGCTACTTCACTTCGATATTCTGTGGAAGACTCTTGGTCGTGAAGACCCTTTCCTGTTGGCATGTAGACACGCCAGCGAGACACTAGTCCTTCAAAGTATAAAAAACCCTGATCACTGATTGGCGCATGCGTCGAGAGACCTTTCTCAAAACGTTACTTTATTTTCATGTTCATCATCATAAACATTGATACCGAATCTCACACTAAATAACATAACATAACTGTAAAGATATGAATGTTCTCGTGAAAGGAAAATACCATCTCAGGCAGGAGTCGAACCGGCATCCCTGGGGTTAAGTAGTTAAATCGGACACTTTATCTACTAGGCTACCAAGATCACTGCCTGTAATATCAATTTTATTTTTTATATTCCACGTAAAGTAAGCTAATTGACTTAAGTACATAGTCTGTTTCGTTTTCGGCGAAACATGCTATCTAGGAATAGAGATTTCTATAAGCTTTGCTTTCTGAATGTAGTGGTATCCTACAAGTGTGTTTCTATCTTAGGTTCCACGTTTGTGTGAAGGTTTTCAAACAACGGATGTTGTAGTACATATTCTACTAACTATTGCAAATGTTGTGTGCAACTTTTATTAATATTTCCATTTGTTGCTTATCAATATCTATGTTATTTTTGTTATATGCCTAAATAAACAATCAAATATAATTGGAGCCCAATAAAATTAAGTATGACTATGAACTTAGGCAACTTTCAGAATGCCCTCGTTTCGGAAACGGACCAGTCAAAACAAGGTCCATCGGTTCCTTCCTTTCTAAATACAAGATAGTTCCATCGCAAGGTCGCCAGTTGTGTCCAGTCAGCGCTGAGCTGATAGCACAAGTTATAAGCTAAAAGCTGATTATTTTCTGATGGGATAGGGGGAACCAATCAGACGGATCGCCTGATGGTAAGTGATTACCGCTTGAATGCGATAAGTGGAAGCAATAATAAAGTTACCTAACGGACTAAATAGTGTTTGAACAATTTTTTCATCATCTTTTCGGATTTCGGACCATCTTTTTTTTAAAGCGTTACTAGCAATGTGGATCGCACATTACTAGTATTCTTGTTAACCCCTCGTACTAAGCTAAATGCTTGTGTTACGAGTCGGTAGTGCAATGTGTAGGTTTCAAACCGGCAACCACGTGATCGCAATTCCGACACCCCAAGCATTAGGCTACCGCCGCGCCGCCCGCTTTAAATTCAATTTTCAACCCATTTAAAGCCAAACTAAGCATGATATGTGGTTATTAATGTGCAATAATAGCCTAGTCTCGAGTTCGAATACAAGGCACAAACCTTTGGGAAGTCATCTGCGTATGAATTATCACGGTGAAAGAAAACTTCGTAAGGAATGCATGGCTGGCAGATTTTCTTGACGTTGTGTGAAGTCTGCCAACATGCAGTAGGCTAGCATTGTGGACTATAGCCTAATCTCTCTCGTTATTAGAGGAGATCCTTGCCCAGTAGGGGGACAATGGTCTTGGCTGGATAATTTGAATATGAAGCTTTCCTAATTATCGCTCTCTCTCTCTCGCTCTCCGTTTGTATCTTAAGTCTGTCTCAAAGCATCAAAGTATCCGCAGAAATAGTACCGCGCGTACCACTTGGGAGTTTCCCACCATTGTGTGGCCGTAAACGAGCCATTGTGTGCCCACCTTGGCCGAAATCTGGCGAGCTGATGATTAACTGTGATCAGCAGCTATTCCACTCAGCCACGCTCTCAGGAAGTCAAATAGTTTGGTAATTAACAGATTTTTGTTGTTCAATGGATAAACATATTTTGTTTCTTGAGGGATAAACATGTAACATATACCAACCGTGAATGTTGTTAATTTTATCTAAATAAAAACTGCTGTAAAATAGAAACTACCTCATTAGTCTAGTGGCCCAGGTCGAGTAGTGTTATTGAGATTTTCTATGAAATTTTCAGTAGCAGCTCGGAGTTGGGATATGCGCTCAGTGAATGGCAATAGGCTCTCCCCCTATTACATGGGACCGAAACATACTGGCGAAGTGTGGGTGTACATTAGTACTTACACCACTACCTAACCTTTCGAGGAGACGCCAATATTAGGAAGGTATGTTTAACTGTTATAATATTGGTGACTGTTTTTGCGAACTTTAGTGAACCCTAAAAATATCAATGAGCCATCATCGTTTGCAAAGCCCATATTTATTAAAACACAAAACAATTTAATTTATTATTTTTAGAATCAAATATCCCATATCTACTTATTGGACACATGGCTTCATCGTCTAAGAACCTTACATTGTAAACAATTTCAGTCCCCCCGGAGGTTACCCTTTACTGAAAATTTATAGGTCGTTTATCTGCCTGTAAGGGGGAATTATATACCTAAGGCTTTTATGGATTGTACATAAATAGCTGTGTATCCACCCTGATCTCCAATCCCGTGAGATATAATATGCATGTATTATATACAATAGGTATTTACTTAAAACCTCCCTAGTACCTATACTCCATTTGGTTAGGTACTTAACTAAAGGTAAACAAATCATAAAAAAGGTTCTTTTATAGGGCCATTTTTCATCTTGAAACAAAACGTAACCAAAATAAATTATTTAATCATTCAAAATAATTTTCCTTTACTATACTAGCATATTTTACTACTTTGTTTAATATTAAATGGTAATTATAAATTCTTAAGCTTGCGACCAACAAATAAATCAAATCTGATAATTATGTCATAAAGTATTGCAATGTGCCTACTAGAAAGAATCTAAAAAGACAGGAAATCAAAACCTTTTTCTACGTAACAGACTTTTGATAACTCGAAAAATTAAGAAGTAGTAGCGTGAGGAAGCGCGGCAAAATAATGAACCGATATTATACTTAGTCGGGTAACCAGACGCTATTCGTAACAGTTTGTACTTTCGTTCGTTTTTGTGTTTCTTTTGCCGTAAATTGTATTATTTAGTTATAGTTTTGTTTGTTCGTTGTTTTTATTGATTGTTAGATGTGTTGTTATTAATTTCACTCCCAATTCATAAGATACCATTGTGTTAAAGGTTGAAGAGCCCTGAACGCCGCCATTTTCATTGTTTACCTTTAGTTAAGTACCTAACCAAATGGAGTATAATAACTTTTCATTTGTACGACATAAAATAATGTATAGGAAACATAACCAAAGAAGGATATAAAATTACATTTTAACTAACCAAAACATATAGGTCACTAATTAAAATTGAAATAAACTTATTTTTATAAATAAAAAAAAACCGGCCAAGTGCGAGTCGGACTCGCACACGGAGGGTTCCGTACCATAACGATTTATGACGTATTAAAAAAAAACTACTTGCTAGATCTCTTTCAAAGCAATTTTCGTTGAAAGTTTACATGGTAATGTACATCATATATTTTTTTTAGTTTGATCATTCTCTTATTTTAGAAGTTACGGGGGGGGGGGGACACACATTTTACCACTTTGAAAGTGTCCCTCGCGCAAACTATTCAGTTTAGAAAAAAATGATATTAGAAACCTCAATATCATTTTTGAAGACCCATCCATAGATACCTCACACGTATGGGACTGATGAAAAATAAATTTTTGAGTTTCAGTTCTAAGTATGGGGAAGCCCCAAAATTTTTAGATTTTTTCTATTTTTGTATAAAAATCTTAATGCGGTTCACAGACTACATCTACTTACCAGGTTTTAATAGCATAGCTCTTATAGTTTCAGAGCAAAAATTCTATGACATACGGACGGACAGACAGACAGACATGACGAATCTATAAGGGTTCCGTTTTTTTCCATTTGGCTACGGAACCCTAAAAAGGGCGTTAAATAACTCTTCCGCATCGTTAGCAGCCGGGCTGGGTACCCACAGCTTAAAAACATGATTAAAAACCTTCCAGAAAAAAGGTTTCATGACCGTGAAAAACAATAAAAAAACCTTTTAAGAATACATTGCTGAGTTTTGAAAGCACTAAACGCCCAAAAATGTAGGGTTGCGGAAAGCAACTTTATTTTGTACAGTAAGGGATGAATATTATATAAGACGTTCGTCAAATGATATCATTAAATTTGCAAATGAATAGTGACCTTATTAACCATTCTGCTTTAGAGTACGTTAGACTAACTTCATCGATAACTTGGTTCGCGAATGCCCCAGCTTAGCTCCCTGCGGCACGCCAATCAGTGCCTTAGAAGCTTCGAGTCGCACTTTGTAAAGTACTCGATTAGTTTACAAATATCGATAAGTTCACTGTGTTATTTCCATGTTGACTGTAAGAAGGGAGAAAACATCATTTGGTTTCACATGATCCAATTATCGTCTTTATACGTTAAATTTATCAGGCGACCTTTGTGAGGTTCCGTTATCTTATATCTTCTTCTTACTTTTTTTCTGGTTCTCACTTCCTCATTTCTCTAAGTATATAAAATTTTTCAATAGGTATCTACTATATTGTTACGTATCATACAAATAATATGATAAATATGAGTGTAAAATGTCTTATCAACACGATAAGTCGAAATTTATAACATAAAAATTTATTCAACCTTGAATTTCTCGTAAAAATAAACATCTGATATATATTATGAATGTCCTTGTAAATGGCCCATTGAAGATTATGAGTTGCGATTAGTAAGTAAATTAGGGCAAATATCCCTGTTCCCAGTTCCGTTAATGCTTTGCCAGAAAATAATGTGAGGTTTCCGATAACATTCAAATGGGTGGTTTCCTCCTTAGATAGTAAAACTAGGAAGCGATTGGTATCAATATATTATAACTTTTAGTTTTTTGGAGGGTAATGGGTTCTGCCCTAAATACCCTCAGAACAAAGGAAAACTCGGAGGAAACTAGGAGGAGGTCTTGGCGGGCTTTAGCTCATCAGTGTAACAGTTAAATTGATTGATGATGATCAAATTTTAATGGGAATAGATATCTATAAAATAGCCGTAATCGTATCGCCGTATCAGTGCACTAAAAACCACCATCTTATATTGGTAATGACTATGGAATAAGTGTACATAGTACTTCAATTGAGCATGCACATATGAAACAATATCCTGTTACTTATGGGTCAAACAGACATTTGATTAATTGCATACCGGAAGGATACTTAGTCATTGAATTGATTCGGGATGTAATAAATTCAATTCACAATGAAAATATTTCATAGATTGCGTGTGTAGCGAAGGCTGGTGAATCTAGTATAGACGTTCAGCAGCAGGCGATATTATGACAAACATACACGACTTCTAGGGGAATCTACGCGTTAGACCTGTGTCCCCGACTCCCTGAGCAAAAACAGAAATATACGAATAGACCTAAGTAGCACTTTTTTCCATAGACCAAATCACAAAGAAATATATGGCCTGTTTGAAAAGAAAAAGAAAAGAAAATAAACATAATTTATTCAGCACAATCAGTTAAGTAATTACATATATGTATAAAAGTATATTGTGTGTCTGACAATTGCGCTGAAACGGTGCTGGTTCAGCATATGCCAGACGGAATGCCTGGCGCTGGTTTTCAACCAGACCCTAGTGGCTCACGGATGGTAAGAGTTTACGACTTCCTTAGCTTTTTTATCAATAACTAAAACATAACATAACATACCATCACGCCTGTATTCCCCGAAGGGTTAGGCAGAGGTGCACTAATGTACACCCACATTTCGCCGGTATGTTTAGATCCCATGTAATAGGGGGCGAGCCTATTGCCATTAACCGGGCACAAATCCAGACTCCGAACTGCTACTGAGAATTTCTTGGAAAAACCCAATAACACTTTGCTCTACCTTGGGATCGAACCCAGGACCTCTAGCGTAGCAGTCACGCTTAGGACCACTAGACTAACGAGGCAGTCCATAACTAAAATTTAAATACTAATCACGGGACAGTATTTTTTGATGTACCTATGATACGAATTTGCCATGCATTTACCGCATAAATTAATAAATTGACATGCCGTTGCTTATGATTTTAATTGACTGTGTTACGCGTAATTGATAATTCAGAGCAACTTAGTGTTAGACCCAGGTAACTATCCTAGGGTGGTCTCAAGGGGACACAGTGCCCCCTTAATCTTCTGAAGGTGCCCCCCGGGCTGATTTTAGTTGGCAACGCTTTCGTCCCCGAAGACGAGTTGCTTTTCGAAGCTTTCAAGTTTCGTCCCGCCAATCCCGGCCGTCACACAACGCGCAGGAAAGCGTCAAATCACGCCCTATACCAAACACCATAAACGGCCAGGGGTTGCGTAGGTACTTGGGGAAGACCGTCTACTCTTTTCTGCTCATTTCGTCCCACTGCTGGGCAAAGGCCCCTCTTGTACATTTTATTGTAAATTTATTATGTTTTATTAGATGCATTGTATTTCTTATATTTTAGTAGAGTGCCTCACAAAACTGTACAAACGGTTAGACTGTAGGATCGGAAAACTAGTCAAAAGTAACTAACATAAGTATAAAAAGGGGATTATAATGAATCTAGATGAAGCGAAAGTAGTGTGCCAGGATCGTAGCAAGTGGAAATCTAGCTCTCGAGTCTCTGCCTACCCCCGTGGAAGACAGGCCTGACCATATGTTTGTATGTATTTATAAGATATTTTATTAAGATAGTTTTGTTTTACTTTTTTATTCAATTCGGCTCTAATGTCCGCTCGATTGCCCGTGACTGTACCTACCTATAAAATAACTTGGGCTATGACCTTTGGAATGGTTTACCCTGAATAACCATATTTATGTAGGAACCTTATGCCTAAGGGTTTATTTTTCCAGTCCCGTCCCGTTTTTCCCAGAAGATAATTGAGTTTCGGAGATAACATGGATTCAGTCAGGTACGTCGGTTATTTGATTAAAATGATACCGACCACGGTATAAAGAGTTGGAAGAAATCTAGGCAGATTGAAATGGGGTACTGTGGTGATCGTAGTAGGTATCACACCTTTTTATAATGAAACCATAAATATTACAGAAAGAATAAGCAATCATCTAGTTTAATTCAAAAGTAGAACTGTTCGAGACGTCAGTCAGAAGACGACGTACCATAATTATATGTTTTTCTCTTAGGGCTTCGCCCTCTTAATAATTTGAATAAACCAGAGATTTAATAGTTTAAATCCTATATTATTTCGAATTAACCTGGCGCTCTGCTACGATCCCCACAGTACCTACCTATATAAGTAATACAGATATTACCTTTTATAGTGGAAGTTTACGTACCGCTACACATCAAGCTATTTATACGTCAATACCATACTATCACGCATGTATTCCTCGAAGGGTTAGGTAGAGGTGTACATGATGTACAGCCACAGTTCGCCGATATGTTTAGGTCCCATGTCAAACTCCGAGCTGATTCTGTCAATTTCAGAGGAAATCCCAAAAACACTTTGCTCGACCTGGGAATCGAACTTAAGATCTCTAGCGTACTAGTCACGATAGGTTAATATACAGCTAGGTATTAGATTGGTATTTGTAAAAAAGCTTTTACACTAGGTAAATAGGTCATGCATTTCATAGAATAACCAAATAACTGTGAGTTACAACATGCGATATTTAAACCAAGCTCAAATAAAACCATGCAACAAGATATATTGCACAGAAGTTCCAAGGAAGCGTTATCATGTTTTTAGTGGGTATAAAAAGAGTTAAAACCTCCTAAGCGCCTGCATGCACGATGAAGGCAATTTTTCACTCGCCGACGTTATTGCGTTTTGCAATTTTTATCCGGCAGGCACTTTCAGCCCTTTTTATAGCATAAACGGTAGGAAGAACAGTAATAATTTGAGTAAATACACGATGCGATGGTTTTTGTAGAGTACTTTATAACATTGTGTGGGAGCTTAAAATAATAACAGTGCGTCTCAAAGTGAGCTCGGTATTATTAGATCTTTGCAGCTACGAATACCTTAGGATGATCGCGAAACAAACATAAAGTTAAGCATACAAATAGTTAATATAATTTATTAATATGCACAATAGTTAGGTGTATTGATTTCGAGTTTTTTTTTTAATTTGAAGAAGAAAAATAGTAATTTTATCTCTACTAATATTATAAAGAAGTAAGAATTTTAAAACTTTTTACTGATGCGATCTGAATCATTATTTTACCACTAGAAAACTATATTAATCAGATTAACATACGCTATATATTATCTTGCGGGATCCTATGCGGGTGAAACCGGGAGTAACTCTATCGTTTACTAGCCTATAACTCGCAATTACCTTCCTACTAAGAAAAGTTAAACTGGTGTAGGTACAGTAATATTATTTTTCTGTTAGATACTTTTCTAAGTTAAAAAAAAGTAAAAAAAAAAACTCAACATCATTAAATAATAGATTCTACTAATATTTCTGTCAGTATTTCAGTAATCTAGTCTGCCTCATTAGTCTAGTGGTCCTAAGCGCGACTGCTACGCTAGAGGTCCTGGGTTCGATCCCCAGGTCGAACAAAGTGTTATTGGGTTTTTCTATGAAATTCCCAGTAGCAGCTCGGAGTCTGGATTTGTGCCCGGTTAATGGCAATAGGCTCGCCCCCTATTACATCAGACCTAAACATACCGGCGAAATGTGGGTGTACATTAGTACACCCACATTTCGCCTAACCCTTCGGGGAATACAGGCGTGAAGATGGTATGTTATGTTATTTCAGTAATCGTAAATCATTCCATAAAATGTAAGGTACCCCAGCGTCATCTTTTCTCATTATTCCTGAAAATATTTCAGGACCCCGACATTTCAAGGTTTCCATATTTTATTAATGCACGTTAGGTCCCTTTGTGTAAGTCTTTATTGTGTAGAAGGGTCGAGGGACACCCCTAGTGGCCATCGATTTTGCACAACAAAACGTAATAACCTAGGGTTTGGCAACCAGCTTTTAATGCCTACCTTTTGGGGTATAACATCTATTCAGATGCCCGTTTATAATTTAGATTTATTTTCAACTAAATTAAACCCCGTATCATGATCCTACATACACGTTTAAGTAATACCGATATGCCCTATTTATGAGACGAAAAAGATAAGGTTATTTAATTTAGAAATATTATTTTGTGTAGGTACTTATGTTTTGCCAATTTTTGACAATGGCTTATCTGACCAGTTTCTGTAAAGCATTTGGGTGTAGTTTTTTGTTTTGTGCCCACGAAATGTCTTTTTAATTGTTATGTATTTCTAAAAAAAACATTTAATTTAGTAGAACTTCCTCATTAGTCTCGTGATCCTCGACTGCTACGCTGGACGTCTTGGGTTAGATTCTCAGGTTGAGCAGTGTTTTTTTGGTTTTTCTATGAAATTCGCAATAGCAGCTCAAAGTTTGGATATATATATGCAATGGAAATAGACCTAACCATAGCGGCGAAGTGTACTTCTATCTGTGTCTAACCCTTCGGGGAATACAGGTGTGATGGTACGTATATTTAAAATTGACGCTAAAATGTTATGCTATCTTTGGCGATATATCAAATCAAGTCATAAGATCAGATATCTTATTCTGTTTGTTATTTTTACCAAGAAAATAGGTTATGACTAATGAATTGAGTGCAGTGCCAGAGTGCATAAATACGTCAATAAATGTAAAATGGGTTTATTTTTAAATAAAATTCCGATTATAATTGCAACAACTTACTTTAAGAAAATTCCTGCTGTGTGCTTTTATAAAGTCACTCGCCATGATAGGAAAATATTTTTAATGGGAAGGAATAACGTTCAATCAACCCATCAGCAAGGATAAGCTACCCGTGCCGCGGTCAGCGTGTTGATCGGTGACCATTCATAACACGTTGAGGCCCCTTTGTGCCTCGGAGAACATGTAAAGTCGTCTGTCCCGGTTGTCATACTAACACGTATGACAATCGTTATTGGTTCTTAGAAGCCAAAAAAACAGACAACCTCCGTAACCTCAGAATATCAGTACTGAGAAGGTTGCGGAGTAATGACGGAAGTCGCTTTTTGTAGAATAAGTACCGATTATCAGCCGCATCTAGTTAGAATCATTAGTATTAGATTAATTGTAGTAGTGTCTCTCTGGCATGTCTACATGCCAGCATGAATGGGTCGCACGACCGGTGAAGTACTACCCTCCCACAGTATATAGTCGACAAGTAGCATACTGTTGCGTTTCGTACGGTGAGTGTAGAGCGCCAGAGGCCTAACTCCCCCCTCAGTCCCCGTCCTTCTCCTTTTCTCCTTCCCCTCTTTGGGCCTTGGCTCGGCAACGCATCTGCAACTCCTTTGGTATTGCAGATGTCCATTGGCGCTCTTTGAGGGAGGCCTACGTTCAGCAATGGACGGCAATTTTTGACGGTTGATATGATGATGATATGGTGATGACTACTTACCATCAGGTGGCTGCTCGTTTGCCGAGTTATTTTTTATTTTATTTCAGGAAAACTTACAGCTAAACAGATACAGTAAGTAAAGAAAAAATATACAAAATATGGCCAATTACAAGTTTCCACGTGTAGTTATATATAATAAGGGAGAGGGCCGAAATAAGGGAGGGCCGAAATAAGGGAGAGGGCCGATCCCGCTCGGAGGCGACGGCGCCGGCGTTACAATCGCCTTGGTGCCCAGCCCAGCTAGGGCTACACGCCGAATCCCTGCTAACTTACCACCAGCAGAGGATGCTTTATTTTGGGTCACGAGCGCTTAGAATATTCGCGGCGATCGTAACCGAGAAGGTACTAAGATAAAACTGCATTGTTTTCGTGATGTGCCAAAGGCGAAGCACAGGAGGGCCACCGGTGCGTTCATTAGAGATCTCGGAGCCCCCCTCCAAAATGTGTTATGGATGGCCGTGTGTTTTTAGTCGGTACGAGTCCGACATAACCCTCCGCCTTTCCTCCGAGGGGCGGAGGACATCCATGAGGATTTTCACACGGAAAAAAAAAAAAAAAAGGTATATAGCAAATATAAAATATTTGCTATAAGCTACATATATATTAAAACAAAACCGATAGATAACTATTTACGCTCGAAAAAGCTATAAGTTAAAATTTTCTTTAATTTAACAACACTAGTATAGAATATTATCCCATAAAAAAAAGACTGAAAACTGACCTTAAAACAGTTTGGAAACCGTTATGAGCTTGTAAATATATTTTAGTTTAGATATTAGAGAGCTATTTTCACGATCTAAAATCTAACGTATATTAAAATTACTTGATTAAACAGACAGCCGAATAAATGTAGAGAATATTGGAATTTCTAGATATATTTGTAGATATTATATTTTCTGACAAAACAGCCTCCATTTTAACCCTTCACATGACAGGCCTTATATTATTAGTATGCAAAGTTATGATAATTTATGCTATTGACTGTCTTCGGCTTGATACCGTGAATATTAAAATGAAGTTGGGAAGCTTGCAAAGTTTCGGATAGTACTTACCTACTCTCGTTTACATTAACTTAGGACTACTTGCGGTAGTCCGTGGGCTACCGCAAGGTAGGTCGGTATTTATTTCAAGCCTAGGTATGATTTTTTTTAGGAAAAAAAAACTTACTAGAAATGTGGGTCGCACATTACTATAGGCCGACCGTTTAACTCGCGTATCGCCTGCGCGGTAAGAAGGGAGTACTACTTCTAGTAGGGATACTTAAAAAAGATACTTATTATTTTATTCTTTACCAACAATGTCTATCTCGAGATAAATCTTTAGATTATTGACTCCGTGTGTAGCGTTACCCGCCCCCGCTCCCTTCTTACCGCGCAGGCGATACGCGAGTTAAACGGTCGGCCTATAGTACTCTTGTTAACCCCTCGTACTATGCTAAGTGCTTGTAATACGAGTGGGTTCACGTCGGTAGTATAATGGGTGAGTTTCGAACAGGCAACCACATGATCGCAAGTCCGACGCCCTAGCCTCTAGGTTACCGCCGCTTCTATGTGTCGACCGCCCAACCATACAATGGTCTCAGAAGGTAGTGCGCATATTAATTTGCTGTCGTATACAATAACGTCTGAACCACAGGCTGTCATGGCTCCTTGCGAATGTCACAAATCCCTAAGGTATGCGAAGCGATCAAATGTGGTTCTGATTTGGTACGATTCCGATATAGAAGTATACAGTCTCAGGAGAACCACGATGTTTTCCCTACCTAAAAATAGATATTCTGTCAAATACAACTTTTAAGTTTTATTATATTCCGACCGTAGATTCCGACAATAAAATTTAATTCAAGCTGTTGCTAATTAAAATCGCCAAGTTTTCCTTCAGGTAGAAAAGTATATTTTTTCTACTGGTATCATAATCAGGTACTTACTAAACAAACAAGGTCTAGCTAAGTGTTACTTTTTTTTTTTCTTAACCTGATAAAGTCAATATATCATTTTCATCATCAGACGCATTAAAGAACATCTGTAACAAACCATTGTAACAATGACTGTTCTTTAATGAAATAACATTTTGATGAATAAGAGCTTGATAATGAGCTTTTAAAAGCTCTCAAACAAAAGTAGCTTTCAAAAGCATCACTTATGACTACTAAAACTGGTCATTTGTCACCGAAGGGTACTGAAGACAAATTACCATCTTTCAACGTAACCCTTCACATTGTTTTCTTGAGGTATAATGCCTCCGCAACCCGGACAAATGCAGCGTTAAAACCGATGTTTAATCCGAAAGAAAGGGAACGCGGAATATATACTGCATAACGCTGTCCCTTTCTAACAGTAAAAGCTTTAATAATTCATTTTGCGGTCCGAGGTCTTTTATACCGCTCATAAATAATAAGGACCGTCATTGATAATCCTAGAGTAATGTAACACTCGCCAGCTGGGGTCGTTTCGGCCCCAGACACTTACACTGATGACGTTTTTGTTGGAGGTATTTCCCTTAAGTATATTTTATTTTTATTTACATTATTATCATTGTGCTGGTTTCCATGGCTTTTATAATAATGGACAATGGACATTCAATACGGTACTCAATATCCGGTCAATATATTGACTGACGTCGAAACCTCGTATATCTAATATAGATATAACCCTCCAAGTATTTAATTACAGATACAAAATCCATTTTCTTGTACAGTCAGCATCAAATGTATCGAAGCGAACATGTTCATAAATATCTGAACATCTAGGCATTTAACTATATATTTCTCTGCGGCACAAAGGATGTTTTAGAACGGCTTGTGTTTAAACGCCCCCAAAAAATTTAACTATTTTGCTACCAATAAAATTCGAAACGTTCACCAAAAAGGATAAATGGTCACCAAATTACGTTTCCTAAAATGTTATCAAATAAATCCAATTTTTCTTATTATTGACTGCCATAAAAATATATGGACGCCTTTAAAATTCACGAAATTAATTAAAATATGATAATATAGCCAAATAGTATAGGTATTACCGCGGCACGCTCGCTTCGCTCGCTCGGCTCGTGCGTTGTGGTCGCAGTTCTAACCTAACCTAAGCCCATAGATTGTTCTGTTGTTCCATCTGTGTTCAAATTTGGTGACCATTTATCTATTTTGGTAAGCAAAAAGAATATTTGGTGCTTAGGGTTAGGATCTTAAAAACATTTCTGTGATCGTCTAAATTATACCCTTTAAGAATGAACACTGTACGCGGCAGCTGTTCCGGTTTGTATTTATCCGAATGAGATAAAGTTTATATCTGCAATATATTTGATGCTGACTGTACACCTGAGGGTACGGGCTTTGCTGAATTATTAATGACATGAAAGTAATAAACCTGAAAAAACGTAAACCTTCCTGCTCGCAAATAGTCATCTAATACAAACGTAAGAACAGTAGATAGCATAAATTTATCTGTATTGCTTTGTTATTTACCTAATTATTGTTTAAAAATTATATTCTTATCACATCACATCGTCCCACTGCTAGCCACGGGTTTTCTCTCAGAACGAGAGGGATTAGGCTGTAGTCCACCACGATAGCTGTTTCGTTGTCCTTCGTCTCCGGACATAATGTAATGCATTAAACAAGTTGGCTTGACAATCAATTACTAATTTATTTATCATTAGCACATTGCTTTTCCATGGCCATGGTTGTTCGTTGTCCGAATCCGCGGGAAAAAGGATTGACACTTGACAGTTGGAACTGTCACATACACATATACATAGACCCATAAACAATAGCCTTGTACGGGTTAGCAGCTGTGGCGTCAAGAAAACCTTTCAGGCATGCAGGTTTCCTTCACCGTTTAAACGCGTGATAAGTAGTAATACCGAGTGATTTCTAAAAGTCAAAGTTGCGAGCCTTGAATTCCAAGCCACCTTTGCCTTGACAGTCCAATGGTCATATCACTAGGCTATCACTGCACTCTGTCAAAATGATAAGAGCCTTAATATATCATTACGTATAATTATACCTATAATTTTTTTTTAGTTATTTATCTACTTACTCTACACTTTGCTCGACCTGGGGATCGAACCCAAGACCTGTAGCGTAGCAGTTGCGCTTAGGACCAGAAGACCAATGAGAGTCCATAAAACAATAATACTTAAATAATTCAAACCATTTTGCGAAAATATTTCCACAAACATATTTTTATTTTCCAACATTTCCAGTAAGCACTTATGTTATTTCTAATAAAATATCATTGTGTGTTTTCTAGATATTAGTTTAATGTTTCGTACAGTTATAGGTACTTATAAGGGTATTGAAATATCTGTCTAGACAATTACAATGTTCCACATGACGACCCTTTGTGGTGAACGAGTATGACACATCGAAAGCATATTATTGAAATAGTTATTCGCGTGGGTTGCTTTAAAAGACAATGTGAGTGAAGAGAGAATATTACATTTTTTATTAAAATGGAAGCAAAAACAAATAATATTCATCTTATTCTTTTGACTGCCTAAATAGTCTTGTGGTCCTAAGCGCGACTGTTGTGATGGTCCTGGGTTTGATTTCCGGGTCGAGCAAAGTGTTATTTAAATTCTTAGTAGCAGGAGTTTGGGTTTGTGCCCGGTTAATGCCTATAAGCCTCCTATTATATGGTACCTAAACATACCGGCGAACTGTGGATGTACATTAAGTATACCTCTGCTTTACCCTTCGGGAAATTGACCCGTGATGGTATTTTATGTAATAATAATAGAAGAACAACAAAGAATATATGATTTTCATCTAATTTTTTTTTTGAACGAAAACGAACCCGTTTCTGCAGCTCATTCCGCAGAAAACCATTACGTCAATTTTTTTTTCAGCCTTTTCGTCTCACTGCTGGGAAAGGATTCCTTC
The DNA here is from genome assembly GCA_958496365.1 of Subacronicta megacephala. Taxonomy (NCBI): domain Eukaryota; kingdom Metazoa; phylum Arthropoda; class Insecta; order Lepidoptera; family Noctuidae; genus Subacronicta; species Subacronicta megacephala. The sequence goes on along the minus strand of OY292516.1, from coordinate 14,172,703 downwards.
CACTCCTCTTGGTTTGGAGCCTTCTGAGGCTAATGCTTCAAATAAAGCTCATCCAGCTCATTTCTGGGTGCAATCTATACTTAATATTATAAAGCTGAAGAGTTTATTTGTTTGTTTGCTTGAACGCGCTAATCTCAGGAACTACGGGTTCGATTTGAAAAATTATTTCAGTGTTAGATAACCCATTTATCGAGGAAGGCTATAGGCTATATATCATCACGCCAAGACCAATAGGAGCAGAGCATACATGAAAAATGTTGCAAAAAGGGGAAAATTTAAATGCAGAAAAGCCGAGAAACCACGCGGGCGAAGCCGTGGGCGGAAAGCTATTATATTATAAATCTGTAAGCCTTTTTTTGTAATAAGCTCTAATATACGATAATAGCTGACCCGTGCCTACTTTTTGCGATATAGCCTATGACACTCACAAATAATAATATTAATAATAGTTTATTTCCTAAAGAAAGATTTACAATCACGTGGCTTTCTATTGGTAAAAGAATTTTCGAAATCGATTCAGTAGATCCAAAGATTACCACCTACCTACAACCTCACAAGCTTTATCTCATTTTTTATTATTTTTTACCATTAAATATTGTAAAATATTCACAAAGATATGGATTTTCTAATTAAAGAAAATTCCTAGTGAAAGAAAAATTCGATCTCAGGCAGGGTTTGAACCTGCGTCTCTCTGGTTTAGTACACCAGACGCTTTGCCAACTAAGCTACCGAGACCTTCAATAGATGGTGCTGACGTCGCCATAAGACGTAAAATGTGGAAGAGAAATTCGACATCACAGGCAGTGGTCTCGGTAGCTTAGCGTCTAGTGTACTAAACCAGAGAGACGCAGGTTCAAACGCTGCCTGAGATCGAATTTTCCTTTCACTAGGAATTTTCTTTAATTAGAAAATCGATATCTTTGTGAAACTTTATCTCTTTATAATATTAGTCTAGATAAGTTTAAATGTTTGTTAAATTACGTATAGGTACTCATAGGTATGAGTCCTATGTTAGGTCTTACTAAATTATCTACTTCTTAACACATTCAATTTGGGTCCTGAGAATTTTCAAATAAGCTTTGGAATTCTGTGAGTTTCTCTTTCCCTGGGGCGTATATAAAATCTCAACAGTACCAAATAGGTCCTCAATAAACACATAAAATAAACTAAAACAGCATCCCACAGAATATTAAACATTTAAAACGCTAAAGCAAATTATGAAATGCAATTCAATAACCCACGTTGAACCGAAGCTGAGCAAAGCCCACATGTCGTTATCATATATACGAGCGAATAAATACATATACTTGTTGCACTACGGTATAGAAACTTTCAGCCATTCGTTCAGCTTCAGGGCAGTCGTGTTCGAATGTCTGCGGCGCGCGAACGCGTTACCAACGATTTTCTTTGCTCGTCGCGGATCAAAGTACACGTTCTCAAATTTAATTTGTTTAAAAAAAAGCTAAATACAATTGACAGTTTATTTTTTTAATATGTTGGTGTGATTTGTAAATTTGAATTTGGATTTTCTTTCTGGACTGTGCGTGTTTTTTTTTATTCTGAACTTTTAAAATATATTTTTTTATTTGTGGCTGTAAGTGAGACATTAAATGCGATGGCTGAACACGTTTTTTTAATTTTCTTTTGTTTATTTAACGTCAAATAAATTACTTATAGTGTCTGTGTAATACTTTGAATATTGTTTTGGCGATTGTGAATAATTATAACTAGCAGTGAATGTGGAACTTCAGTGAAGAGCTTGAAAAGTTATTTATCACCCCGGCGGACAGGTAAATTTTTTAATTATTTTTCATCTAGTCTAAGAAAAACATAGGTACGATAAAGTTAAAATTATTATTTTCTTTTTCACATTATTTGAAATACCCAATTATATTAACTTAATTAGAAAAAAATAATCGATAGAATTTATTCAAGTGATTTCAAAGCCCTAAATGTTTATGTTTATTATTATACCTAAACAAACCTATTGTTCTGAAAATAAACAGGAGGTAATAACAAAAGAATAAGTTGGTTGTGAGATCCGGGAATACCAAGATGCATAGATGGTTCAATCATTCACTCTTTGTGGACCGTGTTAAGACCACAGTGAGTGATTGATGGAGCGATTAAGGAATTATTATTATAAACACATTTTTTTTACATTTTCGCGAAACGAAGGCGTGCTGCGTAACGTTGAATATTTTTATTTTGAAAAAAAAAAAAAAAAAGATTTATTTAGTTATACGTTAAGAGTGCAGCCAATCAAACAATAAATAAAAAAAAAGGAAAATTAAAACACTCCCCTAAATCAAGGTCAAGTTAAGTAACTATGATCTATAAATATTATTAAAGTAACAGGAATCGAATTGAACGGACGTCTGAGAAGTTGATAACATCCCTTCAACTAGAAAATAGATGATCATCTACAAAAGCTTGAACTGAATTGCTTGAATCATAGCTAAGAACACTGTTTCAAATAAATAAAAACATCCGCTGGGAGTTATAATGCCGCACGTAAATAGAGACACATCACATAGAGATACACACTTTAAATGTATAATACTCCTCTGATTACGTCGGGGGTTAGAACGGACTTCGTGAATATCATTTCTTTTACCATTATAAAGACCGGATTTTATTACGTGTGGGAATAGCCGCTATACTCTAATAATAAAAGAAAAAATGTAACAAAATTTGTATGAAATACAACATAACATAACATACCCCGTCGCTTGTATTTCCGAAGGGTTAGGCAGAGGTGTATTAATGTACATCGACGTTTCGCCGCCTGTGTAAGTTAAGGTCTCGTGGCTGTAGCCATTTACCGGTCACAAATCCAAACTCGAGCTGCTACTGAGAATTATATAGAAAAACCCAATAACATTTTGATCGATCAGGGAATAGAACCTTCGACGTCTAGCGTCGCAGCCGCGCTTAGGAACACAATAGACAGCTTTTTTTATTATTGACCTTAATTTATGCCACATTTTATCCTATAGCCGCTACCCTAAGAATAAATGTAATATAGGTACTGTCGAGTAATAAGTGCAGCCAAGTGAGGGGACACCCTAGAAAGACATACACCGACCTTATTCGTGAGGTCCTTCAGAAAGGTCAGGTGCGGAGTCCTTGTAACCGGCGCGTGTGTATGAAAAGATGTATGATTGTGGAATAAGTGAAAGAGGTACTTCTGCAAGAGTTGTAGCAAGTGGCAGTCTATAGTTTCTGCCTACCCCTGTGGGAAAAAGGTGTTTGTGTATTATGTTAGTATGTTTCTGCCTACCCCTGTGGGAAAAAGGTGTGAGTGTATGTAGGTATTAATTATTCGGAATTGGTAAAACCTGGCCTTAGTTAAAAGAATATGCATGCAACTCATCCTTATCAGCAGTGTCGCCATTTAAGATCATATATACATCACGCCTGTATTCTCCGAAAGTTTGGGCAGAGGTGTACCAATGGAACCCACGTTTCGCCGGTACGTTTAAGTCCTATGTAATAGGGGGCGAGCCTATTGCCATTAACTGGGCACTAATCCAGACTCCGAGCTGCTACAGAGAACAAGAATATCGAAGGTCCAAAATAGCAATAAGTATTTACTAAAAAAAACACGAAACAATACTAAATTATACATATTCTGGTATTATTTTACATAAAAGACTAAGCATTATGTTGCCATCTTTTATTCATGAAATGTTTATCATAAATTTGTCATTAATATTTATAGGGTTTTCGTTTCGCGTGAATGGAACGTCTTTATATCTAAACATTATTTTTATTTTGATTGAAAGTGGATTATAATATTTAATGTTATTGTAATCCCTTGTAAGCCACTGAATAAAATAATATATGTACATAAATATTCACTTTAGGTTAGTGGATAAGTTATAGATAACTACTCTGATCTGTAAGGTTCAGCTGTACTTGCCGCGGTCAATATATCGATGCGTTCCCTTCCACATTCATACTCAAAACTCTTTTGGTTCCATGCGTTTCATCCCTCCTCATCAGATGCCCATACCAAGACAAACGATTCCCTTTTAACTTTTCTGTCACTGGCGCCACTTTCAAACTTCCTCTAATAAATATTAATTCCTTATTTTATTCATCCTAGTAACTCCACACTAGGATGGATCACTGTAATTACTTTTAATAATTTCAGTGAGAAACTCGTAGTGAAATTTAGGGGTACAATGACCCATAAAACAGCTAATACAATACCACAAGAGTGCCTGCTCACATTAAAAGCAATGTCGCCTTGTAACTATTGTGATTACATTAACACAATCCCAACGCTACTGCGAAAGACCCATAATTCCTTGTCCAGGGGTAGTAAACATGTTTATGTCGGGTTACCAAATCTGTATTATATAATTTTCTGTAACTAAGAAGTCGAAGCGTCGGTAGCCTAATGGCTAGGGCGTTGGACTTGCGATCATATGGTTGCCGGTTCGAACCCCACCCATTGCATTACCGCCGTGAACCCACTCGTAACACAAGCATTTAGCTTAGCACGAGGGGTTAACAAGAATACTAGTAATGTGTGACCCACATTGCTAGTAAGCTTTTTTTTTTAAAAAAAAAAAAAAAAAAAAAAAAAAAAGTAGTTTCAGAAAATGATATAATAATTATATGTATTTGTGGAAGTCCTAAAAACCTGAAAATCTCTCGCAGGATATCGGCATTGCCCCGAAATTGTATTTTGAACGTCTGGTGGCAGTCGCTTCGTAGTCAAGACTGACTGAATTACAGTATTTCACACTGTAATCAGTCTAAACTACAAGCTGACCCCAGACCAGACTAGGATGATGAAGATTATGTGAAAAATCCTCATCCTTCTTAGTCTTAATATAAAATTGTGAGATCCACAGATATTTTGTTTCAAGACATACATTTGCTGTTGATTGCACATTGCAAATAAATGAGGCTTGTTCTCTTGTGCATAACTGTCTTTTTGAAGAAAATGTAAGTAAACTAGTATAGTATAGTATAGTTTCTGCCTACCCCTGTGGGAAAAAGGCGTGAGTGTATGTATGTATGTAAGTAAATTGGCTCATTAAGGTGTAAGCTGAAAACCAGCGCTTGGCAAACCTCTTGAGGGGCGCCAAAGCATAATGCTGACGCTTACACCTTTTGCTTTCGGTATTATAGTATGCTTGTATATGTTCTACTACTTACTGTAATACGGAAAACAATAAACGATTATTCTATTCTATTCTATTAGTCTAGTAGTCCCAAGCGCGACTACTACGCTTGAGTTTTTCTATAAAATTCTCAATAGCAGTTCGGAGTCTGGATTTTTGCCCCGATAAGGGCAATTGTCTCACTCCTATTACATGGGACTTAAACATACCGGCGAAGTGTGGGTGCACATTAGTACACCTCTGCCTAACCCTTCGGGGAATACAGGCTTGATTGTATGTATGTAAGTAGTCCAAAGTCCGAGTTTCTTTAACAAAACTGTGCATCAAATGTTTGCTACCCCTGCATACCCCATTACCGTGATGTTCTATTGATAAGCATGTTTATGGCAGAGGTAAAAAACAAGCCTTTGTTCAACTGCTGTTAATTACTGTGGCCTACTTCGTTACTTGAAGGCAATGGTGTAAACCTGGATTTCCGAGTAGGGAGGTAAACTTATACGATATTGTGGTGTTTGTGATTTCGAGAAGTGATGATTGATTTTATGAGCGGCTCGACTTGCAAGTTCAAGCTTCAATTGCCGTTGTCCGGGTACATGGGTCACATTTTTTTAAAAGCATACTAGCAATGTTGGTCGCACATTACTAGGCGAGGGGTTCCTCGTGCTAAGCTAAATGCTTGTGTTACGAGTGAGTTCGCGTCGGTAGTGCAATGGGTGGAGTTCGAACGGGCAACCACATAATCGCAAGTCCGACGCCCTAGCTATTAGAATACCGCCGCTTAAAATTAAGACCCTTTCATGCCTCGAATAGCACGTAAAATGTTCCTGCAGTCATAGAAACACCTATGATAATCATTGAACAATCTGTTTGCTTTAGGATATGGGTGGTGCCCAGAAAATGGGGAACGAAGGTCTAGTGGCAATTGCTTTTTGTGAAAGGTTCACAAAGATATAAATTTTCTAATGAAAGAAAATTTCTAGTGAACGAAAAATTCGATCTTAGGTAGGGTTTGAACCTGCGTCTCTCTGGTTAAGTGCCACTGATGCCGAATTATTCTTCCACATTTTGAGTCTTCAGGCGACGTCAGCTGACTGACTGATAGGCATTAGGCCACGTCTGGTTATATTACAAGCCGATAGCGATGTAGATAGAAAAAAATAGAGGATGAGGAATACTAAAGTCCCAAACTACCTACACAATACATCCCAAAAGGACGCGTCATTGATTTGGGTAGATGACAAGTCTAATATTGAAACTTTTGACAGGTCCTGTGTCAAACTAGTATCAGTTGTTTGACATACTTACAACATGACAAACACAAAGACAAAAGTACTCAAAGAGGAGATCTTTATATTGAAACGTTCCAAATGATTTTAATTAGTCGGCTTTTAGGTGGTATATCAACATGAAACATGCGCCAGATTTTAAGTAAGCCCTACAACTATTAAAACAACGTATAATTTCATGCAGTAGTTCTTGAGACTGCCTCGTTGGTCTAGTGGTCCCAATCGCGACTGCTACGCTAGAGGTCTTGGGTTCGATCCCCAGGTCGAGCAAAGTGTTATTGAGTTTTTCTATGAAATTCCCAGTAGCAGCTCGGAGTCTGGATTTGTGCCCTGTGAATGGCAATAGGCTCGCCCCCTATTACATGGGACCCAAACATACCGGCGAACTGTGGGTGTACATTGAGTACACCTCTGCCAAACCCTTCGAGGAATACAGGCGTAATGGTATGTATATGTATGTTATGTAGTTTTTGAGAGATGCGTGAACAAATATACAGACGGACCAAAATTCTAAATATTGTTATTTTGACTTCTGTTGCCACCTACTACCACAGACCTCTCATATCAGATTTTCTTCAATATGTAACAATAATAATGTACAGATATAGGCCTGTCACAATTTTACTATCCTCGCCCTAAGCCTTGCCCAAGTCCCTTACTACTTACTTAGGGGACTCCCTTAGCTGCTCTTGCTTAGTTTATAAGTTACTACTGGCTGGAGGCATTCGGTGCCTCGTCACAAAGTTACGTTTACGTTGTGGAAGTTCCATTGAACTAACCAATAACCCCGCGTTTTCACTGACGACTAAATTTATGTTGCAAACAGTTACCTATACCACTCAGTCTTTGAGAGTTGGACAACATGTTTTGTCGTTAGTCTAGCCTACAAAGAAACACAAATTCCAATGAGCTGTTGAAAATTTCATAGAAAATCCTAATAGCGCTTTGCTCAACCTTGGGACCTCTTATCTTACAAAATTACTCAACAGTAGAATTTACTACCCTAGACTAAGATGGCCATTTTTCAGTTGCGGAGAAAATAAAAAAGTAACACAAACAAAACTAATATAGTTTCATTTTTTTGTAAGTTCCGCATTCAACTTTATGATCATATTTTTTTACGTTATTCATAAATAAAAGCTCGCAAAATTATAAGAAAATTCAACCTTATTCTCATCAAGAAAAAGCATCTTCTGGCACCGACTGTGTTTCATTGTTTACACCAAACGCCGACTAAAAAGAGATTTTATTGAGTCGTTTAGTTATTTCTAAATAAGAAGCAAAGAATGTGGATAAAAATGTAAACAGTTCGCGTTTTATACTCGCCGTGCGCGATAGCAATACTAATGTATCTTTTAGTGTTATCAACGTTATCAGAATTAAATTCATATCAATATTTGGTCGATGTCAGACAATATACAAAATACTAAACTCTGCCCTTCGCAAGCCCGCGTGACTGACATGGTGTGCGTCAATTATCGCATTATTCTAGTAAAATTCGATTAAATACAGGGTGAAATTGAAATGGTGGGCATAGTTTCAACTATGGACTCTTCTCATGATACTAGTTGCATTTAGACTAAAGTGACGCAAATTGAAAATATTTCTTATACAGGTATGGATAGCCAAAAAATCTAGAAATAATAATGAAATAGGTAATAATTATATAAGTAGTAGTAGCTTAGTAAATAATATTTTGTAAAGGGAAATAAGTAATTAAAAAACACTATATTTCATAAACGCCATATTCAGTCACAATCTTAAAGCACGGTGCATGCCGCGCATAACGAAGAAGTCGGCAAGCTAAACATTACATTTTAATACTATTACATAATATACCATCACGCCTGTATTTCCCGAAGGGTTAGGCAGAGGTGTACTTAATGTACACCCACAGTTTGCCGGTATGTTTAGGTCCCATGTAATAGGGAGCGAGCCTATTGCCATTCACCGGGCACAAATCCAGACTCCGAGCTGCTACTGAGAATTTCATAGAAAAACCCAATAACACTTTGCTCGACCTGGGGATCGAACCCAAGACCTCTAGCGTAGCAGTCGCGATTGGGACCACTAGACGAACGAGGCCTATTAATACTATTAAGGTTTTATTGATATGGTTAGGTATTTCTCACACGTACTAGATTTATAGGTTCAATGGATGTCCACGACTTCAATTTCACCCTGTATATCTACTGCTATTTGAATATTACTAACCTTGATTATATATTGCTAATAACACCCAACGTATGTATGTCCGTTTATTTTTGTAGACATTTTTTTTTTATTTATTCATAATAGGCGTACGCTTGACCGCCAGTTTGCCGGATGTTAAGCGATACTGCGATCTACGATGGAGCGCGCTTGCCTAGGAAACCGATTCACTCGTGATTTAAAGACCCCCAGATTATAGCTAGCCAGCTACAGTTGGTAGGAAATTTTCACCATTTATATTGAATCATCACCAACCTATTAGAATCCCACTGCCCGGCCCCGCTCTAGTATGAGAGGGGTTAGGCTCTGACAACCACACTAGCCCAAAGCGCGTTTGCAGATTTCGCCTACCGTCGAAAAAAAAATCAACACACAAAAACCTCTGAGGCATGCAGGTTTCCTCACGACCTTTTCCTTCAATTTGTTGTGTATCCGTAAATCATATTATGATTCACAAAGATTCTAGTGTTTTTATTCATAGAATTGAAAATCTAATCCGTAGCAGGGCCACGTGCACATCATATTAATGAGGCTAATACCTATAATTTAAATACACTTAAGGTCAAAATTGTACCAGATAATTAGTAACGGTGTGTGTATTTAGTTGGTAAGGTAAAAAATATATAAAGATGGCTATTTTAGCCATATCACTAGGCTATCACCGTTCGATATATCATGGAAAAGTTATGAATTTATATCTGCTGCGTCAACTACTATTTTCTCAAGGTAGTTGCAAAGGTATTGTAGGTATCGAGCTTAATTAGTTAAGTAATTAATTGATAGCTTTAGCTATAGAGGTAGTATGGGAAGGTCAAGGTAAGAGTATTCTTTTCTTTTATATTGCCCGTTAGTTCTAATCACCGTACCACATCGTGTTATTAAGATCATTTTGCGATTGCGAGAGAGGGATGCCACTCAACACATTAAATAATGCCATCCCTTTCTCACCACCGAGGCTCGGCTTCTGCAATGCAATTTGCAATTTAGAAATTTAAATTCTCTTATTTTATTTATTCATCATAGGGTGCCATCTTTATTATTCAAGTTGGGATACCCTGGACGACCAATTATATACACTTGATCAGTAAAAGTGCTATGGAAAAACATTCTAATACTCGTATATACATAAAGGTCGCTGGGAGTTGTAGAAGTCTACTGAGGAGGTCTTTGTTAAGAGAGCACCTTCTATCGGCTGATGAGGATAATTATGATGATAATATGATATACCTACTAAGTATATTATAGAGTTATTAAATACTAATTATATATGTTCACAGTAAGGTATGTTTAGGGACCATGTAATAGAGTAATAGACAAATCCACACTCCAAGATGCTTCTAAAAATTTCATAGAAAAATTCTACCACACAACGGATTTTCATACGGTTTTTACTATGATTTAGAGATTTTTTACCGGAATGTTTATTTAGATATATATTTTTATTAAAAAAGATTACTAGCCATTTGGGTTGCACATTACTAGTATTCTTGTCAACCCCTCATCCTAAGCTAAATGCTAGTATTACGAGTGTGTTCACGTCGGTAGTGCAATTGGTGGGTTTTAAACCAGCAACCGCATGATCACAAGTCGCTTTTGTATGTATGATTAGAAATAAATATTGAAGAAGAGGAAAGCCGAGAATTCTATAGTTATACGACTTACGTCACACTGTGCAACCTTGCGAAGCTGGGTCGGGTCGCCAGTAGGTATAACATAGAACTTTTCCTCTATATAACTGACTTATTAGTCTAGTGCTACTAAGCGCGACAGCTGCGGTAGAGGTCGAGAAAGGTGGTAATATGTTTTTCTGTGACATTATGAGTAGCAGCTCGGAGTCTGGATTTGTGCCCAGTTCATGGGAATAGGCTCGCCGCCTATTACATGGGACCTAAGCATACCGGCAAAATGTTAGTGTAAATTTGTACACCTCTGGGGCTGTATTACCACGTATTAATGCCATTATTTTTAGGTTGTGAGAGAGGGATGCCGCTCTAGAGGTTAAATAGTGGCGTCCCTCTTTTACAACGTAAAAATGATGGCATTAATACGTGGTAATACGGCCCCTGTACTTATAACGCTTCGGGGAATACAGGCGTGACTATGAAATGTTTTATGAAAAAATGTGAAAACAATTATGGATTTAGAATGATTTCAATTTTTGCGCTCGACTGTACTGTATACCGATCTATATATTAATAGAATAGAAAGCGAATACATACACATTGTCGTTAAGACTCTTAATACTCACTCAAGTATAAGTTTCAAGATACTGTCACATAACTTGAGGTCGTTAGGAACGGTAGGTGTAACCGTCACGTTTTCACGGCCGTTAAGTTTTATCTCAAGTACTGAGTTTGTTCTTAAGTACTTAGTAGCTATATTGACTTGAGAGTGACTCGTGCGAAGTTTATCTACTACCCGCATGGCATCGCTTGAAAGTTAAGGCTTAAGTTTTGACTCGAGCAGGTCATGTTATTAAGTCAGTTTCTAGTTAAAGGGGTTAACAAGATTACTTTAACTTTTTTTAAAGTTAAACGATATTCTATCTCAAACATACCTACCTATCTGTAAAAGGAGTTTAGATTTTTCTGAAAAGAAAATAAAGTCTCAGACAATAAAATAGGCTCTCCGTTCGAAGACAAAGTAAAAAAATTCTCTTTGAATTGAAACTCCATAAAACTAAAAGCTCTTCCCTATCACTGACAACTAGATTATCCTTGGAATGTCGGTATTGCTTCGGAACTTATTTTCAACCGACTTCAAAAGGAGGAGGTTCTCAATTCGTCTATATGGTTTTTTTTGTATGTTTGTGACGCGATATCTCCGTCAATTATGATTCGATTTTCATGATTATTTTTTTGTTCATTAGGACATACTTCAGAGGTAGTCCCATTTAAAATTTATCGAAATCGGTTCAGCGGTTTAAAAAAAATCAACCAAAATCTAAAAATTGTTTACATCGATGATATTATCGTTTACTCCGAAACACTGTTGTCTCATTGGAGTAGCGCGTTAAGTTACCTTACAAGTACTTATAAACAAAACTTTACACTAAAAAAAATAAAAAAATAAAATTATATTAATCACTCAAATTGAAGTCAACGACTTCCCAAACTGTTTTAGACATAAATTATTTTATTAATTTTGAAGGCGGTTTTACTTTTTTGTTAAAAGTAATTTTCTCATGAATCTTTAGCCATCTTGGGAGGTGGCAGAGTACCTATGTCAGATTCGTACCGTCTAAAAACCGTGCTAGCTTTCCCTTACTCTTTAGTTACGGCTATGGGCTTTGCAACATTCACCACGAAACTCGATGGATCGCTCCCAACCTTGGAAAGTCTTATTACAGTCATACCATACCATCACGCCTGTATTCCCCGAAGGGTTAGGCAGAGGTGTACTTAATGTACACCCACAGTTCGCCGGTATGTTTAGGTCCCATGTAATAGAGGGCGAGCCTATTGCCATTCACCGGGCACAAATCCAGACTCCGAGCTGCTACTGAGAATTTCATAGAAAAACCCAATAACACTTTGCTCGAGCTGAGGATCGAACCCAAGAGAGGTCTTGGGTTCGATCCTCAGCTCGAGCGCTGCGCTAGAGGTAGCGCAGCAGTTGCCATTGGAACCACTAGACTAACGAGGCAGTCTTGCAGTCGTTTCGAGTAAAATGATTGAAAGTGTACTGATATTCAGCTGTATCTCGTAAGACTGAAATCTACTCAGCGTCGCGAATTTCAGACTGGAATGAAGACTGTAATCGACCGTCTGAACGTAGAAAAAGGCTAGGATTATTATGAAATAGCTTTAAGGCTAGTTAGTTGTCTTGCCTAGGGCGTCACAGTATTTTTTTTTTGTGTGTCTAAACCTGACGATTCTGTCAAAATTGACAATTAATACTGGTAACGATTTTTAAGTAAAAGTTTTTGTAGGTACAGTTTAATAACGCTAGAATGTGTAACAGACATACAATTTGTGAAAAATAAAAAAATTAATTCAGCGCCCAAGGACGGAAGATCCGCCCAAAACCAGCACAATATTACTTATATTGGGTTCCCATCATCTGGCGCAATACGTAATTAGTATAATAATTATGATTTATAATTACCTTGAACTTATGAAATGATTAACCAACCCGCCAGATGTGGTGATTTAGATCTGATACCATCTCTGTTTACCCTATTTCAGATCATAAACGATGACTTGTTTATTTTACATCAATAAATTAACGTTAGTATCATAAGTGTAGAGTTCAGTGAATTTAGTGATTAGAATTTCATGATGAGTAATCCATAATTTTTCAACAGTTCTTTTAATATTTAGTTTTCTGGCTATAACCTCAGATCAAATAAAAAGTTAAGATGGAACTTTGCGTACAAAGACGTAACGTAACAACGTAGTTCCGGTATACGTGTATACCGGAACTACGTTGTTACGTTACGTCTTTGTACGCAAAGTTCCATCTTAACTTTTTATTTGATCTGAGGTTATAACTGTGTCTGTAGTCGGTCTATTGTGATCACCACTTGATGATTTAGAGTTCACTGCTATACTTTGGGGGTCTACTACCGGGGAAGTACTACCCTCCCACAGAATATCAACGTCAAGTAGCAGTATGCATACCATTGCGTTTCATACGGTGAGTGTGGAGCCCCGGAAGCCCAACTCCTACCTCAGTAATTCCTTCGCCTTTCTCCTTCCCCTCCCTTTTCCAAGGCTCGGCAACGCATTTGCACTTCCTTTGGTTTTGCGGATGTCTATGGGTGGCGATGACTACTTACCATCAGGTAGCTCGCCTGCTCGTTTGCCGAGTAAACCCTTAAAAAAATCAATGGCCATAGTATCGCCTCCTGTGACTCGGATTGAATTAGAATATCTGCCAATAAGCCTATCCTTCCGATCTGATGGCCATCGCTTCATGTAAGTAGTAAGTATATTGATTTTCATCCACATCTAGCTAGACTGGATGACGATCTTAACATAATGGCTAGTACCGGATTCATCCAGGTAGTTCTTTCATTTACAGACTAAACCAGACAAAACAACGTTGAGTGCTCGACTCATTTCGTCTTAGAATCTCTGTAAACACATCGAACCGACGTCTAATCAATTTAGTTTCATAAACAATGCCCGTGGCGTAACAGAAAATAAAACGACTGAAAAAAACATATCGTAATAAAACATACCATTACCGGTCAAGTAATGTGTTCCCCGAAGGGTTAGGCAGAGGTGTATTAATGTACACCGACAGTTCACACCGGTATGTTTAGGTCTGAAGAAACAGTGGCCGAGCGTATATCAAAACTCCGAGCTAGTACTGAGAATTCTCAAAGAAAAACTCAATAACATTGCCCGGATACAATAACAATGTACACATCATTGATTGGGTAATGTTATGATGAATTTTTTTTTCTATGAAAATGAGGACTTCTGGCCTACTGCGGGTTGGCAGACATCACACACCATCGAGAAAATCTGTCAAGCATGCAAATTTCCTCACGATGTTTTCCTTCACCGTTTAAGCGCGTGATCATTAAGTATTTATACGCACATGACTTTGAAAATTCAGAGGTGCGTGCCGATACCTTGTCAGGCATGCTATGCCATGCTATTTAGGGAAAAGGGAGGAGAAGGAGAGAAGGAGAGGAGAGGGACTGAGGGAGGAATTGGGCGCACCACACTCACCGTACGAAACGCAACAGCGTGCTTACTGCTACGACCCAATCCTTCTGGCATGAAGACATTCCAGCCAGCGAGCCACTACTACTCAAAAAAATTACACCTATACTTCGCCGGTATGTTTAGGTCCCATGTAATAAGAGGCGAGCCAGGCACCAATCTCCGAACTGCTACTGTTAATTTCATTAAAAAACTCAATTACACTGCTCGACCTGGGAATCCTTAACCTTAGGATCTCTAGCGTAGCATTCGCGCTTGGAACCATGAGACTAATGAGACCGTCATAAATATCTGATATTCACTAACATAACATACCATCACGCCTGTATTCCCCGAAGGGTTAGACAGAGGTGTACTTAATGTACACCCACAGTTCGCCGGTATGTTTAGGTCCCATGTAATAGGGGGCGAGCCTATTGCCATTCACCGGGCACAAATCCAGACTCCGAGCTGCTATTGAGAATTTCATAGAAAAACTCAATAACACTTTGCTTGACCTGGGGATCGAACCCAGGACCTCTAGCGTAGCAGTCGCGCTTAGGACGACTAGACTAATGAGGCAGGCTGATATTCACTAGACTATTACAAGCCTTAATCATAGTTGTTTGATATTGCAATTTGGATATTTTAAACTAATATTATAAACAAGATAGATTTGATTGTTTGTTTGCATTGAATAGGCTCTGAAACTACTGGACCGATGTGAAAAATTCTTTCACCATTAGAAAGCTACATTATTCCTGAGTGACATAGCATATATATTATTCCGTAAAATGGCAAGAAACGTATGGTTCACGCGGGCAAAGTCGCGGGCGGAAAGCTAGTCAAGAAATAAATATAGCAATATCTTATTACACCGGGAGTTAGTGGGAACCCCTTTCGTAACCCCAGCCCGTTTGTAACAGAGTATTAATCAGAGGACGAAGTTTCGCGAAACATGAGATGAATAAACATTAGTTTGTTAATTGCTCTGCTATTAGTACGGAAAGATATTATTATATTTTGTATTGTTATGCAACTTAGTCTGTTAATCTATACTAATATCATAAGGAAGAGAAGAGAAGCGGCGGTAGCCTAATGGCTAGGGCGTCGGACTTGCAATCATGTGGTTGCCGGTTCGAACCCCACCCATTGCACTACCGACGTGAACCCACTCGTAACACAAGCAATTAGCTTAGCACGAGGGGTTAACAAGAATACTAGTAATGTGTGACCCACATTGCTAGTAAGCTTTTTTTTTTAAAAGAAAACAAAAAGAGTTAAAGTTTGTGAGTTTGTGACAACGTAATCTCTGGATCTAATCAAACAATTTTGTTAATTCTTTCACCAATAGAAAGCTACATTATTCTTGAGTGGCTATATATTATTCCGTAAAATAAAAAGAAACGTAAATTCCACACGGGCGAAGCCACGGGCGGAGCGCTGTATAAGACTGAAAAACTTAATATTATATTCAAAGAGTGGTTGTAAGTATTTCAATATTTATTATTTATATCAAGAAAGGTATATTTTACCCGACTTTTAAAATGGAAGGGCAATGAGTTAAACAGTATATGTATGTATGTGTGTACCTATCTATGGATGGATGTTGAACTCTAGGTCAAACTGCTGAGTAGATTTTGACAAATTAGGTGTCTTTACAGTAAGATGGTTCTAGGCTATAAATTATTGAAAAATAAAACAACATGGTCGACAAAACATTAAAATAGGTAACCGAAAAAGAATTAATTTTACTCGACCTTAATTTAATATTAAAATTATTATTATAATAGAAAAAAACTGTTAAGTTAAAGTTAGAAATCTACGGAACAAAGCGTTCACTATAGATAAGTTCCTCTATATTTTTGTAACTAAAAATCCTGCTTATTTTTTATTATTTTTTAGCATTAAATATTGCGAAATTTTCACAAAGAAATGAATTTTCTAATTAAAGAAAATTTCTAGTGAAAGAAAAATTCGATCTCAGGCAGGGTTTGAACCTGCGTCCCTCTGGTTAAGTACACCAGACGCTTTACCAACTAAGCTACCGAGACCACTGCCTGTGATGTCGAATTTCTCTTCCACCTTCTACGTCTTGAGGCGACGTCGGCACCATCTATTGAAGACATTACTATGTCTTTCAACCAACACGACTGCCTTTACAGGTAGTTCAATGTCGAACGATGTTGCCTTACCGTATTATGCTTATTTTTTATTATTTTTTAGCATTAAATATTGCGAAATTTTCACAAAGAAATGAATTTTCTAATTAAAGAAAATTTCTAGTGAAAGAAAAATTCGATCTCAGGCAGGGTTTGAACCTGCGTCCCTCTGGTTAAGTACACCAGACGCTTTACCAACTAAGCTACCGAGACCACTGCCTGTGATGTCGAATTTCTCTTCCACCTTCTACGTCTTGAGGCGACGTCGGCACCATCTATTGAAGACATTACTATGTCTTTCAACCAACACGACTGCCTTTACAGGTAGTTCAATGTCGAACGATGTTGCCTTACCGTATTATGCTTATTTTTTATTATTTTTTAGCATTAAATATTGCGAAATTTTCACAAAGAAATGAATTTTCTAATTAAAGAAAATTTCTAGTGAAAGAAAAATTCGATCTCAGGCAGGGTTTGAACCTGCGTCCCTCTGGTTAAGTACACCAGACGCTTTACCAACTAAGCTACCGAGACCACTGCCTGTGATGTCTAAAAATCCTATTTTCGGTCAGAACTACAAAATTCCTTCTTTTGTTGACCGATTATGTATGCCATTATGTTTTGTATTCTTGTTTTATTTTATGAAATGGAACTAATGGACAACATTCTATTTTTATATTCAAAAACAACCTAACGCGCTTACCGTATTTCTAACATATCATCTCGCCTGTAATCACGTAAGGAATGGGCAGAGGTGTACACTCGCAGTCTTAGTGTCCTATTTAGGACCGAGCCTATTGCCACTAATCAATTACAACTCCAAACTTCAGTGCGGTGACAGTCTTGTAATATGACTATTGAACTGCCAAGACTCTAATTCGAATTCAAAACTCGCACCTCTGACTTTTCGACATCATGTGCGTATTAATACTTAATAAACACACGCTAAAACAGTGAAGAAAAATATCGTGAGGAAACCTACATGCCTTAGATATTTTCTTGACGGCGAGTGAAGTCTGCCAACCCGTAGTAGGCTAGCGTGGTGGACTATAGCCGAATCTCTTTTGGCCAGTAGTGGGATGATGTAATGGACTATGATGAATTTTAAAATCAGATCGAGTATCAAGTTTCAAGTTCTTTATTGCTTTCATGTGTTACATGTAGGTGTTATATTTATATGGAAAGGTACAACATCAAACCCCGTAAGGGCACAGCAACATTATGTAACAAATAATACTTATAGCTAATTTAAACTTTACGTAATATCTCGTCATAAACTTTAACGCGTCGGTCATTTTTTTTGCAATTTAAAAAGTTTTACATTATAGGTATACCTAGTAGGTTTATTTTACATCTCAACAAACGTTCTGAACGTGACTAAACTGACAATAACAACGAGACTCATCAAAATACAGTAATACCATATTTTTTCTCATTTATCCTCGCAATTACATTAATAGCTTTGCCTCGGGGACAGCACAGCCAAACGATGGAACCAGGTCACTCATGATTGAGCTCCCGACTCGTCATGACAGTGAATAATTACACGACGTCACAGCAACGTGACGCGAGGGGGTCATACCGATACAGCTTTAGCTGAAATATGACCCCACTTGAGATCCCCAAAGAGTTAAAGGTCATATTTACGTGATAAATGCCATGTACAGAAGTAATTAAACTGTCTCACCATCCCATTTGAAAGGTCGTAGGATTCTTCTGCCCGAGTTTTGTAGTAGCAGATTATTTGCTAAAAAAATTATTCTGCTACAACAAAATTTTGGCAGACCTTGGGATGGGAGAATATTTGTTTAGCGGTCGTACCACCCTGCCCGGTTATTGCCCATTTGTGCCCAGTTAATGGCAATAGGCTCGCCCCCTATTACATCGGACTTAAAAATACCGGCGAAGCGTGGGTGTACATTTAGTACGCCTCTGCCTAACTCTTCGGGGAATACTGGCGTGATGGTCTGTCACAATAATGAATATGGGACTACCTGAAAAGTATATTAAGAGGTATATAAAGAAAATAATTCCACGTTTCGTCAAGACACCGCGTAATATTCACACAAAAAAATAATGTTCTTTCAAAAGAAGAATATGTATGTTTGTATATAACATAAATTCCAACATTCATAAAATATTTATGTTATATTACTTTCAAAAATGAAAATGAATCATGAATAATCCTATTTGGTTTCAATAATATAAAAAATGGGGACGAATTTAGATACCACTGTATCCTGCGTGAATAGGCGTATACAATTAAATATAAATACTTATACGTGAAATTGATGTATTACGGTAGAATGACAAGCAAAAGATAAACACAACAGACTATTATAGGTAGGTACCTGTATAATTCCATTTGTAAAGGTATATTTTTCGCGAAAATCTATGATGAATGTCACCTAAATTTATAAATTCGATCTGTCTGTTATTTACTAGCTGTTCTGCGCTTTCACCCGCGTCTCTATAGAACTTTTTACTATTTTTTTATAGAAAAGGTAGTCCTTCCTGAGGATGCTATCTATTTTCTCGCTTTTATCGAACTTTATTCAGCAGTTTAGATGCGAAAAGGTAACAGATAGATAAAAAGACGGAGTTACTTTGTCGTTCATGGTTTGATTGGCATATAAATATTATACTTTAATACCGACTAAAACCACGGCCATGCCTAACTCACTGAGGCTTTGAAATTCCTAGTGCCGGACCTGTATTATTACTATTTACTAGAGGACCTGCTGACAGACGTTGCCCTGCTCGAACTCGATCGCAGCTCCACCTACTGGGTAATTTTTTTCCATAATTGGTCACTGTTTAAACATTCTTTGGACTTCTACCAATATTCAAAACCAAAATTAGCCAAATTGGTTTAGCCGTTCTAAAGTTTTAGGGAGACTAACGATACATTGAATTTTATATATAAGAGAAGAAGAAAGATGGAAATAGAATAAATGTAATTTTCTCCTGTATTTTGGGTGATTATGATGGGGCTAATCGGACTCAAAGCATACCCTGTAAACCATACTATATTTTTTCTGTGCCAGATTCAAACCCGTGATCAACCACGCCGACAATTATTAAGTAATGTGCAATTCACAGTTTCAGGCCCAAGGTATTTAGAGCATAGGACCCCTGACAACAACCTTCAAACGCGGTTATTTTCAGGGAGGCCTATCAAGCGAACCCGACCAGTCCTTAATTATTTATGAACACTTCGTGAGTCGAGGCCAAAAGGTGAAAATATCACGCCAAGCGCAAAAAGGTCAGCCTGAATTTTAGTTCAACGCTGTGGAAAAATAAGGCAAAGACAATGATATATAATGATACAGCCTAAAATGGAAACAAAGTAGATCCTAAAAAAATAAGAGTTAATCTATACGTACAGTACGCCGTCACGACGGAAGACACAAAATGTTCTCTACTTTAATAATTTGTAGTTAGCTAAGGCTCTTCTGGCTATTCAGGGTTTTAGGGTCCCTACAAACTGTGCACAATTCAGCATCTTAGCCTTGCTAAAGCTCTTGCAGTTCAATGCAGTCTTAAATACAAGATGAACCTTTGATGTAGTATTTTCTAAGTAAAATACTGCCATACTGCCACTGACCTCCGCAACCCAATGGGCAATACCGCTATTAGGCTTTTGACTATATATTACTTCTTACTATTGTCATAATATTTAGACGGATAGTATTACGTGCAATCTGCGCAGCATCATTTTTTTTATTTATGGGATAATAATACCTCCAAAAGGCAACTAGCCTTTTGGGATTAAACCGGAGAATATTCGATTCTTACCAACTAAAACCATCCTAGGGGGGGTCCTCTTAAAAGACCACCACGAATCCCTAGTGCAAAGCCTGTTAGAGCCAATTCCTTGGAATCCCGTAGCAACCGCAGCTTAGCCTGGCAGATCGATTAATCAGTGGTAGTTATTACTTAGCAAGTTCCTCAACTCACGGAAGACATCTAGGTGGTCGGAATATTTTGTCGTCTGATTGTAAGTCAAAAGGTGTACTCCCTGACTAATATTTACTGCTCGGATGTATTGCTCGAGGGCTGAAAACGATATATCGACTAATCAGTATTCGGTAAGCGTCAAACTATTGATAGTGACGTGTTGAGCAAATCGAGGTTACGAGTGTTTATGTGGGATCAACGTGAGAATAATGGGGTCTATTTGTTTTGTGTGTGTATTTTACTACCTCAGGCACTAACATTGAGCTTATTTGGATAATTTGTAAGGTAGTTATAATACCATAATTAATAATGAGATCTTGTAATATGAAGGCTCGACCTAATGAAATCTTCATTGGTCATTGGTGGTTCTCTTTTTTCTTCTGCTTCTTTCCATTCCTGTTGTGCCTTTTCAGCTAGAAGGTACGCACGGCTATACATCAAGCTATACAAAACCAGTTTACGCTGGCTTCTTATTGTATCAGAAGTTTATACATTGCGAGATCAGCTGAAACTGGATTTGTATAGGATGACTTGAAGCCTTGTGTGTACCTAAACGTTAACAAGGTTTTAAGTAAGGTTTAGTAAAACCACCGATATCCAAAGGTTATCTGTAAAAGATCGCTTTAAGCGATAAGAGCGCCCATTGCACCATCTTATGATTTATAACTTGTAACTGACGTTTTTGGTGTAAAGAATATTCAATATTACTCTACCTTTAATTTTTTTTATTATCTTAATAGGAACACAAACAAGAATACCAAGCTACTTGATGGTAAGCGACAACCGCAACTTTTAGAAACAACAATAGTATCACTAGCGTCTTGTTATCTTGAGACCTGAATTGCAAAGAACTGAAATGTCCACATTACATCGACGGCATACTACGGTGGCCACATCAAGTTACCACAAAATGTCAAATTTTCTCAGTTAATTTTGAACTTAATCACAAACGTTTTAAGATTTAAAGTTGTTTGGAGTAATTTGACAGTTTTGTATAACTTAATGTGCTGGCGACTGTACTTTATAGATACATGTATACCATCACGCCTGTATTCCCCGAAGGGTTAGGCAGAGGTGCACTTAATGTACACCCACAGTTCGCCGGTATGTTTGGGTCCCATGTAATAGGGGGCGAGCCTATTGCCATTCACCGGGCACAAATCCAGACTCCGAGCTGCTACTGAGAAATTCATAGAAAAACTCAATAACACTTTGCTCGACCTGGGGATCGAACCCAAGACCTCTAGCGTAGCAGTCGCGATTGGGACCACTAGACCAACGAGGCAGTCAAAAAGTCTTTATAGATACAACCGAAATTTATCCCTGATTTAGGTATATCCGAGTGTAAAAGCAATATTTTTCCATGCTCGATTATTATGATAGCTACAAAAATAGCACTCGTGGCGCCACCTGCATATCTTTTTAAAAAGTAATCTATATTCCAGTGGATCTCATTGCAATTCAGCCCAGAACACTGTCGTGCAGGTGAAAGGTTAATACATAGCCTGAAAGGAGCATCAGTATTCTGTAAAGATACCTATGCGAGAATATTATTATTTGGAAAGGAGGATTTGTTCATTAAAATTGCTTTTTAATGTTGATGGTGCTTTTTGTTTTTGTTGGCAAATTGACATATGGCTTTTGAGGGCTTTAGTTATTATTCTAAGGGTTTGACACATTTTTGTTCATAATTTGATTTAATGTGTTCATGGTTCTTACGAATCTTTTAAACGGAGAAGGTTGTTTTGTCTATGTATGAGCACGCATAACTTTTTGCGCATAGTTGCTTGATTTTGGTGACTCTTTATTGCGTATACCTCAAAAATCAAATATTAAAAAACCTTCCCTATTCGGGGCTCGATTCCCAACGAAGTGTTATTGGGTTTTTATTTATGAAACTTTCAGTTGCAATTGTGGCCGGTTAATGGCAATAGGCTCACCATCTATTAAATAGGACCTAAGCATTACGATGGGTGTGCCTACATTAGCATACCTCTGTTACCCCTGCGAGGTATACAGGCGTAATGGTATATTTGTTTAATTAGCATCATCAATCCATAACTCCAGGGATAATGACTGTAGATTAAAATATTATTTTAATTTAAATGAGTTTGACTTCTCAGGTATTCCTAAATAGTAAGCATTCCTAGTTAGAATTGTAACGGCTAAGAACCAACCAAATGGACTAGTGTTAAACAAAGTCTAAAAAGCATTACCTTTCGAGTAATTTCACAGCTTCCCAAACCATATTTCTTGGAAGTGATGCCTTTTACACAGTGTAAATGTTACGGGACGTATATTTTCCAGAAACATGAGATGCTTCTTTCTAAGTTATATTCTTGAAACACTTATGTTTAATAAAATATAGCCGTGGGTACGAATAGACAGGGCTGAAGTACCTTTCTTTGTATTAATGGTATTTGAAAAAAATATAAAGGGAAAAGCCTGAAGTGCCTTCAGAAATGAATAATATCTATTCAATATTGTAATTAATATAAGGCAGTGATGAAGTATTATGAGGTTTTATGTCTTTTTAGGGTTCCGTAGCCAAATGGCAAAAATCGGAACCCTTATAGATTCGTCATGTCTTTCTGTCTGTCTGTCCGATCGTGTCACACTTTTTTTCGAAACTATAAGAACTATGCTGTTGAAACTTGGTAAGTAGATGTATTCTATGATTAAGCATTAAGATTTTCACACAAAAATAGAAAAAAAAACAATAAATTTTGGGGGTTCCCCATACTTGGAACTGAAACTCAAAATTTTTTTTTTCATTAAACCCTTACTTGTGGGGTATCGATGGATAGGTCTTCAAAAATGATATTGAGGTTTCTAATATATTTTTTTCTAAACTGAATAGTTCGCGCGAGAAACACTTCCAAAGTGGTAAAATGTGTCCCCCCCTGTAACTTCTAAAATAAGAGACCGATAAAACTAAAAACAATATATGCTGTACATTACCATATAAACTTCCACCGAAAATTGGTTTGAACGAGATCTAGTAAATATTTTTTTTGTAATACGTCATAAGCTGAATATTTTCCGTGAGAGACACTTCCAAAGTGGTAAAATGTGTCCCCCCCCCCTGTAATTTCTAAAATACGTGAACGATAAAATTAAAAAACATATATGAAATTGGTTTGGACGAGATCTAGTAAATAGTTTTTTTTTATTACGTCATAAATCTCAATGGTACAGAACCCTCCGTGCGCGAGTCCGACTCGCACTTGGCCGGTTTTTTTTATAAGCTTACTAGCAATGTAGGTCGCACAGTGTGTGCGAGTATGTTTGGTTGTTAACCCCTCGTAGTAAGCTATAAGCTTGTGTTAAATAGTGGGTTCACGTTCAAGACTGCCTCGTTAGTCTAGTGGTCCCAAGCGCGACTGCTACGCAAGAGTTCTTGGGTTCGATCCCCAGATCGAGCAAAGTGTTATTGGGTTTTCCTATGAAATTCCCAGTAGCAGCTCGGAGTCTGGAGTTGTGCCCGGTTAATGGCAATAGGCTCGCCCCCTATTACATGCGACCTAAACATACCGGCGAAATGTGGGTGTACATTAGTACACCACTGCCTAACTCTTCGGGGAATACAGGCGTGATGGTATGTTATGTATGTTATAATAATCACAAATGCGAAATATACACGACCCTAATTGTCTTTACACAGAGTCTTTCTATTAAAATTCACCACTGTTAAACCAGTCGATGACAACTTCAGACAAGCACAGCTATTTCGAACAAACTGTATAATAGATAAGAATATTACAATAATGTTCTTTATTCAAAAAATCATTTTTTCAGTTTAAGGATAATTCATGCGTATGATTAGAATTTTTGACGTTCGTAATTCAAAAACACAACAATTTAGTTTTTGGAAACAAATGAAAACCGAAAACCTTCTGTCCAAGTTTCCAAACTACCGCGAAAAGGAAACATTTCAATATGTTACGTGGGCTTACTAAGGCTTATCCTGTCACGAATCTTAGAGATTTCCCACAAAGGGAAACGGGGAAATTAGTGTGGTGTCGAGTTACGTTTCCTCGTGTTACGTGTGTCCTACATAACTCCAAATAAGTCACACAAGGTCACTAACAATAGACGAAGCTGCCATTTTGGGTATTTCTTATTTTAGACGAGGCATTTAAGTCGTATGTTTATGTAAACCATTTTAGAAAAGGATTGGTACTTGCTCAATACATCAAGCCCATATACCAAAAGGATACAAAAACTGTTTCTTCAAAAGACCTCTTCAGATTTTGCCTTACATGGTAAAATTCGCTTATCTGATAATATAACAACTGTCTAGACTTTAAAAGAGACTACAATTATCTGAGTTTCTTTCGGCATCTCAAAGGTCGTCATTTAAAAAATACCGGCACATTTAGTTAAACAAAATTAAAAACATTGCCTCGCAAAAGTAATCAAAGGATTTATTTATTTACAGAAATAAATGTAATTTACGCAATGAGCAATATTTTAAATTTTTCGTCCCACTTTAATACTGAATTATAATCAGAATAAAAAATCTCAAAGACCTAAGATAGGCTCAGATCAAATAAAAAGTTAAGATGGAACTTTGCGTGAAGTGAGGCAAGCTAAAACTACGCCTAACGGTGTACAAAACATAGTTACGCACATACGTATACCGAAACTACGCCTTTTCTTGTCAGTCGAGCTATTGAGGTATAGAAAGGTCGACTGACAAGATAAGACGTAGTTAACTAATACATTATGTGCGTGTAATTGTGTTTTGTACACCGTTAGGCGTAGTTTTAGCCGGCCTCACTTCTTTATTCGCAAAGTTCCATCTTAACTTTTTATTTGATCTGAGACGATAGGCGAGATTTTTTCTGCAATTTATTTGCAGCTAACAATGTGAAAGTTAGAATAAGACGCGACTCGTAAGAAGATTCGATAAAATATGAATAGAATTATTGAAATGGAAAATTCATGGTTGAATAGCTGTGAAGAATCCTGAGTAGGATTCAATGGGACTGAAAATTTTAAACTCCTAAATCCAGTTATTTAAGCTTTGACTTTTCGTTTTATTTTATGAGACAAACAAATGGATTTATGTAAATGAACACCAATAACCCGTCACTATGAAAACTGCTTACAATTTTCTTTAAACTTTTAAAAATAAACATGTAACATACCATCACGCCTATAGTCCCCAAAGGGTTATGCAGAGGCGTACTAATGTACATCCACATTTCGCCGGTTTTTTTAGGTCCCATGTAATAGGGGGCGAGCCTATTGCCATTAACCGGGCGCAAATCTAAGAATTTTATGGGAAAACCCAATAACACTTTGCTCGAACCCAGGACCTCTAGCGTAGCAGTCGCGCTTAGGACCACAAGACTAATGAGGCAGTTAAAATTCATATTTTTAAAATTCTTTTAGAAATATGAATTATTATTATATATCGTATACTGGTTTCTAACATTTACGCCAATATTAGACATTGAAATAAAACTACTTTTTACGGATTTTATCGCGTTATATTGATATTTTTAAATTCCCGACGTTTCGGATCCGATTTTACAGCATCCATGGTCACGGGTGGACTGAGGTGTTGGTCGTCCTGATGTCAAAATTATCAACAGCTACCCTACATTTTGTTGATTATTATTTATGCCGGTCACGCAGAATGAGCTCACCGTGTCCTTAGGTCTCGCAGTCTTGTGCTTGGATTTAATGGAATCTATGATGGGGTTCCAAGCAGATGGTAAGACCCAGCCATCTTCTCTATTGAAATTTGGATGTTTTTTAATTTCAATAGCCTCGTGAATCATCCTAGGTAGGAATCGGTTTTCTGTTGCAAGGACTTGTGGTTTATCAAATCTGATGTAGTGCTGGGCCTTGTCAAGTGTATGTTCACAAACTGCTGACTTCCCGGAACGGCGATGTTATTATCGGATATGCGGATTATGTATCGTAATTAATATTGTAGCTGCTAAAGAATATTGACTGCCTCATACAACATTTAATAATAATCGTGTTCATAACACAGTGCATGCACTTTATTATGTACGCACGGCTTCACATCGAGCTATACAAAACCAGTATAAGCTGGTCTTAAATCGTACGGAAAACCTTTACAATGGGAGGTCAGTCTAAACTGGATTTTTATAGCTTGATGTGTGGCCGTGTGTACGCATAAAAGATATTTGGCACTGTATTTCTAGTTTGCTCAGAGAGAGATAATTCACAGCTGTTCAAGTGTCATTATTTTGTTTTCTATTTCATATTTTAACACCTGCCTACGTTGAGAACTATAATCGGTTGCCAATATTGTGCGGTAGAAAAGATCATCATGTACCAGTGTTGCGGATGCGTTCAAATATTGAGTAAAAAGGTTTTTTAAATATTATATTCCTTACTAGCTGTACCCCGCGATTTCACCCGTGTGGCCCGCTCCTATTGGTCATAGCATGAAGCTATATAGCCTTAATCTTCCTATACAAATGGACTATTTAACACAAAAAGAATTTTCCAATTTCAATCAGGAGTTCCTGAGAGTAGCGCGTTCAAACAAACAAACAAACTCTTCAGCTTTATAATATTAATATAGATAATTTCTTACGAAGTAATTAATAAATTATAAGAAATAAAATAAAGTCTCGCCCTCTAGGGGCCTAAACTTACCGGCGAACTGTGGGTGTACATGAGTACACTGCCGCCTAACCCTTCGGGGATAAACAGGTGTGATGGTTGGTATGTAATAAAGTTACTTGGTGGTAAGGCCTGTTAGCGTCCTACCGGATGGTAATGACCCCTACGTCGTGGTCTGTCATTAAAATGGAATGTAATTTCAGTTTATTTCATTTCAATGTCATAAAGCTTCTACTTTTGCGAGTGAGGACCAGTACTTCCTTGGTTGCTGCGACCCAGACAGTTAGCAGTCTGTAGGGGATTTTAACACATTAACAAAAATATTTTTCCACGTGTTAGCAGTTTGATCTTATTTGACGCTTGAAATAACAGACGAATGTCTAGTAATTACCTAGTTACATGTCAAGATAATACTGTATACAAAAACGAAGATTTTAAATGAAGAGAATACGAAGAATCGAAAGACAAACTTGAAGTACCTCAGAATGTGTCAACATTCGTCAATCATACTCCCATAATACGTAGTTAGTAAGAAATCTTCAAAACTTGAAGGAACAAAACAAAGGCTACTTCCCCAATCATAAATATAAGCAATAAAGCACCATTTATCCGTCAAATAAAACAACAAAACAAAACACTCGTCTTCCCAAAGATACATAAACAACGAAACATAATCCGTGAAGTTGGAGCAATTTCCAGAAAATTCCATCTAGCAAATTTTGTTGCCAAAACACTTATTACAATATTTGGCACAGATTGGTTTTAAAGTGGTAATTTACGTTTATATACTAGTGATTTATTAGGTAATGCGGTGCTTTCTTTGTTAGATGGAAATGTCCAGACTGTTAATGTAGTATGGTAATGCGTGAAAAGTGGAAAGTTTCCCCAAATTATCAGGTAAAAAAATATTATAAATACTAAATTGATAATTGACTTTCATGACACTAAACATGAAATATAAGGAATATTAACAAACTGCCAAAAATAATTATTGTGCTAATAGGCTTTTTTTAGCCCTGAGGGCTATAATTTCTTATTTAGCTCATCTATTACGTTACTGTTAATTTCAAAATAAATAATTATTCAATCATAATCGACAATGATTAAAGGCTATTGGTACATTTGGTACACATACAAAATATCGCTAGCTTTTACGACTACCACTCTTGTGACTACCACCTATGGCATATCCACAAATCCAATTCCAAAGAACCAAAGCTTGGATATCGAAACAAGATCACGTAACTCAAACACATTGCTTGTTAGTGCTAATTAGAGTTCACGTTTGTGAAACAAAAGGAACACGGCCATACACCTGTCTCCAATTCGCTGTGAAATCGAACAATGAACATTGCTTCCAAATTGCTGCAGGCTGCAAACCATAGCTTGAGCAGTGATGTGGAGAGTTACACCAAGCGAGGTTCAATTATGCATACCAATGTTATATTGTCATGAAATTTCCTCTACGTGGGTGAACCACAGATAAGATACGCCATTTAATCTCGATTTTATTGGCATCATGTTAACAACGTTGCTCGTCGACAGAATGATTCCAGATATTGAGTTCTTTACGGCGATCGAAGAGCATCTGCAAAAATTTTGGTCGTAATTTGCAAAGCGAAGATAGAAACGAAAACTATTACTTGTTTCGTTTTAGAATTTTACACGGATGAAATTGTGTTTTAAATAACAAAAGGCCTTGTCGGAATCCGTTTGGAATTTTCAACTGAAATAACAAACGAAATACAGTTTTATTTTCTCGTAGAACTAGTTGTGTCAAAACTTTTTTTTTAATACTTTTTGCTGAGCACTGGTGTGCTTTGTCGAAGCTTAAATCGGTGAAGACAAAAGTAATAGAAAGCGATACATAAGAACATCTTTCGGATTTGTCTTGTCATTGCTCGATCAGATAAATGGGATTGTGCTGCCAAATACATAAGTTAACCGAAACCTTGAATAAATCTATGTTCCATTATATAAAGAAGAAGGTAAGAATTCTAAAAAAGAAAAGAACTAGTTCCTATGTACATAATTATTTTAAATACTTGAAAAGGGATACAATCAAAAAGACACCAGATTTTAACTATAATATTACTGAAGTAGTGGCAAAGAAATTTTATAAGCAATTACTGTAAATGAATGAGGATTTCTAATCTATTGCTAGGCCTCAGCAAGAACAAGTTCTAGGTAGAACAAACTAATTATGAGTTTTAATTAACTAAGCACCGATAGCTTATCCTTTTAAAACACCTCAAACATTATCAAGGTTTGTACACTTCGTTAGCAAATAAAGTTTGATTTAATTTGATTTGAACAACTAATATGAGATTAATAGATAAACAATAATCATTTTTATGCCTTTAGAGATACTGGCACTAGTTTTCTTTAGGACGTTTCATCTCAAGGTATAGTCACATCTTACCGTAACCGTAAATGGTTTTATTTAAACACAACGTACCGATATCGGAGGCATCTATAAACCAGCAATCAGTCAATGTCAAGGACAGACACTTTGGCAACATTACCGAGATTAAAATCGAACTGCTTCATTTGGGGTAATAAACTGTAAATCTTTGTGATTTTTGTGGTTCTTATACGAGCAAACTAGATGAAAGGACTAAGATTGATCACAGAGCATAGGTGCAGTGTGGCACAACATATTTTATCTTTTATCTGATTAAGTAGTGGATGGTATTGTGTGACCTATCTCTGTTTGTCCTAATCGTTTCACCTAGCGGCTTGATCAGTTTAAATGTCATTAAATTGTCTTCACTTGTGGACTTCTAAAGGCATACAGTGTCAATAAAATTGTGAATTTTTGACACTCATAAAGACCCGGTCGAGTTTTGTGTTCAAGAGATTACTTTCAATAGAATCCTTACACACAAATAAGATCATCATCTTATCAGCCGGAGAACGTCCACTACTGAACATAGGCTTTTCCCATAGATTTCTACTAGAATATGTTTATTTATCAGATGCACCTAAAGACTCCCAGCAATTTCATATTCTTCTTTGTTTTTTTCTTTGTCTCATAATGATGATGATGTGTATGTTGCGCTCCTTCAGCAACAATTTTTCTCATTTTATCTCAATTTACAAACAAATATATATCCTTCTCTATGGGTCATCCTTATCACTGCTCATGTCAGTTATTACTAGGTTAAAACAACATAATTATAAATTATTCATTTTGCTTACTTTTTGTAGTAAACAATAATATAATTCTAATTTATGTTTCATAAAATCTTTATATCTATATTTTATTACTTACTATGCAAGATATATACTGTGATTTCTCCTCATTTTCTTTAGGTTAGGTAAACAAAAATTTCTCTGGCAATGAGAAATAAACTACGCTCTATTTTCGGGCTTTGTAGGTCGCCTTGATGAAATAACAAAATGTTTATTTATTTTGTAAGCGTTTAGACTGCTTCCAGACACATTTGTTTACATTTCAGTTGATAAAATGAAATAAATACAGAGAAACGAAAAGATCTTAGCACTTGATACCACGCGTTGTTTTGTAGATCCGTAAAGCAAGGATTACTTATGTGTTGTTGTTTCTAGTAGGATCCGTCTTTATTTAGTTCATTGCTTTGTAAAAACAAGGCGTTATTGTATGGAAGCTTTGACTAAACTCATAATCACAGAACAGTTACATTTACCTGTTCTGTGCTCATAATCATCTTCCTGCCCTTTTCTCAATTTATTTTCCCTTTTCTTCCATTAATCCCTGTTAATCGTCATCTCATAATTTAATAGTTTTTCCATAATATTGGACCTTACACAATCGATTCATCTTTTTCTTGCCTCCCTGTATTCCTCGTTTAATCCACATTCATACTCTTCACTGTTTTAGTCACAACCGTTTCACATCTTCATTATCGATAACGAAGTTAGATATCCGAAATTATGTCAAATCCATACGATTTGACATAATTTCATCATGTGAGATATCGAAAGATTATGCCAATTCAATACATTTCAGAATTATTGAACTTCGTTCTCGTTATGGAAATGTAACATTGTCTAGGGCCCCAGGATAAAAGATTCCCTTACAACTTTTCTGTTAAAGCTTTGACTATGCTTTTATTTTTGGTAGTTATCAGTATACATAATTCTAGTTTATATAAGTACGTTCACTATTAAATGGAGATATTTTTCCTGAGAACGAAGCTGATTCCACAGTAATAGATTCTTTATCCACCGTGACGAACCAATACAAGTTGTTACATCTAGATAGATATACAAAATATTCTTTAATGTACATGAGGACACACTAAGTGAAAACACAGAAATAAACAAAATTAACTAAATGGACAATATTATAGTTATGTAAGAAAATTGGTAACGGGCGATTGAAGGTGTACTCAGTAGGCTATCAAACTTATAATACATACATAGATGAAAATATATGTAAACATACCATCACGCCTGCATTCCCCGAAGAGTTAGGCAGAGGTGTACTAATGTACACTCACATTTCACCGGTACGGACCCATGTAATAGGGGGCGAGCCTATTGCCATTAACCGGGCACAAATCCAGACTCCGAGCTGCTACTGAGAATTTCATAGAAAAACTCAATAACACTTTGCTCGACCTAGGGATTTAACCCAGGACCTCTAGCGTAGCAGTCGCGCTTAGGACCACTAGACTAATGAGGCAGTCGAAAATATATGTAAACATATAAATATAGATATACCGGATATACCTACCATTCTTGGTGCCAAAACAAATGCAAGTTCACTCAAAATTATTTCCTTTGTTGTTAAATTAAAACAGTAGCAATGATGTAAAATCTGCTTAATTAGATTAATTAGCGCCTTTCTCGTACCAAGCCGCTTAAAATGGAATCCTCTAATCCTGCGCAAAAATAAGATCTGTAACTAACAGATCGATAGGTCCGATTTTGTATACAGCTCAGTCAACAAGGGTTACGTATACAGGCGGCTACTAAACATCTGTCTTTATATAGATTTTGTTATAAATTTAAATAATTTTGTTATAAATTATACGCCAAAGCGTGTTATATGAAGGCTGCTAATAAAACCAGCATTTTGACACGTATTGCATGTAAACAAACTTGGTCATGTATACCTAACTCTTTTGTTGACTGTACATAATCAATTCAATTTACGTTTACATATTATTCTGTCGCCGACGTCGCTATTGATAGGATCTAAATTTATTATGATACAGTAAAGAGTTTAATACAGTTGATTGACGAGCATAGTCATTATGTTAATTACAATTTTGTATCAACAGCTTGTCTCAAGTTTAAAATGAGGCAAGTTCCTTTACCGAATCAATTAGGAGTATAAAAGTCTACATAAGACGGCCAGTCATTTTCATTCGAACGTCAAACTGAGCTTAAAGAAATTTGAAACTCTCAATCGAAGTAACAAAGTCTTCAAATTCCAACTTTATTACTTTCTTGTAAAGTTGGATTTTGTTCGACACGTCGATATTGGCAGGGTAGCGGAGTTTGAAGAACACTTGAATAACTGTAAGCTTGCAACTTGATGATTTGAAAGGTTCGTTATAATTATGCCAGTGTTGGTTACGAAAACTTAAATTCACCCACACAGCTGTATTTTGTGAAGGCTTAAAAGGCATAGATGTCGGTACTAATGTATACCAACATTTCGTCAGTATGATTAAGTCCCGTTTAGTAGGGGGCGAGCCTATTGCCATTGCCGGGTACAAGTCCAAACTCCGAGCTAATCAGTAATTTCATGGAAAAACCCAATCACTTTGCTCGACCTGGAAATCTAACCCTCTAGCGTAGTACTCTCGTTTGGAACCAGTAGACCAAGAGCCGGTTCCTTATTTAGTTAATTTCCTTATGAATAAATATTTAAGTTACTAATACATTACCCAAATCTAAAAGTATCCTAGAATAATATTATCTAGAACAATGTTTCACCATTTAAACTTTGCCAAAAACAGTCCTAATATATGTGAACTACACGTACGCGTCACATAATCAGGCTAAATAACAGATAGTCATCTAGTGCCAAACTTTTATACGAAATTGAAACTGGCAGATGATTAAGTGCGGCAGCCGCCACGCCAAAAGATTAATTAATTAATTTATAACTACTTGCTTTGGTCGCAGTGTTGCCCAAGCTCGTGGGAATTGTCATTAATCTCGTCATAGTTGCCATCTTGTTTAGATAACTTCCATTTTTGGCAAACGAACAGGCGAGCCACCTAATAGAATATCTTTATTGTACACCATAATAAGAAACTACATTTATAAAGACATAATGCTATAAACGACATATTTCAGACAACCTTTGTATGGACAGAGAAAAAGTGAAAAAATTAGGGGGGGTAGTCCGTGGTGTACTAAAAAGCTTACTTAAATAACCAAATAGTAAGTAGTCTTCGTCACCCATGGACACCTGCAATACTAAAGGAGTTGCAGATGCGTTGCCGAGTCTATAAACTGTGGCAAACGAGCAAGCGGCGCACCTGAAGTGGCTCACGTCACCCATACACTGCTACGTTCTCTTAGCATTGTTTAAACAATGTGGAGGGATCCATACGTCATCTGTACAATGTATATACGACAAAAAAGTCAATGCCTCGACTGTTTGTGCTATTTTGTAATACAGTCATACTGTCATTTAAATGTTTTCTTTCTTTTCTTTCTCTTTTTTGGCTTACACAATGTTCTCGTCTTGATCAATGTTCTCGCAATGAATGTTGACATCACTGTCAACAATCATTGCACCACGTTCCAATCGATCTATGTCCACATTATCAGGCTTATCTGCAACAATAGTCCTGTCTGTGGTAATAGATCGATCCCAGTACGACGTAGCGTGACTATCTTTCAAGAACTGAGTCGGGCACATACCAATAGTACGTAACGTCTGATTCCAGGAGATCGGGGGATATATTAATTAATTCGATAGTATGGTGAGTGGTACACACGGATGCACATCAAGCTAGACAAAACCAGTATAGGCTGGCCTTGAATTGTGCCGAAAACCTTTACAATGGGAGGTCAGTCTAAACTGGTTTTGTATAGCTTGATGTGTACCGGTGTTTACCTATTCACTAGCAATAAAAATTGTGACTTCATCTATTGTTGGAGCGTTAAACTGGCGTTCGTATTTTCCAGGGGGTCGTTCGTCCTCTCTGATCACGACCTGGGCTGGGTACGTACAGAATAATCTATACTAAGATTATAAAGTTGAAGAGTTTTTTTGTTTGTATGTTTACTTGAACGCGCTAATCTCAGGAACTACGGGCCCGATTTGAAAAGTTATTACAGTGTTAGATAGCACATTTATCAAGGAAGGCTATAGGCTACATATCATCACGCTAAGATCAATAGGAGCGGAGCATAAATGAAAAATGTTGCAAAAACGGGAAAAAATTAAATGCAGAAAAGCCGAAAAACCACGCGGGCAAAGCCGTGGGCGGAATGCTGGTGACATACCGAACCCATTGAAATATACCAATAAAGACTTTAATAGTCTATCTAAGAAGCTAGAATCAAATGCATTTAACTCAGCAGTAACCAATGATAGTAAATATATGTATATGTAAACAGCTTCTCTATAATATAACATTTGTTTATCTTTTATAAAGTATTTTCCTCGTAATGATTCATACAGCAATGAGGTTAAGATAAAAATAAAACCATAATTTTATCTCTAATGTCTCAAGAAAAGGAAAATGCCAGTAACCTTGACGCCTCGCAATGTAACACATTTCGCACTAAACATTGTCTAGGTGATTTTTTATTTTTTTAAATTTATTTAATTCATTACCAACGGTTTTTTAACAAATTATAGTAACTAATATACATGTATAAACTGTAGGAAATTAACAAAAAAGGCTAACAACACTTTCATAAATTCCTCTCACAGTACTTCTGACATACCAATAAACAAATCATCTGATAGGTGACAGCAAATAAGTTTAATTAAATGAACGTGAAATTACTTTTAAAGGTATATAAACAGGCAACAGTTTAATGAAAAAATTATAATATTACCAATAAAGTGGGTAAATAGTGTCTGAAATAAATTGTATATATACTACACGTGATTGAAATGTTATATAAACATCCCGCTTATACATAATAATTTTATGGTAATCTGTGGTATTATTATTATGTATGTGGTAACAATGTAGCCAGATTTAAAACAAAAAATAATTGAATTAATTGAAGCGGCGCGGAAGCCTAATGACTTGCGATCATGTGGTTACCGGTTCGAAACTCATCCATTGCACTACCGAAAGAAAAACCTTGCGGTATGCAATGATAATAACCATTATAAAGTTTGTTATTGCAAATAGACAATACAATTAATTGTGGATGAATTTGAAAACTTCTCCGCTGTATTATATATGTTTTTAGTGGCGTCAGCCCGACATCTCGACACCTCTCTTACTTTTGCGAAACACATTTATTTTGTTATCTTTATTTCTACATCATCAACCCATTATATTATGTCACTATTGGACACGAGTCTCCTCTCAGAACGAGCAAATTAGGCTATTGTCAAGAACGCTTTCCTAATGAGGGTTAGGGAGGCCAAGCGCCGCCGCCGTCGAGCAAAAAACTCTCAGGCTTGCAGGTTTCCTCACGATGTTGTTCTTCATCATTTAAAAGCGTGATAATAAAGTATATAGACGTAATACGATGTGTGTATACATCGAAAATTCAGAGGTGCGTGCCTTGGATTCGAACTCGAGACTCGAGGCTTGGCAGACCAATAGTCTACTAGCTCAGATCAAATAAAAAGTTAAGATGGAACTTTGAGAACAAAGAAGTGAGGCCGGCTAAAACTACGCCTTGCCGTGTACAAACACAATTACACAATTATTTTTGTTTGACTTGGCGGGGGCACCGCTGTGCCCCCAGAAATTGCCGACTTACACACTGACACATATTTTGGCATAAAAATATGTGACAAAGTGTGTCACATAATTGTAGTGTTGTTTCCTTTTACTAATTAACTATAAATACTGAAGGTTACGCCAATTAAGTTACATAAGTAGGTTAATTAAAGGTTTTGTAAAAAAAAACTCAATGAGGCCGAATGATTGATTGGCAACCCTCAAAAATTTCCGACGTATGATCGAATGGAATTTCTTGCATTCCTTTGAGACGTGTTTATTTCAAAATGGCTTGTGTCATGGTCCTTCGAGTCGACAGTGTCAGTAAATAATGTTAATCCAACGTTATTTATTTACGTCATACAAAATGAATAAAGTTACATTTTAACACCGTTGACCTTATAAACTTGTTGTAAAGAAAGCCGAAAAATCATCAAATATTATATGAATAAATACCATAATATTTCGTAATAAAAGCTGAGTTTGATAAATTCACTTTTGTCTGTTTTACTTATGTTATATGTAAACAATAGAGTAACGCTAAAATAAATAAATACGCATAAATTGTTTCATTTTAGCGCTCTTTCAACTCATGTGCCAAAATCAGAATTATTATTTGCTTAAAAAACCAGTGAATAATTAATAATATTGATTTGTAACAAATGAAACTTATTATTATTATAATTGAACAATTTTTATATTAAAATATAAATACTACAATAATACATGCCTATTTCCCCCAAAGGGTTAGGCAGAGGTGTACTTATGTACGCCCACACTTCGCCCATACAATGTTTTTCGGTGCCATAGAACAGAGGACGAGCATATTGCCATTAATCGGGCACAAATCCAGATTCCGAGCTGCTACTGAGAATTCCATGGAAAATCCCAATAACACTGCTCGACCTGGGGATTGAACCCAGAACAGAGGCCGACCTGTGACTGCGATGATAAAGAAGGTACCTATGCAGGTACAGTCCAAGCAATCATTATAGCCATAAAAAATAAGTCCTTGTTAAAGCGCTCATAAACAAAATTCGAACCAATACAAACAAAACCGACCATACCTAAATAAATACACTCGTGTTACACTTTATGTCGTCGTCTTCAATTTATAGTTTCATTGAATTCGATCTCAAAAGCCAACAATTTAGGTATTAAATCATTCAATTGTAGCTGGCAGCAATATGCATAAACGTTGAC
Source organism: Subacronicta megacephala (assembly GCA_958496365.1). Lineage (NCBI taxonomy): Eukaryota > Metazoa > Arthropoda > Insecta > Lepidoptera > Noctuidae > Subacronicta > Subacronicta megacephala. The sequence continues at coordinate 14,135,604 of OY292516.1, read as the reverse complement.
TTGCCACATAAAAAAATAATAGCTAATAAAATAGTCGTAATTTCACACGCGTATAACACGTTTCAAACATCCACGTTCGATTTTCAAAACTTTTTTAAGAAGCTTTGAATTTCTCATCACAAAATATTTTTTTCATGAGGTTTTACTGGAGTTTACCATTAAAGGTTTTGCTGAAAGGGTTTGAACCATTGCCGATGATCCCTATTCACAGAAATAACAAAAATTGTAAGGTGGAAAAGGATTAGGATTTTTTAACCTTTGCCGATAATTATGTTTTTGTTTTGTTAAATGGATTTCCATGCATATCTCTTGACGACAAGGTATTATCCATTTTGCTTTTTTCCCAACTCTTTTGAGGTTATTAGTCCAATCAGAAGAGGCTGAATACAATAAATAAATTATACAAATATATTACAATAATATACCTACTATTACAATAATAATATACAATACAAATATATTATACAAAACGACTATTGACTAATCATAAACTTAGACTAACTAACTACTGACTAATCATAAAATTAAGCATGCCATTACAAACACAATTTTCACATTATACACGGATCGTTATTCAAATTATTATACCTACATTGAACATATTAAAATGCGCGAAAATTCCCGTAAATAATTCATTTATGATTTTGAATTTTAATACGTACGCCACATAATTAAATAATCCGCCAAAATAATGAGGTGTTCATAAATTCTGTTGCAGGAAATCATTTTGCCTTTAAAAAGGTTTTTGAAGTTATTGTGTAGGGAGATGTTTTCCTATTAATGTTATAAATTTGGAAGTTTGTATGTTTGTTACTCAATCATGCAAAAATGGCTGAACGGATTGGGATGAAATTTGGAATTAATTATTTACATTTGCTATCAGTTATTATAATGTTCTTAGAACCAAAAAAGCCACCAGCCTCACAGTCTACTCGAAGACATAGCTTTTACATCTAACCTTTTTACCAATGTTTTATGGTATCGAATTCTGATTGGTTGGATTTTAAATTCTTTGTCCACTAATGAGTTTTTAGTGTGATGAGAAGCGTATTTATTTAATAATTTCATGACCATTAGTTTCTAATTAAAAATATCTATATATCAAGCTTTTTATCTAAATATTTGTTAATAAATCAAAAGATAAGGTTTATATAATGACGATGACACAGCAAACTCACTCATTCATTTTGCATTATCTTGATCGATATGATAAAATAAATTAGAAGCTTATAGAACTTCCTTTGATAATTAGGTACCTAAGTATATAGGAGGTACTTTATATCGATGTTTTTACTGCTTACTTATTGTGTAAATATCAAATTTTTAATTTACGAAAAACTTAACACAATTATGATTTTTATATTAGTAGTATTAGTTATTGTGCAAATATCGGTTTTTTAATTTAAGAAGAAATTTATACAATTATGATTTACAAAATTAAGGAAAGACAGACGTGCGTGACTTGAATCAGAACTCGAGACCTAAGACTTAGTAATCCATTGGTTATATCATTTAGGTTATCATTCTCATTCTCATTATTTTTAGTAATAAATGTTAATTTATATTTAAATGTTAAACGACTGCAGTCTGAAGTCTAGTGGTCCTAAGCGTGACTGCTACGCTAGAGGTCTGAGTTCCATCCCCAGGTGGAGCAAAGTGTTATTGGGTTTTTCTATGAAATTCTCAGGAGCAGTCCGGAGTCAGCTCGCCCCTTATGCTCCCCCAAAATGGGGAAATACAGGCGTAATGGTATGTATGTATGTATGTTAAATCATAACCGTGTAAAATTAATTGACTTTCAGATAACGCTTAATACGACGCTTAAATAGTATTAATATAGGTAGCGTTATAAGTACTTATAATGTTATTTATTGTATAACGTTACGATATAATTTATACCTTCATATTTATCGACTGCCTCTGCCTCAAAACGTCACCACGGTATGATATTTGGCAAAGAGCGTCGGAGTCTAGAGTCATCTACTAATTCTAGAATGATTCATTATTCTCATTGGAGCATAAATAGGTGCAACATTTTCCTAGAATGTGCAGTAGATAACAAAGTTATACGTAAAGTTGCAAGCACAATTTTTAACCTTAATATGTTAATGACTGCCTCGTTGGTCTAGTGGTCCCAATCGCGACTGCTACGCTAGAGGTCTTGGGTTCGATCCCCAGGTCGAGCAAAGTGTTATTGAGTTTTTCTATGAAATTCTCAGTAGCAGCTCGGAGTCTGGATTTGTGCCCGGTGAATGGCAATAGGCTCGCCCCCTATTACATGGGACCCAAACATGCCGGCGAAGTGTGGGTGTACATTAAGTGCACCTCTGCCTAACCCTTCGGGGAATACAGGCGTGATGGTATGTATGTATGTATGTATGTAATATGTTAATGATTAAGTTCAAAATCAACTGAGAAAATTCGTCATTTTGTGTTAACTTGATGTGCTGGTCACGGTACATATATTATGTACACCGTACGTCATTTTATATAGACAACCTGTACAAAGCTTCCCAAAATAGATAGCTACTTATGTATATAAATATTATTTATTTAAAATTTCGAAATACCAAATAAATATGTTTGATATCACATGAGTATATTTGATATAGTTTACTGAAAACCAATAAAACTAAGCAATTTCAGTTCACTGAAATCAATTTCCTTTGACATACGAGTAGGTACTTACCTGCAATGTCGTCCGATATAGATCTAATCTTTTTCGTATTTATTATAGCATTAACTTTCCTCCTGCAACTTTGCCCATAAGTTTCTTGTCTTCTTCTTCCGTCCCTGATCCCGTTATTTGGGGTCGGGACTCCTCACTTTTCTGCGCCAAGATATTCTATCTTGGGTTGTTGGTTCTGGCAGTTGGGCTTGCTTGAGGTCCCTTCTTATATCTGTCCACCAGGTCAATGGCGGGCGGCCTCTGTCTTTTTTCAGTTCTGGTAGGCTTAGCGCAATTTGTACCACATGGTTTTCATTGCGTCTTTTAACGTGTCCATTGAAATTGATGGTATGATACCATCAATTTCTTGTCATTTTACATATAATATATAGCAATCAGTTTTTTGCAGTGATAGCCTAGTGATACGACCATTGGACTGCCAAGTCAAAGGTCTCGAGTTGGAATCCAGGCAAGCACCTCCGACTTTTCGAAGTCATGTGCGTAGATTTTCTTGACGGCATGTGAAGTCTGCCATCCAGCAGTAGGCTAGCGTGGCGGATATAGCCTGATCCCTCTCGTACTGAGAGGAGAGCCGTGCCCAGCAGTGGGACAATGTTATGGGTTGATAACGATGACGATAGCACTTAGGAATAATGTAGCTAGTGTTAAGCGTTCTATCAAAGAAAAAGAAAAAAAATAATTCAAATCGGTCCAGTACTTTTAGAGCCTATTCAATGCAAACAAATAATCAAATCTTTCCTCTTTATAATATTAGTATAGACTATAATCGGCTTATAATGTTCCCACTGCTGGGACACAAGCCTCCTTTCGGTGAAAGGGGGTTGGCCGTAATTCACCACGCAGGCCCAGTGCGTGTGACATCAAAAATCAAAGACATGTGACATATACCAATGTCACATGTCTTTGATTTTTTGGTTCAACGATGTTGGTTTCCTCACGATGTTTTCCTTCACTGTTTTGGGAGCAGATGAAATAATTTACACAAAGCAAAGCGCCTGTATGGGTTCGAACTTACGACTTGCAAATCGTAAGTCGCGGCCATTAACACTGGGCCACCACCACTTCATATAATATTTATATTTATAGTAAAATAGTTGTTACCCACGGTTTTACTCTCGGTATTAACCAAAATTAATATTAGTCAACTAGGTTATCATATCTGATGGGTCGCGTCTCTGCGACAAGTAAATGTTTTTTGTTTGTATCTTCTTTTAAGTGATTCTGGTAAGTGCAGTGATAGCCTAGTGATATGACCATTGGACTGCCAAGTCAAAGGTCTCGAGTTCGAATCCAAGGCACGCACCTCTGAATTTTCGAAGCTATGTGCGTATTAATAATTAATTAACACGCGCTTAAACGGTGAAGGAAAACATCGTGAGGAAACCTGCATGCCTGAGAGATTTTCTTGACGGCGTGTGAAGTCTGCCAACACGTAGTAGGCTAGCGTGGCGGACTATAGCCTAATCCCTCTCGTAATGACAGGAGACCCGTGCCCAGCAGTGGGACAATGTAATGGGTTGATGATGATGATGATCTTCTTTTATTTTATCGACACTGGACATAAAGATGAATGTAGCAGTAGTAGGATGGAAGAAGTACCTAGTGTCTCGCTGGCATGTAGGAAGTTCTACCCTACTACAGAATATCAACGTCAAGTAGTAGTATGCTTTCTGTTGCGTTTCGTACGGTGTGTGGAACGCCGGAGGCCCAATTCCTCCCTCAGTCTCCTTCGTTCTCCTTTTGTCCTTCTCCCATTTCCTTAAGTAGGTTTGGCAACGCATTAGCAACTCCTTTGGTATTGCAGATGTCCACGGGCGGCGATGACTATTATACTTACAATCAGGTTGCTCGCCTGCTCGTTTGCTCAGTTATCCTACAAAAAAGATCCTATCCGAGACATGCAGTCAATTTTCTGCTTTATACATATATGCGCGGACAGCCCATTCACCATTCGAAGCTATTCATTCATTTGAACTCGGATGCAGCAATTATCGTATTGTATGATGTCGTTCCAGTATTTCGACTGACTTGGCCCCCTGCCAAGACTCGGCCAAGGTGTTCCAGATTGCAATACACAATAATTTCAAGCTCATAATAATTTAATGATATTTTTTTGTGTTATTAAACACTGTTTAACATAATTACTTGAACGTTTAAAAACGTGTTTTTTTACGGTTGTTTTATATACTGGTCTATTAATGTTTCCTGCGGTTTATGCGCATTTCAAAAAACTTTTTGAGACATAAATGATCTTTGAACAAAGAAAGTAAAACCGCGTTAAAAATTAATATTTTCAAAAAATGTTTAAAGATGTATTTACTTTTTTTGTTAAAATTCATTTATTTGAAAAATAATAATATAGGTAAGTGAGTAGTTCCAAGTACTAGTTTTAACTTATGTTTACGATGTCATCAGTTTTCGAACGGTATTTAAATTATATATGCTTAAAGCGAATCTTTTTTGAGAAATGAACCGTATTCTATAACAAAAATATCATTTTTGTAACTAGGTCAACAGCCTATCGTAAGAATTTTACTTTCCATTATTCAAACTGCAAATTCAATTATATTTTGCCTCAAATCAAATATCAGTTTCAATTTAATTGACCGGCGAACAAAGAACAGAATTCAATTAGCGTAACAAGCTTTCGAAAAGACTCGATTTTAGATGTGAATTTAATCATGAATATTGTAAAATTATTGTATTAACTACCTACGCATTTTTCAGATTTTGCTATTTTAAGAATAAAAATGAAAAAATCTGATTCATGCTTTTTTAGCTTGATAGTTTTAACCTCGGATCAAATAAAAAGTTAAGATGGAACTTTGCGAACAAAAAAGTGAGGCCGGCTAAAACTACGCCTAACGGTGTACAACACACAATTACACGCACATATGTATTAGTTAACTACGCCTTAAGGCGAGATATATAAAAAAACTATTCTAAGTACATACCTAATATGACTTCAGTTATACTCTTACAAAATGAATAATGTCACTGTTAAGTTTTGTAATTTATACCGAACAGCACTTTACAGATAATTATATTTTTTTTTTGTTACATTAACTTTTTTTTGTTACATTAGGAATTAACGAATGTTAAATTACTTTAAATCAAAATGTTTTTTGCCATTGAACCTTACTGGCAAGTCTGTCTGTAGTTATTAATTATCATAACTAACTATAGAAATAATACGTTCCATCACTTAAATTGAAATTAAAAGAAAAGTTGTCAGTAAGCGTTAATGACTGAAACCATTAAACTAATTGCATTTCATTCTATACCACGCCATTAAAAAAATAAGCTTGATTAAAAAGTTTTTACGGGCAATTTTGCCGTGGAAAGTGTCCGCTGAGTTTTAATTTCAAAGTTTTTTTTCTGGGGCGTAGAGCGTTAGACCGCATTTAAAAAGTTAGGCTGGAAAACAAGGAAAATCAACGCAAATATTTTCGTGTAAGCGCCAGAAAATAAAAGTTATTCGTTGTGTTTATTTTCGGTTTAAGAAAATTGCACTGGGGTGGGGTGGGGCTTGTGGGTAAATCTGTGAGTGGTCCTTTGGGCATAGTGGAATGGTCATCGTAAGCGGTAGTTATTAAGAAGGTACGTAGATTTATTTGTAAAAGGATATTCTGGGAACCCCATGAGTTAAAATAGTTCGGTATTTATACATTATCCTGACATACTAGCATAAAATTGGGCCGTTTTTAATCGAAAATTACCAATCTTTGAGGTTTTGTAACTTTTAAACCGTATAATTTATCTATTGAAATTTTACGTACAAGGAGAACGTATTTTAATGATAAGATAAAACATAACATAACATACCATCACGCCTGTATTCCCCGAAGGGTTAGGCAGAGGTGGACTAATGTACACCCACATTTCGCCGGTATGTTTAGGTCCCATGTAATAGGGGGCGAGCCTATTGCCATTAACCGGGCACGAATCCAGACTCCGAGCTGCTACTGAGAATTTCATAGAAAAACTCAATAACACTTTGCTCGACCTGGGGATCGAACCCAGGACCTCTAGCGTAGCAGTCGCGCTTGGGACCACTAGACCAACGAGGCAGTCTTAATGATAAGATGTTACTGCAAAATTTCAATGAATGAATGAATGACTGAATGAATGACTTTCATATATTTAAATTCAAGATAAAAAACCGGCCAAATGCGAGTCGAACACGCGCACGGAGGGTTCTGTACCATTACGATTTATGACCTATTAAAAAAAACTACTTACTAGATCTCGTTCAAACCAATTTTCGGTGGAAGTTTACATGGTAATGTAAATCATATATATTTTTTAGTTTTATCATTCTCTTATTCAAGAAGTTACAGGGGGGACTCACATTTTACCACTTTGGAAGTGTCTCTTGCGCAAACGATTCAGTTTAGAAAAAAGTGATATTAGAAACCTCAATATCATTTTTGAAGACCTATCCATAGGGTCCCGACACGTATGGGTTCGATGAAAAAAATGGGGAACCCCAAAATTTTATGTTTTTTTTTCTATTTTTATGTGAAAATCTTAATGCGGTTCACAGAATACATCTATCTATCAAGTTTTAACAGCATGGTTCTTATAGTTTCGGAAAGAAGTGGCTGTGACATACGGACGGACAGACAGACAGACATGACGCATCTAAAAGGGTTCCGTTTTTTGCCTACGGAACGGCTTTTTGGCTACGGAACCCTAAAAAAGAAAGTTAAAATCCAAACCACTTTTGACCATTGCAATCACAGATAACCTCTTTCTTCTATTTGAGCTGCCGGTGATCTATTTAATTAACTGTTAGTTACGATTGGTTTCACTAAAGATGCTCCACCATTCCTGCGCACGAACACGCTACGCATGCTTATGTTTACTTCTTTTTGTTTTTTATGGGATTACTCGGCAAGCGAGCGGACGAGCTACATCTGCAATAACAAAGGAGTTGTAGATTTTTTTAAATTGTTTTTTTTGACGGACTTTTGTTTTTAGTTCAGGGAACTTTTACAACTTAACCGTTATCGAGCCTATTTAAGGAAACGGGATGGGAAGGAAAAAGGAAAAGTAAGGGGACTTAGGAGAGAATTGGGCCTCCGGCGCTCGGCACTCACCATACGAATCGCAGCAGTAGGTATACATACTGCTACTTGACCTCGATATTCTGTGGGAGGTTAGTACTTCCCCGATCGTGCCAACCCATTCATGCTGACAGGCACTTCTACTACTGCACTGCAATCGAAACACGTTATGCATGTATACGTGGGCGGCCGTGATGGTTGTGATGTATATAGGCACATATACTTCTATCTAAAATACTGATCCAATTTGTAGTCTAAAAAAAAGATCAATCTTATAAAAGTAACAAAAAATAGCAACGTGGTTATATTTTTAACAAAAAATCACAGTTACTTGCCACTGAAAATCCTTTGTGTGGAAAAATTCTGAACAATAGCTTTTTGCATACGTGTGGGGCCCTTTGTGAACTACAACGAAACTAGGTAACTTCTTTTATGTTGAATAGTTTCTTTGAAAATTGTTGAAATCTGGCGCAACATGAATAATTTTTACCTCGTCATCCTTGGATGACCTGGTGAAAGGCTTGCCTTTTGCTGACTTCCTTGGGGTTGGCTTCCATTCTTAACAGATGATGATGCGGCAGAATATTCCGTATTTTATTCGAAGGGCCTCTGTCAGACTTTTTAAGGTTTGACTACCAGTAAGATTGTTATATAGTTATACTAGCTTTTGCCCGCGACTTCGTCCGCGTGGAATATTTTTTTCCAAATCTGTGGGAATTTCCCAGAATATCGTTATAAATAAAAGCCTATATGTTATTCTGATGTATAAACAATATTACTGTAAAGTTTTATCAAAATCCGTTCAGTAGTTATTGTGTGACAGACTAATAAACATCTATACTTCCATCCATCCGATGTCGCAACTAATGTGGCCGCCTACTGGGAATTAATATAAAAAAAAACATACTTGCAGAATGCATAATATGTGCATCACTTCAGATCGGCTGTACCTATTTGGAATTTTTTAAAGCTAGCAATGTGGGTCGCACATTACTAGTATTATTTTTAACCCCTCATGATAAAATAAATGCTTGTATTACGAGTGGGTTCACGTCGGTAGTACAATGGGTGGGTTACGACCCCGCAACGGAATCGCAAGTTCAACGCCCTAGCTATTTGGTTACCAAAATTTTTTGTTATGTTTTTAATTATGATGACAAGGTTTCAATCGTAAAATGAAATGTTTGAAGAATTTTATGGAAATGTGAAAATCTTGGTCTACGAAAATCGCCATAAAAAAGTGAATGAATATGAGAAAAGACAGTAGGAAGATCTTTAAAATGTTGACAGAATTGACTTGAAAAGTCTTATTTTCTTAATAAGTACACCCGTGCAAACGCGAGGCAGGCAGCTAGTAATAGATAAATGAAGGTTTTTGCAACTGAAACGATAAGAAGGAGAAATATTAGCCCCAAACCGAAACCCTGGATCCATCACTAAGCGCCTTCATTTTTTATCTGGCTTTATGCTTCCCCATTTAACAGAGAACATTATCAACACAGCGGGTAGTCGTAAAACCTTTATTTTTATCAAGATATGACGTACAAGCCAACAGATTTTCATAATTAAACGTATATTTTATGGAGATTGGTGTCCTTATGGCAAACTGTGTCCGGACAAATTTTAATAAAAATAATTACAGCAATATATGCCTACCTACTTTGTTTTTACAGCATTTTTAATAATTCAACGGCCTTGAATTATTAAAAATAAATAGTATTTGTATATAAAAATCCTAATTGCATGACCTCGGAAGGACTCCTGCTGACCTATATACGGCATTCGATCTCAATAGAGACTCTCCGAGATCTCCAATGAACGTATCGGTGGTCTTCCTATGAAAAAACCAATAACGCTTGACACTGTCGTGGCGAATGTCGCGAATTAAACACTGTATAACTTAACGTGACTGCCTCATTAGTCTAGTGGTCCTTAGCAAGACTGCCACGCTAGAGGTCCTGGGTTTGATCCCCAGGTCGAGCAAAGTGTTATTGGGTTTTTCTATAAAATTCCCAGTGGCAGCTCGGAGTCTGGATTTGTGCCCGGTTAATGGCAATAGGCTCGCCCCCTATTACATGGGACCTAAACATACCGGCGAAATGTGGGTGTACATTAGTACACCTCTGCCTAACCCTTCGGGGAATACAGGCGTGATCGTATGTATGTATAACTTAACGTGTTGCCCTTTGTATGAGCTACATTGCTGCAGGAAAAAAACTGTAGTAGAAACTGCCTATAGGACCACTAGGCTCTACACGCAACTTCGATAAGAATATAGGTCCAGTGAAACGATTGCTTACCATGCAACCATGTTTCGGTAAGTTGCCATCCCTTAAATAACGATAAGCATAGCCCACAAAACAAGATATCTTACTGGTAAAAAAGTTTATAAACAAGATATCTTACTCGTGAAAAAGTTTATGCCAAATAAAATAAAAATCTTATTGTAACTTTTTTTAGGCATTCCAATAATCCTACCTATGTCGTTCACAGCAAGAAGAGAGAAGAATAAAGTTATTTGTGAAATTTCATAAGAAACTAAAAAACCTGGAGTCTTTTAGTTTATTTTCTAAATTTCAACACTCCCACAACTATTTATGAAAAAGTTTTTATTTCTTATTCGAAGTCAAATAAATTTCTCTGAACTCATTTGAATGCGAACTTTATTGTGAGAATTCAGACCGAGATAGTAATAATATATGTGCATAAAATGATTTATTATCAAAAAATATGTAACGTAAATAAAATATTTTAAAACGCAATAATATTTTTGTTGAATTTCAAATAGGTAGGTATACAAAGCTAATTCAAAGTAGAGATAACCGATAATGGTGAATTTTATTCTAATAAGAACTGGACCACACATAATGTACATAAAAATATTTATATCAATGCCCCCATTAAAATATACATTTTGGTATTGGTATAGCGGGCTATTTTCCGCAACTCCGCGACAAAGCGCGTATTTTGCGTGTGGGTTAAAATATAATAAAAACTTCAACACTATTAGAATAGGCACAACAAATGAATAATTAAAAGAAAAACTGCTACTATAATCTACAAGAGTTTTCCGAGGACAAGACGAAATACTAAACGGTCCACAAAAAATATATGATATTGAATATAAAAAAATACTGTATTAAGATTTTTCTTTACTGAAAATTGCATAGACCTTGCAGAGTTTCATATTTATTACTAATATTTTCTAACAACCTATGTACATGTGTAGGTATTTATTAAAATTGTAGCTTTGAACATTACTTAACTCAATATTTTTAAACTAGTTTGTCCTCAATTAAAAATGTCAATATCCAAAATTTAAAATTAGTGCCTTTTAAACTTAAAAAATACAAAGGACAGTCTTAAAAAGACCTTTCTTGTCTAAAAATGCCAGGAAACGGTGTAATAATATTCGTAAAGATTTAAGAAGTCTGCAAGAAAGAGACAGATATTCATTCGATGTCATATAAAACTTCTACCCGGAGCATATTCTATACAACACCCTCAATAAACATTGTAAAATATATAATCAAACCAAATTTAAATGTAAAACCCTAGTTACCGACTGGATCTTAGACCTGAACTATGATCAAATTGAAAATTGCGTGCACAGACACTCTCTCTCTCTCTTTGTCGTGCACACACACGTACACACACACACACACACACACACACAAACACACACACACACACACACACACACACACACGCAAGCACACACACACACACACACACACACACACACACACACACACACACACACACACACACACACACACACACACACACACACACACACACACACACGCACGCACGCACGCACGCACACACACAAACATTTATACTAGTTAATTCATAATCACTGTTCACTACAATCTACCGTTTCATGTTATCTTAGGGAGAGGAACTGGTACCCATAACACAAGTTTAATCTTACCATGGGTACCAGAGCCTAACTAACTTATTTACTTTTACTTAATTATTATTTATTAGTAATTATTCGTAAGTACAAATAGATGATTAGAGATATTTTTTATATTGTCAGCCGGGACTTATTCGTAGGCCGGGACACAGCGATGCATATTAAACTCTACGGAATCCTCTCTGAGCAAAATTTGAAGGAGACAGTATGTACTTAGTGAAGAGAAAAATCCATTTAACAAGACGGAGCTTCACGATTTAATTAAAACCAGCAAGTCTTAGAATTAATTAGATAACGTAAGTGAAGTATGTTGCTAACGAAAGAGATGTTGACGAATTGGATCACGATTCAAAATGTAATTAGTTTTTGGACTTAAGGAATTTAGGGATTGCGCCACAAAATTGTCAAAGAGACTAAGCGGGAAAGGAAATAGATATGAATGCAAACATGTATAGAAAAAAAGAATGGAGTTTCTCAAAAAAAACCTTTAACTTGATATCTTAAATCGTAGGTATTTTAAGTTTTTTTTAAGATAAAGAATGAACAATTTTATATATTATAAAAAAAAAGACAAATTGTAGATGTAGATATAAAAATACATACTAATTTCTCCATAAAACAATTAGAAGTAAGTTAAAATTGATCTCTAATGTTTTATAACATTGCTGCATTGTTTGTTAATTACAATTGAAGCTAATAAAAGCGAGTTAATACCTATGCCATTCATTAAAGAAAAACATGGAATATTAAACATGTTATGTTTCTATTTATTATTCCATGAATGAAAAATTCCAGTAACAGAAATTAAATTTATATTGCGCATTCTACCAAACCAGTAACAAAAACTATCTGGAAATCGGACTAGTTGGAGTTGTTTCATTTAAACCTTTTCATTGTAAAGTTTGTGATAGTTTAAACTCAAAGCCAAACCGCAAACAGTGTTTCAACTTGCTCTTAAAATTATTACCCTCATTTTATTTGAACGCGTATCTCGTGTGTTTTGCATAGTTTATAACTTTTAGAAATGTTCGAATTTCAGACAGGTTGGAACTAAACGTATTAGCCTTACAAGAGGTGGAACTAAACGTAATGAAGTACCTGGCCACTTTGCCAGTTCAGACTGCCTCGGTAGTCTAGTGGCCCTAAGCGTGAGTGCTGCACTAGAGGTCCTAGGTATGATTTCTACGTCGAGCAGTGTTATTGGCTTTTTCTATAAAATTCTCAGTAACAGCTCGAAGCTTACAGTTTCAAATTGTACCCGGTTAATGGCAATAAGTTCGTCCCGTATTACATGGGACCTTAAAATACCGGCGCAAAATGAGTGTTTATTAAGTACACCTCTGCCTAACCCTTCGGGAAATACAGGCGTCATGGTATGTTATGAAATTCTCACTAACAAGTCAATGGCTATAGACTCGGCCATATTACATGGGACCTAAACATTCCGGCGAATAGAAATATATATTCGCATTTGCCTAACACACATACATAAATACACTCACGTCTTTTTCCCACAGGGGTAGGCAGAAACTATAGACTGCCACTTGCTACGACTCTTGCATATCTCTTCCTGCATCTTTTCATACACACGCGCCGTCCGCCTAACATTTCCGGAAATACAAACGTGATGGTATGTGTGAATCAAACTTAGGACATAACTGATCACAGCACTTTGTTAGCCATTACTGTCCCACTGGTGGGCAAAGGCCTCCCCAAATTCCTTCCAGATACCCTTTTTCTGCGCCACCTTCAACCAGCTTACGAAATATATTTTATATTCATGTATTCAATATAATTTAAAATATTTTGAGTCCGAAATACAAATAAATAATACCCTTCTTGATTTGTAAAAAGTTCACCCGCTAAGATAATCAAGTTATATAAATATAAGCTCAAATATATTATGAAAATTGTCGAAAAACGGAGTATCATACTTGATTTATATCCAAGTTGCGAGTTGTTTGATCAAATTCAAGAATCATGGAAGGTCAAGTGGGGATGGGCAACGTTTATGAGTGTTTTGAATAACCAGTGATAGATTTATTTTTTTATTTATATCATAACATACCATCACGCCTGTATTCTTCGAAGGATTAGGCAGAGGTGTACTAAAGTACACCCACATTTCGCCGGTATGTTTAGGTCCCATGTAATAGGGGGCGAGCCATTAACCGGGCACAAATCCAGACTCCGAGGTTCTATTGAGAATTTTATAGAAAAACCCAATAACACTATGCTCGACTTGCGGATCGAACAATACCTCTAGCATAGCAGTCGCACTTGGGACCACTAGACTAACGAGGCAGTCTTTTTCATATTCATATGTTTGTTTTAACATTTCACTCTGGCAGACGAACAAGTGGAGATCCCAGACCGTCACTCTCGCTCTGAGAGGAGATTCGTGCCTAATAGTGAGACTATGTAACTAGGATGAGTCCCTGCCCCCAGACTGGCTGTATTCTCTTACCATTGTCTAAACAATGCGAAAAAAACATAACCATGTCGCTGCCTACTGTTAAGACAAAGGGAGGGAAAGGAGAAAGGGACTGACGAAGGAATTGAATATTTTTGGCATCATATTTTTTTTAAGGCTTACTAGCAATATGGGTCGCGCATTGCTAGTATACTCGTACTTGTTAACCCCTCATGCTAAGCTATATGCTTGTATTGCATGTATGCATTAAATCATAGCATTAACATACTTCAAATGACTGTTGGTCAGGGGTTCAGTAACTACTGCCTGAGACCTGCCTGAGACCCTTAAGGGGTCTTAAGGGGTCTTATACATATAATAAAATTGTGACATGCCAATGTCTGTACATTATAAGTACTTGTATGTCTGTACAAAGTGTTATTGGGATTTTCTATGAAATTCTCAGTAGCAGCTCGGAGTCTAGATTTGTGCCCGGTAAATGGCAATAGGCTCGCCTCCTATTACATGGGACCTAAACATACCGGCAAACTGTGGGTGTACATTAAGTACACCTCTGCCTAACCGGCAGAATTCGGTTTTGTGACCGGTTCTCGCTCTAACAAGAGATGTAACTAAAAATATTCCGGGGAACTATAGATGTACCGTGAACACTTCTGGCTAACCACTTGAGGAAACAGGCGCGATGTTTAATTGTCTGTTGAACAAGACACTGTTTGTATTATTCCATAATCATGACACCTTAATACAATTTCTGTAGCTTTCTGAGGTAAATACAGTTCCAAAACGTCAAATTACTAAGCGGTTGGAAGCTCTGTTTAGATGTATAGATTAGGTAAAAAAAATCCACAATGTTACTAATTGTATGCTAAAGGATCAACAGCAATTTATTAGCATTAACTATTAAAATATACCTCATTAAAAAAAATCAGCTGCAAGTCTAATAACACCTAATTTTCATGAAAATTAATTACACTCGCATTCTATATTTATCTGCGACCACATCGCTTAAAAAATGGCAAAGGAATGCCTATTCAGCACTTAAGTGCGCTCTCTTGATGTTCCCAGCCACATAATATCAAAAAACGACCTTGGAAATAAAGGTCGGTAAAGACTGATAAGCAGGTCAAGGTTACTCAAGAGCAGCAAGCGAAGATTCTCACTGTTTTCTGAATTTTGATGTTATTGAGGGGCAACTTTGTGAAAATTTTACAATATCAGGAACCTTTTCTGTATTGTATATTTTTTTTCTATAAGCAGTTAAGTAAATTTAAAAACTAGCCAGCCGTTTTTTGGTCTTTTCTGTCTTTATGCATATTTTAGTTCGTCGCCTCTAGAGGAGTGCGTCAAAAAAGTTTTATTTATTTTATATTATATAAATTTATCCTGGCCACTAAAGGTTAAAAACATATAAATGCCATTAAATATTTATTTTTAATTTATCGTACTTTTTAATAGTACATATATGGCCAGTTCTAAGGCATTTATGAATAAAAACTTTTTGATTAGTATATTTCGATATAAATATGTTTGGTTTGTTAATAGCGTGTGCTATTGTGTACCTAAGATTATATGAGTAAGTATATATTATATGAGTAGGACTAAAGATCAAAATTGTTTGTGTTACAAACAGCTCGCTAAGAAGTCACTTGCGTTCAAAATAATTGGGTTATTTCGATGCAGCAACACTCCAGTGTATTATGTCACCCGTCGAAATTCAATCGCTAATTGTGCATTGCATGCCATGCATACGAAATTACAATTTGCTATCTAGACGTTCAATTAAAAATAGACTTTATGGAGCAAACTATAAAGATTAGCTTAAACTGTTTTACCATCGTATCTACTTACTGTGAGGTGCAAAATATTTGAGCAAATATGTCGCCGAAAGCGCCAATTTATGTGATTGAAACAAAGAAGTTATTAAATGTAATCGATTAGGTACCTTTGTCACCATGCCATGTCAGTATTGTTGCAATGTAGAAGCTAGTTAGTTCTGCACAAGCAGACAGATGTAAGGAAATAATGTATCTCAGTGTTACGAAGAAAATATTCATAAGACGCGTGACATAGAAATTTATAAACGGAAGCAGATGGTTAAATATATAAAAGTGACGTGAACGAAATAACGAATAGTAAACAGGTCTAGCTATAAATAACAAAAGTTGTGAAAAAAGTAGGTACTGGCTAGCTTTATACGAGTAAATTAATAGTTTCCATTTTCAAAAATGGTGGGAAATGTTAATAACGCTGCATTGAAAACGTGAATAAAAGTTTTCCATATTTAAATGTAGTGAAGATCTGTCAATGTGTTGTTAAAACAAGAAACAGGCTTCGATCCAGTTGTATAGGTATAATATTTAAATTTTAAAAGTCCATTTACGTCACACATAGTTCTGTGTATAGAATTGAATATTCATCAATCTGTTGTGCATAAATAATGAATTTCGAAGCGCAAATAGTTTTATCAAAGCTGCCACAGATTGCAACTGTGTGGTATGTATTTTTCCCATTGATTTTGAGTGATTATTTTTTAAATAATTGAGTATTTCTTTGGTGAAAATACCTGACTACAGTGAATGGTGCGTGCGAATATTATCGATTAGATAAGTCAATAATACTATTTATAACTTGTGCGAAACTTTGTTCGAATTTAGTGGCAAGATAATTGTGATAATATTATTAGTTCTCCATCGTGTAGAAAAACAATGGCTGATTTGTCAATGTAAGTATGCTCGGCTGAGCATGTGTCCGCGTTTACACAATGGCTAAAATTTTGTATGCTAGAAAAGTTCTTTGTTTTTCTTTTAGATGATTTAGGTAAGCGTGCAGTGTTGATTTCAAGGTCCATAAAATGAAACGCTTCAATAATCATTTCCTGCTTATCGAAGTCTATAACGTTTTAATAATGAGTGATCACTTGCTTAAATGGTGAAGGAAAACATCGTGAGGAATCCCGCATGTCTGAGAGATTTGGTGATCATTTGTGAAGTGTGGTGGACTAATCTTTATCATTCAGAGAGGATAAATAATGGGTTGTTGATGAAATTGTTTTTCTGATTATGAATTAATATCCTTAGATCTATTATAATAAACGTCATCGTTTCGTCGAAATCGCACTTGTGTTCAACCTTTGAAAGAAAGGCCCCACGAAACAAAAATATTCTAAATCCTATCCTACTATAATAATAATAATATAATAATCCTATCCTACTTCCTACTATCCTACTTCCTATCCTATCCTATCCTTCCTACTAACTTTAATATTATAAATGTGAAAGTTTGTGAGGATGGATGGATGGATGGATGGATGGATTACGTAGAAAATATTCCTAAGACGCGTAGTACTTAGACACGTAGAAATTTATGAACGGAAGCAGATGGTTAAATATATAAAAGTGACGTGAACGAAATAACGAATAGTAAACAGGTCAAGCTATAAATTATTATAATTTAAAAAAAAACGAATCAGACCAAAAAAACAAAAGTTGTGAAAAAAGTAGGTACTGGCTAGCTTTATACGAGTAAATTAATAGTTTCCATTTTCAAAAATGGTGAGAAATGTTAATAACGCTGCATTGAAAAAGTGAATAAAAGTTTTCCATATTTAAATGTAGTGAAGATCTGTCAATGTGTTGTTAAAACAAGAAACAGGCTTCGATCCAGTTGTATAGGTATAATATTTAAATTTTAAAAGTCCATTTACGTCACACATAGTTCTGTGTATAGAATTGAATATTCATCAATCTGTTGTGCATAAATAATGAATTTCGAAGCGCAAATAGTTTTATCAAAGCTGCCACAGATTGCAACTGTGTGGTATGTATTTTTCCCATTGATTTTGAGTGATTATTTTTTAAATAATTGAGTATTTCTTTGGTGAAAATACCTGACTACAGTGAATGGTGCGTGCGAATATTATCGATTAGATAAGTCAATAATACTATTTATAACTTGTGCGAAACTTTGTTCGAATTTAGTGGCAAGATAATTGTGATAATATTATTAGTTCTCCATCGTGTAGAAAAACAATGGCTGATTTGTCAATGTAAGTATGCTCGGCTGAGCATGTGTCCGCGTTTACACAATGGCTAAAATTTTGTATGCTAGAAAAGTTCTTTGTTTTTCTTTTAGATGATTTAGGTAAGCGTGCAGTGTTGATTTCAAGGTCCATAAAATGAAACGCTTCAATAATCATTTCCTGCTTATCGAAGTCTATAACGTTTTAATAATGAGTGATCACTTGCTTAAATGGTGAAGGAAAACATCGTGAGGAATCCCGCATGTCTGAGAGATTTGGTGATCATTTGTGAAGTGTGGTGGACTAATCTTTATCATTCAGAGAGGATAAATAATGGGTTGTTGATGAAATTGTTTTTCTGATTATGAATTAATATCCTTAGATCTATTATAATAAACGTCATCGTTTCGTCGAAATCGCACTTGTGTTCAACCTTTGAAAGAAAGGCCCCACGAAACAAAAATATTCTAAATCCTATCCTACTATAATAATAATAATATAATAATCCTATCCTACTTCCTACTATCCTACTTCCTATCCTATCCTATCCTTCCTCCTAACTTTAATATTATTATATTATTAATATTATAAATGTGAAAGTTTGTGAGGATGGATGGATGGATGGATGGATGGATGGATGTTTGTTACTCTTTCACGCAAAAACTACTGAACGGATTTTGATGAAACTTTACAGTATTATTGTTTATACATCAAAATAACATATAGGCTTTAAATTATATCGATATTTTTGGAAATTCCCACGGGATTGTGAAAAACTATTCCACGCGGACGAAGTCGCGGGCAAAAACTAGTATATTCATATAATCTATTACTAAAATTGTAATTGTAATGTAACTTTTGTTGCAGGTCACAGAATAAACCGGAAATGATGACTGATAACGCCCTCAATTCCCAACGGTAAGTTTGATGTTCACATTCCCAACAAAAAAGATTTAATGCCCCTATAATTTTTTTTAATTTAAATAGTACCTACACTGTTTTTAAAAAACACAGTTTAAAAAAATATGACACAGCCGAATTCAGAGAAGAGACCTGTGCCCAGTAGTGGGAAAAATTGCCAAGGTCAAACTGACGACTGATAGATAAATTATATTATTTAAGTAATAAAGAAATTTTAAACACATTTATACTAGTGAATGTATCAAATAATTTAAAATTGCTATAACTGCACTTTTACGGCATTTCCTTACTGGTTATTTTCGCCGAAGAAAACTATCACACCCTGGTATCCTGGGAGAAGCCGGAACCTGTAGATTAAAACACAAAAATTTAAATATTTCAAAACCTGTTACAGAATGATGAACCTTCTTCTACTAAAGATTATGGATTTGTTATAGGTAGCAGTACATATTAACTTCCATGTAAATTATAATACTCGCGACAATATTTACTGAATGTGAATAAATACTATAGACTAAGAGAAGAAAGATAAAAAAATAGCTAGTGACTGGATATAAGACTATGGCGGATAAAACATAAATACTTACATACATTTCCGTCCGCGTCACAGTAGACGACCTCATTTATCAGATTTGGCAGTAGTATTTATAATATAGTCGTTATGTTATGACGTCATGACCTTATAAATTAGTTGACGTATCAGTTAATTTGCTGAAACTGCTCTGGTTGCGGGCAGCGGGTTATATTAGTAGCAATTGGCTGTGCAATTGACCTTATCAACAGCAGCCCGACTCATTTAGACCTCAGCTAAAATTATACAGCTAGACGTGTCGAGAAATTAGCTTTTTAGTAGATGAAACGTTGACATTTAAGTATGTAGCAGGACTAGTGGTATAGGTACTACCGCTCTCCCAAATATTCTGCCGCTTATCAATAATGTGCTAATATTTAGGGAAGAAGAAGGGTAATGCAGCCAGGAATGCCTATTAAAGAATTAATTTTGTAATTGGACCTATTGGTCGACTTTGGAGAGAACGTTAGCCGATGGAGTCTATTCTTGAAAAATTTTCAATACTTTTGGTTGTAATTTTTTTACTAAGATAACAATTTTTCTTTTTACTAGTTCCTCATCTCCTTTCATAGACTATGTTTAACACTGTAGACCTCAGTCTCTACAGTGTTAAATGCTTTGCCCCTCCAACCAAACGGGGGATCCTCCGACCAGGCAGGTGTTTTTGTCTGGCGGGCTACGGCCCGACGGTTGATGTCAGGCGGTTGTGTATATACGAGTCACGCGGTAAACTCCACTTGCGCGATTCAGGATTTGCTCGACGTAGTTCTATGCAGCGTGCTAGATGTCGCTACAACACGATCTGTGCCCCGCAGTTAGAGTTGTCTCGTGATGTGACTTTATGTATAACCTTCTTTAAGAATTGGGCTATCCAATGCAAAAACAATTGTTTCAATCCGACTAGTAGTTCTAGAGATTAGCGCTTTCAAACCAACAAACTCTTCAGCCCTATTATATAAGTATGGAAAGATTAATATTGACGCTTCCATTCTTTACCAGGGTGTTCAAAAAATCTTCGCCCAACAACAAGCTGACGCTGTATCTAGCGTCACGGGACCTAGTGGTGGAAAACGGGTCCATCGACAGGATCCAAGGTGTACTGCACGTGGAACCGGAGTATCTGGAGAATAAGAAGCTGTATGGACAAGTTACACTCACTTTCAGGTGAGGTTTGCAAGTTTTTTATGATTAGACATGTCTATTGTCTAGTAGTCCTAAGCGAAACTAGAAGTACCATTAGTTAGGACTTTATATGGTCAGAAAAACATTCAGTTTGAAGGAGTTTGGCTATACAACAGTCTACCAAAAAATTTAAAAGAATCTCTAAGCATACCTATATTTAAGAAAAGGTTAAGAGATCACATAACATAACATAGCATAACATACCATCACGCCTGTATTCCCCGAAGGGTTAGGCAGAGGTGTACTAATGTACACCCACATTTCGCCGGTATGTTTAGGTCCCATGTAATAGGGGGCGAGCCTATTGCCATTAACCGGGCACAAATCCAGACTCCGAGCTGCTACTGAGAATTTCATAGAAAAACCCAATAATACTTTGCTCGACCTGGGGATTAAACCCAGGACCTCTAGCGTAGCAGTCGCGCTTAGGACCACTAGACTAATGAGGCAGTCTTCAAGTCAGGTTCAGTCAAGAGATCACAACCCTACTTAAATTAACTCAGTCATTGTAATTAAGAATAGTGCCTATTGTTAGGACTAATACTATTAATACTAAGATTGAAAATTGATTTGATCATTTGAGCGCCAGGAAATAATTTTAATAAATGTTATTTAGTAAAGTTCCTCTGTAAGTGAACTATGTGTGAAGTATGTAATGCTTTTTTTTATTTTTAAACAAGCTTACTAGCAATGTGGGTCACACATTACTAGTAATCTTGTTAACCCCTCGTGCTAAGCTAAATGCTTGTGCTACGAGTGGGTTCTTGTCGGTAGTGCAATGGGTGGGTTTCGAACCGGCAACCACATGATCGCAAGTCCGACGCCCTAG
The DNA here is from genome assembly GCA_958496365.1 of Subacronicta megacephala. Lineage (NCBI taxonomy): Eukaryota > Metazoa > Arthropoda > Insecta > Lepidoptera > Noctuidae > Subacronicta > Subacronicta megacephala. The sequence continues at coordinate 14,113,969 of OY292516.1, read as the reverse complement.
CCATTAGGCTACCGCCGCTTCAAATAAATTAATAAATTTATTTGAAGCGGCGCTTAAAATAAATGTTCTTTGACAAATAAATTATCTTTAAACTGAACTACTATGCTAGATTCCCAGGTCGTGCAGGGTTATTGAGTTTTTCTATGTAATTATCAGTAGTAGCTCAAAGGCTGGACTTGTGCTCCGTTAATGGCAATAGGCCAGCCCCTTAATTTATGGGACCTCAACATACCGGCGTAGTGTGGGTATCCATTAGTACACCAATGCCATACCCTTCGGGAAATACAGGCGCGATGCTATGTTATGTACAGTCACCATCAAATATATAGGAGCAAACAGACTCTTCATAATTATCTGAGCAACTAAGGAAATTAAACTTTATATCCATGTGGTAAAATATATGTTAAAATAACAGCTGTCGTGTGTAGTGTTCATTCTAAAACATCCTTTGTGTCACTGAGATATGGTTTAATGTCCCTAGTTGTTCAGATGATTAGGAACAGTCTGTTTGCTCCGATATATTTGATGGTGACTGTACGTTTATTTGACGTTGGCAAAAAGCACGCTATACAGTAAGTGATCATTTTGATAGCGTAATGACAGGTGGTCCTTCCACCTGTCTTTATAATTAGACATCAATATAGATGTAGGTATATATTCAAAATAAGCTTGAAAATTATCATCTTATTTCCCTAACAGTTATGAGACTAAAATACTGAGACATAGTAATTCCTACTAAATGTACAATAATAAACAATACTTCGAACTGCCTATTGTCTATTTGGCAATGCTTTTACAGCTACATAATCCTTTAATCAAAAAATATATAAGACCTATAACAAAAAAAAGTTACCATAAAATCTAGGAGGCATATTGTGAAACTTCATAATGTTTCATAGTTGAATAGCGAGTCCATCAAGGAGTTTCTTATAAATAAGCTCCCCTTTAATCTTCTTTCACCGAATATCGAAGTTAGCAGTTCCGAGTTGTTTGTAAAGGACTTGGATCCTGTAATATCGTAATTTCCTGGAAGTACCATGCGACGTCATACGCTTTTGCTATTGGTTTACCAATCTAAATGTGTAATATCCGCCAGGAAGTCACGTCTGTTGGTGACCGCATTTTATTTGTAATTTGTACATTCATTAATTTGAAGTACGTTAGATACCATCACGCTTGTATTCCCTGAAGAGTTAGGCAGAGGTGTACTAATGTGCACCTACACTTCACCGGTTTGTTTAGGTCCCATGTAATAGGGGGCGAGCCTTTTTTTTTTTTTTATTGGATAACTCGGCAAACGAGCAGGCGAGCTACCTGATGGTAAGTAGTCATCGCCGCCCATGGACATCTGCAAAATCAAAGGAGTTGCAGATGCGTTGCCGAGCCTATTTAGGGAAAGGGAGGGGAAGAAGAAAAGGAGAAGGAAGGGGATTGGGGGAGGAATTGGGCCTCCGGCCCTCTCGCTCACCGAACGAAGCGCAGTAACGAAACGCTACTACTCAGACGTCGGTCTTCTGCGAGAGTGTGGTACTTCCCCGGTCAAGCCGGCCCATTCATGCTGCGAACAGCGTGGCCCTACCACAACAAGATGAGCCTAATGCCATTAACCGGATAATTTCATAGAAAGACCCAGTAACACTTTGCTCGACCTGGGGATCGACGGATCGGACCTCTAGCGTAGCAGTAGTAGTTGCTTAGGACCACTAGACTAATGAGGCAGTCTTGAGGTATCTACGTAATCTGAAGTTAAATGGAAAACAAGTATCCCACTTCTTTTTCCCAATAAGAGTTTGTTGATAACTACGTGATATTTGGTTTGAACCCGGTGGCCAACTTAGGTTTCACTTTGTATGTACCTAGCACTTTTTGTGTTTAACTGTCGGGGCTGCCGTAGGTACGACTATGAAGTAATAAGAAATATGTCCTTTTGCGGGGAGCCACTTTACCTAATTTACATCTTTTATAGGTCAGAATTAGGAACAACAAAAGTGTGTTAAATTAATGACGATTGACAGACGAGGTCGATCGGCTTCAGCGCTATGGGTTGCGAATTTGATTCCCGTAGAAGTTTTAACCCTGGCAGCTTATTTGTGAATTTTAGATTTTTGTATATAAAAGCACCTACGATAAAGAGGAAATTACTAGCGTACGTACAGGTTTAAAAAAAAACATTAAATATCTTCAACAGTGGCAAATACATAAAAATATTTTTTAAGAATAACAACTGTTGTAGAGATATTAGTTCGATCTTGGAATAACCACGTCCAACCGTTTATGGATATAACTGAATATATTTGATATAGTCTTATCTTTTCAAAGGAAACCGGCGACAAAGCTTACATCCAATTTTGATTACATCAAACGCTTACATCCGGTGCCACAATCCCCGAGGATTATGACGCGATTATAGTTTGAAGTGAATATTAAACACGTTTGATGCTCGGCGAAGCACATAATCTCATTTACCGCTAGCTTTTTACGAAGATAATAATAATCATCATCATCATCAGCCCGTATTCGTCCACTGCTGCACGTAGGCCTCTTAAAGTGAACGCCACAGAGCCCGATTTTCAGCTCTTTTCATTCAGTTACTGCCAGCTGCCTTCCGCAAATCGTCACTCCACCTGGCCAGTGGGCGTCCTACGCTACGTTTGCCTAGCCGCGGTCTCCACTCGAGAAGTCGTTTGCTCCAACGGTTACGAAGATACTAAAATAAAACTTAACATATGCCTGTATTCCCCGAAGAGTTAGGAAGAGATGTACTAATTTGAACTCGCAATTCATCGGTATGTTTAGGTCCCATGTAATTAGGGGCGAACCTTTTGCCATAAATTGGGCCCAAATGAAAATCAGCGTTGCGGTTTAATACTGCAGTATTATGCTGAGATGGTAGCATCTTCGAATCATATTCATGCTTGTTTTTGTATCTTATTACTTGTTATTTGAGTCGAAAAAATGTGTAGCATCGCCTCAAATCTAAAAGCATGCAACTACATTAGTCAAACAACGGGCGCACACTATTCTTTTTTCTTTCCTTCCTTTTCTATCATTAAATCTTAATTCCCATCTGCTACAGAGAATTTCAGAGAAAAACCTAATAACTTGGAATTTGGAATCGAACCAAACCCCAAGCCTAGAAGACGTACATGGGACCGCTAGGGTAATGCGACACTTAATAAAACAATCCACTTATACCCGTATCGACCGAAGAAGTGGATTTTGCATAAAACAAACCCTTATACGTTCACTGACAAAATAAAAATATAACGGTACCATGAAAATGGAGTCTTGGTCGTATAACGACGAAAATGATATTATTATGTCTGGTCTTTTTTATAGCGGTCCGAAGTATTACTATGAGCATATATAATTCCATAAAAAACAAAAGTAAAAGGAATTTTCTTATGACCGCGCTTCTCATATTTTTATTTCATATTTGATAATTTGTGAAAACCTATAGATTTTCTTGTTAAGTCTGCCAACCTGCATGATGCCAGTATTACACTATAATCGTCCTTATCTTACTCCTCTTACTTACTTTCTCCTTCTCAGAAAGCGTCTTTTGTTGACAAAATGTAACATACCAGCCACCTGTATTCCCCGAAGGGTTAGGCAGATGTGTACTTATGTACACCCACATTTCGCCGGTATGTTTAGGTCCCATGTAATAGGGGGCGAGCCTATTGCCATTAACCGGGCACAGATCCAGACTTCGAGCTGCTACTGGGAATTTCATAGAAAAACCCAATAACATTTTGCTCGACATTTTGGAATCGAACCCAGGCCCTCTAGGCCCTCTAGGCCCCCCAGGGACCACTAGACTATCGAGGCAGTTAAAATAAAATATTTTAAAATAAAACTACTTTTACGGATTTTATCGCGTTATATTGATATTATTTAATTCCCGGTATTATTATTCCCGTGATTATTTAATTCACGTTATTTTTTAATTTATTTCAATGTCCAATATTCGCGTAAGTGTGAAGGCGGGTCTACGCTAGACGAACCGAGCACGAGCGAAGCACAAGCGGAGGCGTTCTCGGCTTCGTCGTTCGCGGCGTCAAGTGTAGAACGTAGAACGAACCTACAATGACCACTGTCCTCCTTCGCACTGCGAGCGCGAAGCAAATCCCTTTGTGTTCGTCAAAAAACCGACAAGAGGCGGAACGCAGTCGAGCACGAACGAAATGCTTGCAGCGCGCTCGTTCGAGGCTTGTAAGTCGGTCCACACTAGACGAATTGTGTTCGGCTCGTGCTCCGCTCGTGCTCGGCTCTCCTAGCGTAGACGCAGCTTTAGAAACTAGTAAAAAACATTTTGTTAGTATAGTAGAGAAATTATAACTTATGGAGCCAACACTATCTAACTACTGAGCAGGAGCTTTGTTTTAATTTAAGAGGGATCAGGCTACAATAAGATTAGAGTTCCCCACGATATTATATTAGATATACTCGTATATGCTAGGTATTCATATATAATTCCTTTGATATACAAAGCTGTTTCATGTTCTTTTGAGCATTATGTATAATAATTTACTCGTAAAAAGAGATCCGATACATAGAAAGACTCAAAGAATATCAAAGCTTATCATCATAAAAGACATATAATATCAACCGTTTATGGAAAATCGATAAACCGACGACGAAACTTTTAAAAAGAAAGCTCACGAGTTTGAGCAGCTTCTGAGAGTATCCTTCATATAATAAATAACGCTAAAATGCTTATTAAAGTCAGTTTTAAGTAGGTAAAGTACTTAGGTTTTCAAAGAAACATAATGGATTTTGCCTTTTAAAGTATAAAATATTATCTTCGTACCTGTTTCTTTGTTTACAGGGGGAAAGCTTTAAAAGGCGACCAGTCTTTGCAGAGTGTGAGGTTCTTATTTACTTAAAACAACGGTGGCTACTATAAGCACATGAAGAGAGGCATTGTGCATTATGATGCCCTTGCTTTTATATAATTATCTGCTGAATTCCCATATCATGCCTTCCATCCGTCCAATTACGAATAATTCACTTTAGTGAGGAATTATGTGCGCATCCTAGGTTTTTGATATTAACTTTTTAATAAAAGGAAACCGGATCAGTTTAGTTCCCTATACGAGTACACCTTTTACGATATAAGCCCCCTTGTTTGGTTGTCAATCTTCACGCGTGTCAAAACCATCAACCAAATAACAAAACAACGTGCCAATATAATGATCATCGTCACAAAAATTTCGTCATCAGCAGATTAAAAACATGAAACAACAAATAGTACATGTTAAAACATTTGTTGAATGTACCATTTTATGAGAAAAGCAATGTTTTCTGCCCGTGCCAGCTGTTTAAATGATCTCAACGTAACCCTTCTCTCGGCAGGGGGCGCTTTGTTCGAGACAGACGTAACCCATTACAATAGGCAATTTTCTGAATACCTACATATACCTGGATTGTTGTTAATAATAATAATAATAATTGAGCCTACAACATGTCGACAAAAGCAAGTCGAACGAATGGCTCAAACGAGGAGAGTTGTTTCCTGAGACCGAAGGTTTTATGCTTGCAATTCAAGATCAAATCATAGTAACACGCAACTACAGGAAGTTCATCATAAAAGATCGCAACCAACCGACTGACCTATGTAGACACTGTAATAATGCCTCCGAGACTATCCAACATATTACAGGTGCATGCAAATCTTTAGCCCAGACTGATTATAAACACCGCCATGACCAAGTGGCCTCAATCATTCACCAGCATCTAGCACATAAATACAAACTAATAACAGATATGCACCCATATTACAAATATAAACCCGAAATCATATTAGAAAATAGACACCATAAAATCTACTGGGACAGAACAATTATAACAGACAAAACCATTCACTACAATAGACCCGACATTACTGTACATGATAAAGTCAATAAAATCGTTTATTTAATCGACATAGCCATTCCTAACTCGCACAACATTCAAAGCACAATATCGGAAAAACTAAGCAAATATCAGGACCTCGCTATAGAAATTAAAACTCAATGGAAAGCACAAACAGTACACATTGTCCCCATAGTCCTTTCATCTACAGGTATTATACCCAAATCTCTTACACGAAGCCTCAACATTTTAAATATGCCCACCTACACACTCCACATGCTTCAGAAAGCCACCATTCTTAACACCTGTCGCATCACCCGAAAGTTCCTAACTTCTTCTACATTATCTTCTACGTATTCAATATAAGCTTCACAAGCTTGGCTTCGGCCCGCATGTGAGGTCCTTTTTACTCTCCCAAAAAGAGAAGAAAAATAAAAGAAAAATATAAATAATAATAATAATAAAGCCATTTATTCCATATTACCAGTTTACATTTCAAATGTAGTTAGTAGTTTGTTAGTATATTTTCCTTAGAATATGTTAGTACTTATATTAATCTTCTTGGTCTGGAATATGGACCCCTTTTTGGGTAAAGGCCTCCTCCAGCTTCTTCCACACGTCCCTGTCCTTGCCTAGGTCTAACCAATTGTTCCCTGTCACCTGTATAATATCATCAGCCCACCTTCTCTTTGGTCTACCAACATTTCTTTTCCCTCCTGGGCCTTTCCATCGAGTGGTCTCTATGGTCCATCTTTTGTCTGTGTAGCGTGAAATGTGTCCTGCCCATTTCCATTTTAGTGTAAGTGCATGCTCGAGAGCGTCTGTGATTTTTGTTTTCCTCCTGATGATTTCATTTTTCACTTTGTGTATTTTTCTTATCTTCAGCATACTCCTTTCCATGGCTGTTTGGGTGCTTTTGATCTTCTGTTTTTCTTTGTTTGTGAAAACCCAAGTTTGACATGCATATAGTAGGCATGGTAGGAGACATGTATCGAACACAGTTTTTTTCAGATGAACTCCATAATCCCCTTTTAAAATTTCTTTTTGAGACCAGAATTTTTTCCAAGTTATGTTAATTCTCCTGGTTATTTCTTCTTCATTGTTATGTTTATTGAAAGATACTTGTTTTCCCAGATATATATACTCTTGAACATATTCTATGGTATTCCCTTTGATTGTAATGGGTCGCTTTTGACTGTTAGTCATTATTTTAGTTTTATTCAGGTTCATTTCTAGACCAATTTTAGAGCTTTCATGATCAAGTGTTCTCATCATTTCTTCGATGTCCTTTGGGGTTTCGGCTACAATAGCTATATCATCCGCGAATCTTAAGTGGTTTAGGTAGTTCCCGTTTACAAGCAGTCCTTTATTCGACCAGTTTAACTTCCGGAATATATTTTCGAGTACTGCAATAAATAGCTTAGGTGATAATGGGTCTCCCTGTCTGACACCTCTTTCTATTTTTATTTCGTCTCCTCTTGTTTCAAGTTTAATTCTGCTAGTATTATTTGAATATATATGTTTTAGGATGTTAATGTACTTTTGGTGGACATTTGAGTATTGCAGTGCATTCCAGATTGAGCAATGGCTAATGCTGTCAAATGCTTTACTGTAGTCAATGAAGGCCACATACAGAGATGTATTAAACTCTTGGTGCTTTTCTATGATTTGTTCTAGTGTGTGTATGTGGTCCGTTGTGCTGAAGCCCGATCTGAACCCTGCTTGCTCTGTAGGTTGCATTTCATCAATATCTCGTGATATTCTCCTTAGAAGTATAGATGAGAATAACTTGTATATGCTTGATAGGAGGCTTATGGGTCTGTAGTTTCCTACATCTAAGGGATTTCCTTTTTTGAATAGCAAAATTATATCAGATGTGCGCCATTGTTCTGGAACAGTTTCCGTGTTCATTACCATATTGAATAGTCTTGTCAAGTGTTGGATTAAAATGGGTGCACCTGTTTTCAGAACTTCATTACATAGTCCATCCGGGCCAGGGCTTTTGTCTGCTTTTAACTGTATAATGTGTTCATGAACTTCTGAGTCTTGAATTGGTTTAATGTCGTTACCATCGCTATGGTTGCTAGTTTGTATTTCGTTTTCGTTTTTATTACTTTTTCGATATAACTCCTTATAGAAAAATGTTGCATGATTTATAACATCCTTCCTTGAATTCGTTGCCTTTGACTTTTGTTCTAGTTTATGAATCCATGTTTTGTGTGTGGACAGCTCCTTGTATGCTCTTTTGGTACTTCTAAATTGTTTTATGTTTCTTGTGATTATTTTGTGTCTATGGTTATTGTAGTCCTTTCTAATCGATCTGTGTGTTTTTTTGTAAATTCTACTAAGTTCGGTTTTCATTTCTTTTGTTTTGTTTTTCATATGTATTAATTCTGTGCGCCTTTTAATTAATTGAACCGTCTCGTCTCTGAATATTCTATGGTCTTCTGCTTTAACTATTTTCTTCGGCTTCAAACTTTCCAATATGCTTTCTTCTAAAAAGTTGTAATAGGTCTGAATTTCAGTTGATTCCAGTTGTTTAGATCCTAATTTTGTTTGTAAGTTAGTTCTATAGTATTTAATTTCTTCTTCCGTCTTCGGGACTATAATTGGTGTTTCAAAGCTCTTTCTGCTCCTACGTGGATGGCTCAGGAGTACTGTTGCTCTCAATAATCTATGATCAGAAGAAAATTGTACATTGCTTAGTATTTCCATGTTTCTTATTAGCTTGGGATTGTTTATCATTATGTAATCAATTTCGTTCTTGATTTTTTGGTCAGGTGATACCCAAGTCCATCTACGCTTTTGTTTTTTATTGAAAAATGTGTTCATTATGGATAGTTTGTGTTGGAAAGCGTAGGTAATAAGGCGGTCGCCTCGTGCATTGCGTTTTCCGTAACCATATGGACCTAAGATTGGATATTGGTCTGTTTTTGAGCTTCCTATTTTGGCATTAAAGTCACCCATTACTATTACTTTCCCATAGGATAGTTCGTGGGCAGTTTCTATATCTTTGTAGAATTGTTCGATTTCATCATCGGTTGATTTCTCTGTGGGTGCATATACTTGAATTATTGACAGTGAAAAGCTTTCAAATTCCAATTGTAGAAGTGCTACTCTCTCCGATATTCCTATGAAGTTGTTTATGTTTCTCTTATACATTTTCTTTATTAGAAACCCTACTCCGAATAGGCCTTTCGTCTGGCCCATATAGCAGAAGATGTAATTCTGGTGTTCTTCTATATTACATCCCAGTCTTCTGACTTCTGAGAGTCCTAGGATATCAAAGTTGATGTTTTTTAATGCATAGGTTAGTTCGAGGTATCTTTCTGTTGATGATAATGATCTTACGTTAAATGTGCACACTTTTAGGTTTGGTTCGTTGTTTAAATCATTTTTGATATTTAGTGGAGGGTAGTGGTCTAATTCCCCGCGAGGACCAGTCGGCTTGGGGAATGTTTTGTTTTCGATTTTATTCAGTTCTTCCTTGGTTGTTGGTTTTTTCCGGTGGCTGATGATTTTATCCTATGCTTTCTGTTCAGGTGGGTGGGAATCGAGAGGAAGGGAGTTGCTTCTATTCCTCATTAGATCAAATGCATTAAGTCTATTCGTTTTTGTTGTCAGATGTTGTTTGCGAGGCTGTTCAGATCCACTCGGTGAAGTGGAAGTGTCTCTTTTACGCTTCTCGATTGCTGGTCTTCCCTCTTTGATGATTAGTTTATCGTAGTTTATCACGGCGTAATTGCCTTTCTTCTTTTCTTCTATGAGTTTTGGTAGCAGTTCCTTCCTTCTGTTAAGAATTTCCTTCGGATAGTCTTCAGAAGCATAAACATTGTTTTTCAGTTTGTTTTTGTTTTTCATAATATCACTCTTTTTCCAATTGTTGACAAATGATATGAGTATCGGCCTTGACTTTTCATTTTTCGTATCAATTTTACCAATTCTGTATATCATATTTATGTCTCTGTCTTCCACTACTAGGTTCAAATCATCTTTGAATTTCTTCTTAACTATTTCCATAAGTGTATATTTTGAATTTTCGCTTTCTTTTATGCCGTATAAAATAAGATTGTTAATTCTTTGGTGTTTTTCTAAATAATGTATTTTTCCTCTCAATGTCTCATTTTCTGATTTTAATTCTTGTATTTCCCGTGTAAAAGGTCCTAATTTTTCATCTAGTTGTGATATAATTTCTTTTGTTTGGTTTGACATTTCTATTTTTACTTGGTCGAATAATTTTTGAAGGTTATCCATTTTTTGAGTCGGTGTTATGCGTGGAATGGAACGAGATTGCGCGAACGCAGTATTTATTTGTCAGGTTGGTACTAACTTGTGATATTTTGTTGTTGCAACACTGTTCTGATACTGTCAGTTCCTTGGTGTCCTTGAATTATAACCTCAATCTTCTTTAATGTTTATGCACTCGAAAAGGTTTTTTTAGCACAGTTCTCACACGGATTTTTTAATTTCAATGCACTATAGCGCGATATATTTAAGTTTTTGGTGATCCGACAGGGAGTGTGACGGTATTTACGTGGTTTTTAATGGAAAAAAACTGAGCTGCGTTTCACTACGTCTTTACGTTTAGACAACCGGATACGGAAAATTACGATACGGATAAAATACGGATTGTTGTTATATGGTCGTTATTTTTAGGTTGACATTACACAAAATCAGTAAATTGCTCTAAGGTTGATCGTTTATATAGCGCCAAATAAACCAGTTTTATTCTTGGTTTTTCGGAAATATTCTGAAAAAACTAAAAACATTGCGTAAAATCATTATCATGCGAGCAATGATTTATTTGAATAGGTATCTTTTAATGCGATAAACTTGCCAAAAAACCTTTTTAGCACGATAAAGATTTTTTATCAAAAGTTTAAGTAAGTAGTACCTAGACCTATAAATCGCGAATATCTATTGAAATAATGAATTTAGCGGCCAAGCAAATGCCGTCACCTTAACCCGGTACTGCCACTCTTACGTAACGTAAGCTGAAACGTAATATTTTTCTTTAGTTTCCGTGTTGTCATTTAAATATCTCAGACATTTTTCCTTGTACGAATGCAAGCAGAATCCACATAACAAGAAGAAACGAGCTTTGACAAAGCTTACATAATCCTTTAACGATGCCAAAGGAAAATGTCCCGTATTTATATTATATGTAACGTTTAACTTTCTTTGTCCTATTCCATTATAATTCGTAAATACCAGAAATGTTTCTGATATCATTCATAGGTAGGTTTAAAAATATAATAATTACACAAGTCATACATAATAATACTCTGGTCCTGCTTGTCATAATATATTTTCTGACAGTCATATGTAAGTATATTTTTTTGTTTGCCTATCGAAACCAAATAAATTATATGATTGATATACCATGTATTATAAGTACTTGAAACTTCCATGTATTATAGTAATCATCGGTTAGAATTGCTAATGGCTACCACTTTCTAAAAAATACCATAATATTGAACCTATCGTTCCTTAAATCCAGGAAGTATACTCCCATTTCAACCTTGGCTTCTTAATTAAAGCACGACGCTACCTCCATTTATAATAATTTGGCTGGCGTGAAACGCTTTATGTTGCCTAATGGATCGGATGGTTGTACATTATAATACGTCTACTTGCAGATTAAAAGTATATTATTCAAGATTTTGAGTTATATAAATGATTCGGAAATAGGATTAGGTTGATAATAATTTATAGTCAGGGGCAAATAACAGAAGGTAATGTTATTGTATCACCAAATTTGTGAGATTATTTTTGTATATCTCCAACACTAATATTATATACAATCACGTCTATAGCCTAAAAGAAAAAAGGCACTGATTTACACCAACGGTTCGCCATTCACTGTACACTAAGCTGTACCCATGCCCTTGATCAAGCAGCGCTCTAAATCTTTAAACTGTGTTCCTGTATCTCTGTTCTTTCTCCAGATATGGCCGTGAAGACGAAGAAGTCATGGGTCTCAAGTTCTGCAACGAGGCTATCATGAGTCTGGCACAAATATGGCCCCTACACTGCAACCATGAAAGAGAACCCAACACCCCACTCCAGGTAAAATGTCAAAGCTATCGATTTTCTCTATAAACAGAACAACCACGCCGTTTTAATTTCCCGTGAGTTATGCAGTTCTACAAAGCAGCGTGACCTTTTCAAATGTACAAAGAAATAGCTAGTTCTATCTTTGGTTACGTAATAGTATTTATTGTAAACCGGTTACCCTTTGTCAATATATAAATTAAATGTTGTATACGTTGTACATAGAGTCACAAGGGACTGAGATAAAATTGGAGATGTATACATAATCATAAAATAATTTTGCACAAATCTCTTATGTACGCACGGCTACACCTCGAGCTATACAAATCCAGTTTACGCTGGCCTCTTATTGTATAAAAAGCCTTTAAAATGCAAGATCAGCTTCAACTGGAAATAAATTATTTATTTATTCATTTAATTTTATATACTTACTGTTTATTGTACGCACGGCTACACATCAAGTTATACAAAACCAGTATATATAATAGTAGTATGCCTCGAATTATGCGGAAAACCTTTAAATTGGGAGGTCAGTTTTAGCTGTGTGTACACCAAAAACATTAACACAAACAGGAAATTATTGTATTTTGAAATATCAGGCCACCTTAAGATGAACTCAACAGAAATATAAAAAAAGGAAAATAGAAACCAGTATAAAAAAATTACTTTTAACAAAAAAGTTAAACCGCCTTCAAAAAATAATAAAATAATTTTGTCTAAAACAGTTTGGGAAGTCGGTGACTTCTATTTGAGTGGGTCTTTTATTTTCGCCACCGACTTCCCAAACTGTTTTAGACAAAATTATTTTATTATTTTTTGAAGGCGGTTTAACTTTTTTGTTAAAAGTAATTTTATTTTGTAATTTTTAGTGGAAAGTTTGTTTAGAAGTACTTGTTAGCCAACTAAACGCACTGCTCCAATAAGATAGCGATGTTTCGGAGTAAACGATAATATCATCGATGTAAACAAATTTTAGATTTTTGTTGATATTTTCAAAACTGCTTAACCGATTTCGATAAAATTTGAACGGGACCACCTCTGAAGTATGATCTACCAAACAAAAAAACAATCATTATAATCGGTCCACAACTGGCGGAGATATCGAGTAACAAACGTACAAAAAAAAAAAAACATACAGACGAATTGAGAACCTCCTCCTTTTTGAAGTCGGTTGAAAAAAGAAATATAGAAACCAGTATAAAAAAAGGGTTTAAAGGTACTTTTACGGCACTCCTATAGCTATATAAATACTTGGTTAAATATAATATTATGATACATTTTACAAGGTATTTCTACACACAGTCTTTAGTTTCAATAATGAAATAACATTTCAACGAAACAATATTAAATAAAATTTTTGGTAACGTACTCATTGTATCGTAAATCGAAGGTGGGTACTCGTACTTAAATCACTGGAAAAATTATTTAGGTAAGAGCCTATTGTATAGAATAGACTCAGAATAAACACGACTGTTTGAGCTTAGAAGGTTTAAAGAAATTTATTTATCATAAGAACTTTACAGTCCACTTATAATGATAATACAAGTAATCAGAAATAAAGTACCATGTACCAGGTAATTAGCTCCATAGTAGTAGATGTAACAATGTGCATACATATTTTTTTAGTTTATTTTTAAATGCATTCGCGTTATCGCATTCTTTTATATTGTCCGGCAATCTGTTAAACAGCTGGACTCCTTCAAACAATATGGTTTTTTACCGTAATTAGTGCGTACGCTAATAGTTTCAAGTTTGTTTTTATTTCTTAAATTATGTGACATTGTTTTTTTCTTTAGTTGGATGTTAGTTTGAATTGAATTAGTAGTTATGTTTTTGACAAGAATGCAAGTGTAGTAAATGTATAGTTGCCTAATATTTAATATTTTAGTTTTTTCGTATAAGGTCTTTGTTGGAGTACGATACTGATAATGGAACAAAGTTTTAATTATTTTATTTTGGACTCTTTGGAGTGAATTTAAGTTAGTTACCGCTGTTGATCCCCATATCTCAATTAAATATTCTAAATGTGATTTGACTAAAGAGTTATAAATTAGCGTACGCATTTTATTTGGAATACAGCTTGCTACTTTTCGTAATGCTCCCAATAGCGATGTTAATTTATTTCTCAGATGGTCTATATGCAATCTCCAAGTTAGTTTTTCGTCTACCCTTAATCCGAGATATTTTTCATTTGTTGATCGTTTTATAGTTACGTTATTTATTTTAAGAGGCGGGAAGTCCGGAATTCTTTTATTTTTAGTGGTCAATAACATGAATGAGGTTTTTGACGTATTAATTGAATTGTATTTAATTAGAAGGCAACAATTACTCAAAAACAAGAAATATTTTAATCTAGGATTAGCAAATTTCACTGTATCCAGTATTTGCCTAAGCACACTTGAGCAACAATCAGAAACTAACGAGCAACTCCAGACATTCTCAATGTTTCTATTTACGAGAATTTCTAGACGATTCCACAAAGGTTTTATTGTGGAACATTGAAACAGTGCAAATTGTATTAGAGAGAATAAAACTTGCTTCGTTGAATAAAAAACGCAAGTATGCAGTTTTTTAAATATTTAATCAAGCAGAACTTTTTATTATACCATTTAAGTTTGAAGGTGAATATTTTGTATGAATTTCTTTATATTTCAAAGACGCAGTTACATCACCACACTGGCTCTATGGAGCTTCTATTCTTTAAAATTATTTGAACCATCATATCATACTAAATTCTTGTAAATGAGGCCACTAAAACAATGTTTTTACTGGAAAGTAATTTCTTAAACAAGAAACAGGATTTCAATCACAAAGCGATAAACGTAAATCATGTACCTATCTTATTGTGTAATGAATATTTATGGTTAAGGGTAAAGTTAAATAATGTCTGAACACTACCAAGGAACACTTAAAATTAAAAGTTGTAGTCAGAACCCCGAAGAGCCTAACATGAGGAAGCCTCAAGGGTTATTATTAAGCTAAACTAGTTATCAGGCTTTGGCAGGGTATCCTCAGACATTGAGTAGCGATAGTTTTTGATAGTAGTCTCTTGTAAAATATTCATATTCATTCGGATCTGGTAGGACCGAAGGCTGCCAAACATAAAAAATACTATACGGTATAGAAGGAACTTATTATTTTGCTGCAATAACAATTGCTAATAACTGATCCCCCACAATATTATTATTATCTCTGTATTGCTCTCAAATGTATCCTAAAACATGCTTATTGCAGAGAAATCAATAAATGGATTTATTTTGATAAAAGAAAAAGGACGAATGCAGAGAATTTATAATTTCAAACGTGGGAAAGGTCTGGTTAATTTAATAAGGTTATCAAGCATTGATCTCAATAAAGATACGCCATAGCCATGGTTGAAATTTTTCCTCTGCTTCAATAATTGTGTTGACAAACAAAATCCGGTTAACTAAGAATTCATTAAAGATAAAATATTCTTCAGAATTATATAGTATAATACCACTGTATCGTTATAAGAATTAAGTATTAGTTGTATTAGTATTAGCCTATGCGAATTATCACAGACTACTTAGTAAGCTCACCACTTTGTCTGTTATATTTAGATCATAAATTAGCATGAAATATTATCCTAACTTCTTACGTAAATGTTCGCAAAATTTTACGTTCTTCGTTTGATATTGAGCTGCCTTGAGATGAATGCTGTTTGCATTGGGTCAGTTAGAACAGGTCAACTCAATGCTGCTATGGCTCATACTTGTAAAAGTTACTCTAAAAGATCGAATGTTATAGATAATATATTTAAAAAAATATGCTTACCTTACAAACATCTTATTGTTATTCGGATTACTCGGACGGTTTTGAAAGGAATTGACAGTACGAATGAACAACATTTTCTATCAAATTGTTGAATATTTTGGGGGTGTTTTATTAAAAACGTGAGAGAAAGAACGTGAAAAATTCATGACTAAAACGATATCCCTCCAAATAAACGACTTTGAATTTAATAACGCAAGGAGAATTTACAAATTATTTTATCAAATTATATAATTCTGTCTTTATAACTTGCTCATTCTTTTAACGCTTTTCATTTTCATTTCTAGCACTATATAGTTACATAATTTATTTTCATCCTCACATCTATTTGAAAACAATATTTATTCGTACTATTTGGGAACATAATCACATTGGTTTATGTACCATATACGAGTATATAGAGCCTAGGTCCCAGCACTAGATTATGGCTCGTTCAGATATAAATACGAGTTCCCTCACCTATCTTGAACATTGAAGGTACAAGTTTAATGTGCATACTTCGAAGTTGAATGTAGTATTGGGGACCAATTGCTAAAGTTCTTACTTTAACTAGTTTAGTATCTAGATCATGCCATCTTCTCTTATAACATGATGAGTGGATACCTAAAGATAATATTTTAGTTTGCGTAGATCATGACAATGGATAGAAATTACGATTATGTCATTCTGGGAAAAGATCTGTACAGTAATCTTTTTTTATATTTGATTTTTAAGTTGACTTTAAAATAGGAAAACGTTCCTAATTCTTCTTCATATTCCTGTTTTGTGAGTATGTAACGCAATATTTTCGCAGTTCGTGAACCAATTTCCATATTTATTCTTATCTGATCGAATATATAGGTACATCTGAAATCTTTTTATAATTATTAGCCCCGTCTTTTTTTTTTTGTGAAATGAAAGGTCGGTATAAGTTCGGTAAACATACTTTTACTTGTATAGTCGAAAGAAAAGCGGCGGTAGCCTAAGACTTGGGCTTCAAACTTGCGATCATGTGGTTGCCGGTTCGAAACTTACCCTTTGCACTACCGACGTGAACCCACTCGTAATAAAACATTAAGCTTAGTACGAGGGGTTAATAAGAATACTAGTAATGTGCGACCCAAATTGCTTTTTAATAAAAATCCTTGAGGATCTTCACATGAAATAAAAACAATGAGGAAAAAATATTTTTTTGCCGACATAGTGTGCACAAGACTTTAGTGTGAATCACACAGCGACCTACACCTGTTACACTCCCAGGCCTTTGTGCGAGGAGAATTGGAAATCGTTTAGAATGACCTTTACACCAGCTAAAGCGCCATTATGTACAAAGATTTATGGGCCCAAACGAGACGAATTGTATTGAAAATTGGAGTGTATTTATTTTTTAAAAGCCTCTGCTTTGGATTAAATAGAGTGCACCTTGGTAGGTATTTATCGGCCCCGCAATTTAAAGGTGGATAAAAGAGATTAAGACCTCGAACTTATGATAAAAAAAATGTGGATTTGCTTAATATACAACAAATGAGTGATAGTCAAAAGCCCACAAAGTAAAAAATTATTAAACAGTAAATCCTGTTTCTAATATATTTTTTTAATAGATTTCATTATTATTCATTAAACAATCGGAGACGGTTTATCATACTGCTCGCGGCACATGTACATCAGAAATAAGGGAAGATGATAAGAATTATATTATATGCAAATAGGATGTAGAAATTTTACAAAGCAACAACATAATATTTTGCTCTCACTTTTCATTTCACAGGACGCGCTAATAAAACGTCTGGGTGCGAATGCATACCCTTTCCACCTGGAGCTCACACCACTAGCGCCACCTAGTGTGCAACTAGTACCGGCCAAGCAGTACCATGGCGCACCAATCGGAACCTCATATGATGTCAGGGCATATATAGGTAAGATCTTGAAAAAAATTCAGACACCAAACCGTTTTTTGCAGCTTCTTAGAATTTTTTATTGTCTTTGATCAGTCTTCGGATGGACTTAAATATATTGGTAACTACGCAGGGAACGGAATTTATTTATGACACAGAATTCGGAACGAAAGATACTGAAAAATATTAATCTTACATTTTCCAGGGCTAAACCTTCATTCAGAATTCTCTCACATGTTGGTCTTTTATTTTACATAGTTAAAGCTCACTAACCTTTTAAATAAGTCCATTATTTAACTGGAATATAGTCAAAACATTGCCATTAGGTACACGTGTTCAATATAAATATAGAATAATACCAACAAACGTGGATATTCTCCGACAAGACCATTTTGTAACTCCTCAACAACTAAAACAAATCTTGAACAATGGCCGTATTGTTTTGTACTTAATTAATACAATTTAGGCTCTGTGGTGAGTCGGAATGGTTGTTTCTACGCATTGAGATGAATAAATATAAATTAACAAGGGTTTATGGCTGTTGTAGATTTCACCAGAGCTATTGATAATGTTTTGCTCAGCTCCTTGGGGAACTCCGGATTATTGGATTAATGACAACATTTTCGTAACGCAGTAACTACTCAGATTTTATGTAGCTTGTCTTCTATCTTATATATAAAATTCTCGTGTCACAATATACCATACTCCTCCGAAACGGCTTGACCGATTTTTATGAAATTTTATATGCATATTCAGTAGGTCTGAGAATCGGCTACTATCTATTATTCATACCCATATGTGATAAGGGTTGTCCACCCCTAACATTTTTTTTTTTATAATGTGGCAATAAAAATACATACATAAGAAAAGTATACTCCACCCGGGCGAAGCCGCGGGTGGACAGCTAAATCTATTAATTATAAAAAGAAGATATTATGTACCATTCACAGTTCTTTATAATTTTAATTTACGCAAAACAACATTGGGATTGTTGAAAGAGAAAGAGAGAACAGCATTGTCCACAGTAGCTAAAACTTATTACTTATTTACATGAGTGTAAGAATAGGAGTAGAGTTAACACTTAACGTTAATACTTTTCTGCATTATGAGAATAGGATTCGCAGCATTTACCTACCATGCATAAACCTGAATCAAGGCCAACAATAATTTCAAATTCAGATCAAATGCCAGACACTTTTATCATGACGCACATCAATATCCGTTTCTGCATTTATATCAAATTGACATATAAGAAGTAGTATCGGCTGTAAATATCACCAGATGCTAGATCTCTGCTTTTGAAGGTTGTCTGAGTAGCGATTAGGATATTGGCACGTATTATTTTGTAGAGAAATACGTTGTATGCAAAGACCATTCTGTTTGAAAGGAAACATATGATAACGAGGCAGGGACTCGAAGTGAGAACTCTCAAATTTGCAGGAACTTGGCTTCAGTCTCACTCTGATCAGCCTCTGCCACCAGACCAGATCAGGTTAATTCAGATAATCCTCCTCGATCCCCTCCATGCGTTCAGGACATCCAGGACGTCCAGGACAAATGAAACATCCAAATGTGATGACAAATTCGCTATCGATATGGTAGTAACGCTTGAAATCAGTTACACTACGCTCAATAACGTTGATAATATCTAGTAAAAAAATATTAATAATGGAAGCTTGTACTAGTCGCCTGAAGGACCAAAGGCTAATAATCTAAGCTGACAGACCTTTAGATGAATAAGTGACTCGTTCTATCACCTCGTTACACATCCCCGGCAATCGCCAAAATTGATTTGAAGCTCGAACGTTTTTGCAGTAGCTCAGGATGCAATGAAAAAGTTAACGAGGTCTCCAACCAGATGGTGCGTGAAAATCCGCTACATTTTTTTGCAGTTCCGGGAACAAGAATTCACGGCTAAATTGGGAATTATTATTTTTCCACATCTGAATACTACGAACCCGTACAAAAGTCTTTGTAACTAGTAACAAGTGGAAATGAATTACTTGTTATGAATTTATATGAGAATTGAACACTGAAATCGTTTATAGTTGTGCTATTTTATGACATACTTATGTTGCCCAATAAAAAATTACAGTAAATAGCCCATTACTTTCCCATTCACTGGCACGAACCTCCTCTAATCAATCAAGATTGCTAAGAGCGGGTCAACAGATATTTAACAATTTCTAGATATTTTTGTGCAGGTTTCTTTACGGTGTTTCTAAGTTCACCGTTTAACTAGTAATTGTGTCTCGCTGAAATGTCATGAATGGGTCGACATGTCCGGGGAAGTACTACCCTTCCACAGAATATCGTCGTGAAGTAGCTGTTGCGTTTCGTACGGTGAGTGTGGAGCGCCGGAGGCTTAATTCATCCCTTAGTCTCCTTCCTTCTCCTTTTCTCCTTCCCCTCCCATTTCCTTCATAGGGTCGGCAATACGAGAGCTATACCCCTGGTGTTGCAAGGGTCCATAGGCAATGGTAACCGCTTACGGCAGCGGGCGGACCTTGAGCTAGTTTACCATCATAGCGGCTCTTTGGTTCGGTTTAGAATAGATAATGTAATATTAACGTAACAATATTTACTGACAGCGGAGCGGCCAGACGAGAAAGTGTCCCGTCGGAATACGGTGCGTATGGGCATCAGAGTGCTGCAGGGCCCAGGCCGCTGTCTACCCCCACCTGTGCTGCCGCCGCCCTCCCCGCATCACACGCTCAGTGCGCTCGCGCATCACAATATGCTCCGGTGAGTAGAAAACAGAATTCTGTTCTAAAAATCATCATCGTCATCATCAGCCCATATTCGTAAACTGCTGGACGTAGGTTTACAGAGCACAGAGCTCGATTTTCAGCTCTTTTTATTCAGTTGCTGCCAACAGCCTTCCGCAAATCAGCACTCCTACACCTGGCCAGCGGGCGTCTTACACTACGTTCACCTAACCGCCGTCTCCACAAGAGATCTCGTTTGCTCCAACGGTTGTCGGTTCTGTCGGTTCCGTGACCGGCCCATTGCCACTTCAGTGTACAGTGGGTTATAGCTGTTACCTGACCCACCCTAGGTGGGCCTCTAAGTGGGCGTCTAAGTGGATCAGGTAACAGCTATAACGCCTTTGGGCTATGTCGGTTACTTAGGTTCTCCGACGGATGACTTCATTACGGATTCTATCCCTCAGAGAGACTCCGAGCATAGCTCGCTTTAAACAATGGTGACTTGAATTTCTGAGAAAGTATGACGCTATTCTCGGAATAGCCACGGTTTTGCCTTATGCTCCAAATGGTTGAATTATAACTACTGTAATTTTGAAATGCTTACGTTTAAAAACGTTTTTAGTTCACGTATTAAATTAAATTATTCGTGCTATGAAAGCGTCGCTGCCTCATTAGTCTAGTGGTCCTAAGCGCGACTGCTACGCTAGAGGTCCCTGGGTTCGATCCCCAGGTCGAGCAGTGTTATTGGGTTTTGCTATGAAATTCTCAGTAGCAGCTCGTAGTCTGGATTTGTGCCCGGTTACTGGCAATAGGCTCGCCCCCTATTACATGGGACCTAAAACATACCGGCGAAATGTGGGTGTACATAAGTACACCTCTGCGGGGAATACTGGCGTGATGGTATGTTATGTTATGAAAACGTGGAACGGTAGTTTATGAATAATTAATATTAATCAAATCCATCGGGAATTCATAACCACTAAAACAGCGCCTTAAGCTAATCAAGGTAAAGTTAATCCTACCTGAATGTTTTAATCAAAAAGGGATAATTTGTTACTAAGGCGATCTAATATACATTTGATCCGCCCATTAATTTTAATCGGGAGATAGGGACATTGTGGCCAATTTACCATCTTCATTTCTCATCTAAATACGATCATAATAGACTGACTATGATCTCAGAGACAGACAAATTGATATCCTAGAGACGGAAAAAGCGTTGACATACAAACCCCATATATTAACTCCATATAAGGGGTCTTATACATATAATAGATGTGTAACAGGTCTGTACATTATAGGTATCTACTTGATGAAGAAGAAATTTTGTTTTTCTACTTTTTGTCTATCTGTATGTTATAGCTGTTACCTGACCCACCGAGACCCCGCCATCCCACCTAGGGTAGGTTAGGTGACAGCTATAACTCATTGTACGCACGTAACGCAAAAAATACTTCACGAAATCGGATGAGGTTTTAACAGTTGTATTGCTGAAGGTCCAACTTAAAATGTTGATACGTCGCCTAGATGCCGAGTTTCAGGCAAAGGCTAGTTACTAATAATATAAAACCTAACCTAACCTAACCTTGCACTACAATAGTTTAGCTTCACATAACACATGCACTTAATCATAACACACACACACACTCACGCTCACCCACACGCACACATGCACACACACATTCGCACACACACACACACACACACACAATTTGTAATTTAATTTCTTTGTTTTGTAATTAAATATGGGATATCAGAGTTATTAAATGGAACGCTTACGCCTCAACTTTTTGGAGGTGGGCGTTAATGACTGCGACACAGTTATAAACTAATGCAGTTGTTACCGTACACTGTTTCTTTGTAAATTGAGTTTTTTTATTTAAAAATAAATAAAAAAAAAACGGCACGTGTATCTTTACGGTACGAACAAATTACGCAAACTGTTCTACCTTAACTCTATGAAAGTTTAGCGTGACCTTTACATAACTATAACAAGGTGTGGGTGCCACATATATAATTCATATATTCCTGCTCCATCGGGCATTGAGGATACAATATTTATTCCAGTTTCAGAAGTTACACCTACATGGCTCTGTTCAATTGAAATGTTTCAGTTCGTTCAACTCTGACACATTTTTCCATAGGGAATTGTGAGACATTAGTAACGGTTGGTTGCAAATAAGTACGTATCTTATTTACACAGGTTTTCATATATTGTTATTTGCTAGAACAGAAATGCAGTAGGTATTAAATTCTAATTCTAACTTTTTAAACAAAAGGAATGGATACAAAACTGTGTAAAGAGTCTTTACGAATATACACTAGGTTTGTTTTTTTTTAAAGCTTACTAGTAGCAATGTGAAGAAAGAAGAAAGAAAGAAAAATTTATTTTGCAAATATGGGTACAATATGAAGTTACAAATGAATAAAGTTCAGCCATATTTTACCGATCGGCATGCAAAAATAAAATATTAATGAGCGTTTAATGCTCATTAATAATCTAACATAATATAGTTTTTTAAAATATCTTAAATCTATAATATTCTATAACAATTAATAAATGTATATTTAATTAAATATGTAATTAAAAACTTGCACTAGGTATATACTATTATTACTTAATAGGTATTCGAGTCGGAAGAGAAAAGTCTTTTTCATTTATGAAATCTAAAATACTGTAATAAACTCTACTAACTAAAAAAATCCGCAGCTTACTTTTAAAAAGTGACAAAGGCAGTTCTCTCCAACCTTTAGGTAATTTATTAAATATAATAGGAGCCATACAGAATACACTTTTGCGCATAAGGGATGTGCCCGCGGAATGAAGACATATCCTACTGTTATCGCGCCTATTGCGCGGGACTACTTCATCTAACCGTGTGGCTCACACATTACTAGTAATCTTGTTAACCCCTCGTCCTAAGCTAAATGCTTGTGTTACGAGTGGGTTCACGTCGGTAGTGCAATGGGTGAGTTTCGAACCGGCAACCACATGATCGCAAGTCCGACGCCCTAGCCATTAGGCTACCGCCGCTTAATTACCTACATTAATCAAACTATCCTTTATAAGGGTTAATAGTCTTCTTCAAATGTTATCTGGACCTTGAAAAAAGACTGATAATAGGTTTTTGTACAATTTTAATACAGTGCAGAAAATCCTCCTGGATTTTCGTACACCTGAGGTGGCAGGGTATGTGGGACTCGTATAAACATTCGACACGATGACGACAGCAGGGTTAACGGACTACGATCTCCAAAACGACTATTTTTTGTAAGCATAAGCATATCATGCAAAGTTAATAACCGTTGGGATACTGGCCTAAGGCAATGCCTGAAGTTTTATTAGATTCACTTAGGTAAGTGCCATTAGAGTGCTTTTCAACTACCACTAATTTAAATACGTGAAATTCTAAACCAATTCTGATCAATGCAGAACGTAGTAGAAATTTTGAAAAGTATTTTTTCTAAGTAATGTCCATTTGCTCATCGTCCTTAGGCGTTGTTTTAAGACCGTTGACAGTAAAAAAATGCTGATTAATTTGTTACTAACGAGAGTCTGATTAATTGAGCGTTGATTAAGATTAAAGAGCTTTTCTGCGCCCCGGCTTATAGAGCACGATCAGAAATTAGAGGATCACACGACTGTAAAGCCATTGATCTATTTGACCTTACTTAAAATTACCTTTTTATTTATTTTATTTTATTTTATTATTGTCAAGGTCAAGAATATTCTCGATATGTATATTTTTTAAATGGGAGCTGTATATATCTACCAGGTGCTATATGCTAAAACAGTGAAGAAAAACATAGTGAGAAAACCTGAATCCCTATGAGATTTTCTCGACGGCGGGCGTGTGAAGTCTGCAAACCCGCAGTAGGCTAGTATGGTGAACAGTAACCTAATCCCTCTCGTTCTGAGAGGAGACCTGTGCCCAGCAGTGGGACTATACAATCCGTCGCTTATTATGATGAAAAATTTTGCTCGACTTGGGAAAACCCAAGACCCTAGCCCACACTTCAGACCTTGCAAGCACTAGAACAAAAAGGTTGTGTTTTATAGAGAATGAATACCTACAGGAAATGAAATTTTACATCATGTGTAAATAGACTTATAATTATATACTCGTAAGCTTTTGCGTCGGGAACAGAACAAACCACAATATGACGAAAATAATAAACAGCCACCCACAAATTTGTAGTATTTATAAACATCGTGTGCTATAAGCACACGATGTTTATAAATACTACAAATTTAAGCTAAAGTAACTTTTTTACTTTCTCAATTTTCTATACAACACATTCTTCACTGTTGTTTTGTGGATACCAAAATCGCCTCAGTTTGAGGTTGTGAGAAAGAGATAATGCTATTAAATGTGTACATCCCTCTTTCAATCGAAAAACCATCGTAATAACATTTAACGAACATGGTACGACTGCACTCATTGAAATAAACTACTATAGATGTTATCAGGTTAAGTTCATTCAATTATCCTGCTGCCTTTATCCCAATTTTCTTGGAGTAAGCGCAGTATTTTCATTTTTTTCATACATCATATCAGCCAAATGAGGTCGACTGCTGAACGAAAGCCTCCCCCATACACTTCCACAGCGACCGGTTATAATATGCCGTCTGCATCCAACGACTTCCAGCGACTCTATCTCGATGGAAATCGTCATTTTCGAGACATGTCAAAAGTAGGATAAGGTCAGTTGTGTCAGGAGCCAGTAACTATAATTTATTTATGTTTTTCAGTCCAAATTTAAAACTAAACTAAAACATAAAGATCATAAAAAATATTCTAGATCTTAAATCTGACAGTATGTGAAGTTTTATGATTCGTTTTTCAATCGTATATTTCCTAGTTTCTGGGTCATGGCACTATACTCTATAAATTTAATTCCAAGGACTGCGCATAGTTTCCTCTTAAGTAGTTTTATTGTATTGTGGGTGCTTTTACTATTTTATAAGTAATCTATTTTGGTATATGGGTCCTAAACAACCACTAACACAAATTTTAGCATACACAAACACCCGGACACCGGAACAAGTAAATTATTGTAAGCTATACAAATATTTATCCCATGTGAGGATAGAACCCAGAGGGGCAGTGATTAAGTAGCTATTATCTATGCTAAATTATTGATCTGCAAGATCACAGCCTTGCTGTGCACAGCAGTGCTTGTCACAGTCAGATTATGTATGGGTGAACATTCTGACCAAGACGAGACTCCTGTGTTTCGGAGAGCTCGTAAAGCTGTCGGTCCCAGTTGACATACGAATATTTATAATCATCATTTCATCATTATGCTTTGTCCATTATGAGAACCGTTTTTTGACAGATGGAACTAGTGATTGCAGGAACGTAACAATGCGATTATCGACCCGATTATTGACACTTTAATTATGTCAGTCCGGCAGGCAGGTTGCAAAAAAAACCGAAATTACTGGAACAGATTTATTGAATAAAATTACAATTATATTCTTACAATGATTGAGGTGACAATTGTTCGATATTAGACACAAAAGTGAGGTACATTCCTGAATATGATGCCGTCGTCCGGTCGCTCGATGTGCGTCACGTCGGGCTGATTCAGCAATTCCCCACTCGTTGCAAGGCTGATGCAATGTTTTATGATAATTACATGATTTTATATATTCCGTAGAGATTTGGTACTTAACATCTCCCTCCCGAAGATCAGCGACTATTTGCAGAATTCTTCGAAAATATCGCTGATAATTTAGGCTGGGCAGCGGCAGCGGGATGACTCTGGATTTCAGCATAAGTATCACCGTTTTCCAGATCGTTGCTTGTTTGTTCCATCGGTGTTTTCCTTGCACGCTGTCTCAAGTACTTTCGTAGTGCGATGCCAATGGCCAGTACACTTGCACTTAATAGCAGTAAGTACAGCGGTGTAATCGTATAGTACACGTTATGAATGTCGGCTTTACTCAAACTTAAAGGTGGCTCTATAGATATTTCATTGGTCATCACATGGAGGCTGCGTAAATCTGCGGATTTCAATGTTAATTTTCTTGACTCTAGTTTGTAGTTGTCTTCATTATTTAATGGAATATTCATTATTTTTAGTACTTGTCCTTTAAGGCGGTCATCTTTGTTTGCTAGGGTTAAGTCGGGTGTTTGAACGATACAGCCTTGAGGTATAGTGATCAGAAAGCTTCCTTGTAATGTGTTATATTGGGTTTCAGTACAGGATAGGCGAACTTTAGTTGCTACCGGAAAGCTTGCCACGTAGTGTCGGTCATCAAGTGCTTCCACTGCTTCGGTTTTCAATTCTGTTGATGTGAACTGGCAGGTTTCGTCGATTTGCTGCGTAGTTATCAGCCGGTGAATACAGTCGCCTTGGCTTCGATAGTGGTGATTGATGTTGTCCTCGCAGAGATAATGTTGGCCGGACTTCGGGCATTCAGCCTCTATGTACATAAAATCTTTGTCGTGAATTGCTAGGAAAGGGAAGGATGGGATAAGGACTCTGTTATCTTTGTTGGGGACTACAGATAATTTGTATAAGTCATAAGTAGTGGGAAGGACAATCGGGAGCTTGAATACTATTACTAAATTTTGGCTGCTATAATAATAACCTAATTTAATGATATCGAAATATTCCCTAAAACTAACATTCAGTATCTGTTCTCTACCATAGAGAGCATTTAACTGTTCTACCATCCTATGAAACATGTCTAACTTAAACATAAGAAAGTGTGTGCTTTTGGCACGTATAAAAGCTAGCAAGTTTTCTAACCTAAGTAACTCATCGGATAACGACTCTATATTATCTACTAACATAACTATAAATTGACCGAAATGGGCATATTTGACAAAATCTTTTTCGTGCCGCAAATCGCTGAGCATGATTTGTTCTACAGTTTTTCCAATTTTGTCTTGATTATGGACCAATTTATTTAAAATATCGGAGCTTTCAGACATCCAACGTTTGTTTAAGCTAACACGATTATTAATTTCTGTGACTATTTTATTCTCGTTTCCTTGTAGGGCGGTAATGGCATTGTCATAACGAACAGCATCCGTATAATCTAAATTTCCGGAGATGCTTTTGATAACAGAACCTAAGCCGTCAATTAAACCTCTCTTAGCACGGTTAGACTGGAATAATTCTAACTGTTCTGATAGTTTATCAACTTTGCTATAGAGATATTCGATATGAGGCTGAAATAAAGATAAGGTTTTATTATGAAATTGAGGTGAAATATTATCTAATTGCTGTCTAACTAATTTTATGTTACTGTGTATGATTTCTAAATTAATTGGTTGTACAAATGAATGATAGTGGGATATGATTTTAGTCTCTCCCAGTTTAAAGGGCAGGATGCCTGGTCCATTGTCCAGACTATTCAATGTTATGTCTTCCGCTTGTACCAGGCTCAGGATCAGGAGGACAATCCTGTAACAATCGGGAGCTATTAGGGACCCGTTTGAGGCGAGATTTGGCTACGGGTCCGCGTTTCTTTTTAGTATAGATGTGGATTGGTAAGTCTGCCAAAACAGTGTCGTGTGTGAATCTAGGAGCCAATTTTTGTCGACTAGCCATAGGATTACGCACGAAAATTTGCTGATCTGGGGAATATTCCTGTTCGGGTTCCCTATCTTTATTGATATTTTCTGTAATACATGTACGATTATGGAGAGATGAATTATTAATCATTTCAAAGACTGTTTGCATTTTAGCGCGGTGTTCTTGGGTATAAAGTTGAAGAGTATTTTCTGATAAATTTATATCTAAAGGGTCGCGAGGGTCTAAGTGTCCGGTAATTATATCCAAGGGTCTACACTTTGTAAAGCTATGTATTGAGCTATTATAACCTAGGATTGCATAGGGCATTAAATTTATGACAGACTCTGCCCGATGTTCCACTTTTAAGAGGCGTAAATGTTCGAGTAAAGTTGAGTGTAACCTCTCTACCATACCATTTTCATTCGGAGTGCAAGCTAAAATTTTATGGTGTTGAATCTTATGTATTTTTAAGAATTCTAGGAATAACTGATTAGTGAACTCTGGTCCTCTATCGGTTACAATAGTTAGGGGGAGTCCGTGATGCG
The DNA here is from genome assembly GCA_958496365.1 of Subacronicta megacephala. NCBI lineage: Eukaryota > Metazoa > Arthropoda > Insecta > Lepidoptera > Noctuidae > Subacronicta > Subacronicta megacephala. The sequence continues at coordinate 14,085,607 of OY292516.1, read as the reverse complement.
TGCTGAATACCAATAACGCTTGTATAACGCTTACAGCTGTCGCGTCCCTAAGATGGTAAGCTTGAGCATATTTCGAAAAGGCATCAATGATAGTAAGATACTTCTGTGTTTCAACACTTAATAAATCAAGGTGGACTATCTCAAATGGTCTAGTTGGAGGGGGTACAATCTGAAATTTTTGTTTTATTGGGTTTCTATCATACTTTGCCTGACCGCATATATTACATTCATTGATATATTTCGATATATGCTCTTTCATCTTTGGCCAGAAGTATTTACTTGACAATGATAGATGACACTCATTGATCCCACGGTGATTGGTTTTGCCCTCGTGGTAATTTCGAATTATTTCCTGCTGTTTCAAGTAATCTTTAATATTTTCTAATTCTATCTTTGTTAACACTAAATCCATAGATGAACTTTTAAAACTATTTTGAATTACAGGAATTATTTCGTACATTGCCAATGGGGGTTTTATCAATATACCTGTCTTTACTTTGGGGTTTACATATTCCTTTACAGCGTTTACAATATCATCCTCGAGATTATTTTTGGAAATTTGAATGTGTGTCCTAACATGAGATTCAAATGGCTTGGAAACTGAGGGACGGCTTTTGATGTCGTCGACTAACGTAAAAATTATCTGTTTGTGATATTTGTTAAGGGGGAAGTCAGTTATAGGAATTTCTAATATTGGGTTTTCTGCGTCAGTGTGAACTGTAGCGGTTTTTGAATTATCTACTAGTGACGGAGAGTTTTCGGTCGGGTTAGCGACGAGAGAATTGGTTTCTTCATTATGTAATTCAATCCGAGATAATGCGTCTGCGTTCGTGTTGCATTTTCCTTGCTTATAAACTACTGAAAAGTCGAATTCGCTTAACTTAAGGCGCCATCGAGTAAGACGTGAGTTGGGTTCTTTCAGATTCATGACCCATTGTAATGGTCTATGATCTGTAAAAATCTTAAACTTTCGGCCGAACAAATACGGTCTGAAATATTTTGTTGCCCAGACTATGGCTAACAATTCTTTCTCGATGGTGCTATAGTTAATTTCACTACTATTCAGTGTCCTTGATGCATAAGCGATGGGCTTATCTGATCCTATACTGCCTTGCGATAAAACGGCTCCTATAGCTAGATTAGAGGCATCGGTTGTTAAAATAAATTCCTTTGAAAAATCTGGATACATTAAGATGGGATCATTCATCAAAAGCGTCTTACATTGCTCGAAACATTGAATATAATTTTGGTCTAACGTAATTTTTGAACCTTTTTTTAAGCACTGTGTCATAGGCTTTGTAACTTTCGCAAAATCAGGTATAAATTTCCTGTAATATCCTAAGAGACCTAGGAATCGTTTTATCTCAGTAGAGGTTTTCGGAAGTGGATAGTTTTGTATTGCAGATATTTTATCCGGGTTTGGTTTAACGCCATCTTTACTGATTACGTGACCCAAATAAGCTGTTTCAAGCTTGAGGAACTCCGACTTATCCATTTGGATTTTGAAGTTTGACTCGCGCAATCTATTAAATACTTTTTCAAGGTTAACCATATGTTCCTGGAGTGAGGTGGAGAAGACGATTACGTCATCCAAATAGACTAGGCATATTGTATTTTGTAAATCTCTTAGAACATTGTCCATTACCCTCTGAAAAGTAGATGGACTGTTTTTTAAGCCCATGGGCATTCTCAAAAATTCAAAATGCCCATGTTCTACTGTAAATGCAGTTTTTGGAATATCTGGAGGGTTCATCTGGACCTGATAAAAACCACTTGCCAAATCTAATGTCGTAAAATATTGGCAGTTACCCAATTTGTCTAGAATATCTGCAATGTTTGGTATGGGGTACTTATCGTCCAAAGTTTTTTCATTGAGCTTCCAAAAATCTACTACTATTCGCCATTTTGTTTTGCCAGAAGCATCTACCTTTTTAGGGACAACCCATATGGGAGAGCTCCAGGCGGACTGTGAAGGTTGAATGATACCTTGGCTTAACATATTATTTATTTGATCTTGTACCTCTTGCCTATGCACGAATGGATAGCGATAACTCTTAGTGTATATTGGGACCTCGTCACTAGTTCTAATTGAGTGTTTTATTTTGTTGGTAAAAGTTAAATTTTCGCCTTCTAAATAAAACACATCCGCATAACGCGAGCATAATAATTCTAAATTAGTTCGTTCTTCAACGTTTAAATGATTCGTACGCAATCGAGATAGTACTTCCTTTACTCGTTCAGGCGTTTGTTCGGTGCGAGTGCACTCAACATTATATAACTGCGCTTGAACTGGGCAGTTCATAGAAAAAATAACATCACTACGACTTGGATTATGAATTTCTAAAATACCTCGGTTATTTTTTACGGTAGTTAAACATTCAGCTATGTGACAATTACTTATGACTTGTTCTGGGATAATAGCCTCTCCATCCCGAATATTAATTGGTATTTTAACAAGCTTAGAAGAGGAAGCCGGTATTATATCCTCATACAGATTAGGGTTCCTTGAATCATAAACCTTTATAGGGTTTGATGCACTTCGGGTAACTACAGTTTTAGTTTTATAATCAATGATTGCTTCCCATTTATCTAACAGGTCTGAGCCTATCAATCCATCGAAATACTCGTGGAATTTATAGACAAAAAGTGTAATATTATCACTATCGTTAAACTCGGGGAAACAAGGTAGAGTAATAGAATAATCGTTACGTGTTATACCATGCATGTTAGAAACCTCAAATGGATCATAATTTAAAGGCGTATTACTAAAATAAGTATTAACTGCATCAGGGCTAATAAAAGATTGGTTGGCACCTGTATCAACTAAAAATTTTAAAGGTGGGTTCTTAATCTGTATGAAAGGTAGTTGGCGTTGAGTTTGAAGGTTAACTTCTATTTTGGTTTGTCGGATTTTTGGGTCTCCTGAAAATCCTGATGACTATCTGATGAGACAATCGGTTCTACATTAGACGTGTCATATGTAATTTCGGGCGGTTGGGACTGTGTTGGTACATAATCATTACAATAATTTTCAGAGTAATACTCATTAGGATCGTAGTAAGAATAGTTATCATGATAATATTCGTCGTAATCGTAGCCCCAACAATCGTTAAAATTCATCTCCCTGGATTTAAAATAGTTGTTAGGAGGAGGATTGCCTGATTTCGCCCAGTCATGACCCCTTATCCCGGCACTAGGAGGTAGTGTTTTTGGCAGAAAATGACTGACACCGCTCATGGGGCGTGGATGTTGATAATTAGGCTGTGGAGCAATATTGCGGGGTGTGTACCTAAATGTGTTATTCGGATTATAATTAGGGGGTGTACTGCGGAACAGCTGTTGTGTGCGGGAAGGCCCAGCTTGATTCTGGTAATTAAAGTTAGGGCGCCACTGTGGCCCAATTGGTTGACCAGATTGAGGCCTAGATGGTCCGGGCATGTTGAAATTAAATGGTCTAGGTGGCGGAACACTAACATTTTGCGAAGGTAGTGATTTAGCTGGTATAGATTGGGGTGTCCATTTCTTTTCCGGGAATTGACTACTACGTTGTTGTAAATATAACACATTTTGTTCCTCGTGAACAAACTCTAGAGCCTTTTCAATGCTCTCCGGCCGCATGCATCTAATACGAGACCCTAGCGGGTCCTTGAGACCACGTACATACGCCTGCAAGGTTAATTTTCTATAAAGGTCTCTTTTCGCGTCAATTGTAGTTTTAACATTTTCATGTAACGAAACATACGTCATCAATGTACTGAATAAATTTTGACAGCGCTCATAGAACTCCTGCGGGGTGTCGGACCCTTGTGACAATAGAGCCAAATCATTATACAGGGCTGTCTCATCGCGCTGGTCTGAAAAGTTATTTATAAGGGATTTCCTAATACCGGACCAGTCGGATGGGATACCATTTGAATTTATCAATCGGGCCGCGGGGCCAGTTACTTTATTTAAAATGCCGTTGTTAAGAGCAAGTTCATTAAGCTTATTAGGCGGATTTGCGTTGGTCACAAATTCCTCTACTAACTGGTCGCATAAATGAATAAACCTAGTTAAAACATTGACGTTGCGGTCAAACTCTGGCACTAATCTAAGGGCTTTAAAAACACGATCTAAATCGGCCATTTTACTCACAGAAATATTACTATCTAAATCGCAAAAAGATTCGGGACTAATTTCCCTATTCGAATCTTGAGCACTATACCTATTACTATTACTACTACCTAACCTAACGCTCCGCGATTCTCGTGGATGGAAAATCTTGGAAATAGTTTAAAAACACAGGAAAACTTAAAAGGTAAGGGTGAGCAAATCACTAAAAGATTTTAATGTACTCACAAGGTTTTCATATCGGTCCTTCTGCGGTATCAATGGCTGGATACTCCTGCTGCAGGCCACGACGTGTAGATCCGGATCCTCGAATGGGGCTTGACAACCTCCAAGACTGCTCGAAGTCGCTCCGTAGTCCTCGAGGATCCTACCGACTGCGCCAATTATGTCAGTCCGGCAGGCAGGTTGCAAAAAAAACCGAAATTACTGGAACAGATTTATTGAATAAAATTACAATTATATTCTTACAATGATTGAGGTGACAATTGTTCGATATTAGACACAAAAGTGAGGTACATTCCTGAATATGATGCCGTCGTCCGGTCGCTCGATGTGCGTCACGTCGGGCTGATTCAGCAATTCCCCACTCGTTGCAAGGCTGATGCAATGTTTTATGATAATTACATGATTTTATATATTCCGTAGAGATTTGGTACTTAACACTTTGATTACTGTCTAGTAGTGATTATCGATTGTTAGGTTATCGAATCGAAAATGGTGCAACGACGACCAATATACGTATTAATTTTTGTATAATAATCATTTTCCATACATTTCTTTTCAAAAAGATTGTTTATTTTATATTTTATTGATATTAGAGTGGATGCCATTTTCCGATACTGATTTAATGTCATTGTTCAAAATGATTGCAGCGAATACATTCGATTGCGTCACTAGACACGGTAGAATGTAACTAAATTTATTATTATAATTTATTTGTAACAAAACAATTTTTTTTTTTTTTTAAATCCGTTACATTAATGGTATTATAATGTCTGCAAGGAATCATAATTAAGATAATTGAATAACATAAGGTAGATAATACATTTATTTTGTTACGCATTTCAAAGTTCACTTTTACGTAATCTGGAACAGCTACGCTCTAAGGCAGTCTAAGGCAAAAAACGGTTCACATAATGGACAAAGTTATAGTAGTCAGGAACCAAAAGCTGGACAACCAGTTTAACTTCAGGATAACGGTACTGCTCAGGAATTGGGTTGCGGAAATCTGATGGCAGTCGCTTCGTGTAAATATTGATCTTCAGGCGACTCTGCTTACACTGAAAGACTTGTCTAGGCAAACGAAATTATGAATGCCCATTTTGTCAAAAGCTTATGTATTACATTTTTAATTATATTATATACCTACTATAGATTTTAATTGTTTATTACTCGTATAGGATGTCTTCAAGACAAAAACCAATTTATTTACAAGTAGGCTGGTCGTTCTTGGTAACGGTCTTATAAATTACAGAGAATCAACCGCAATGCAATAGACGTTGCGTTTATGGTAGAAACTATATGCTATTAATTTGTGGTTCTAGCAACTATGCTACAGTTGATGCCATTTACCGAGAATCGTGTACATAGGTAGGTATGTATATTTAGGCAGAAATACGGGGTGAATTAACCGCGCGTCGGTTTGTTAACCAAAGAATTATGTTTTAGATCAATTCAGTTTGAAAATATTTTTTTTCATTAGATATATGACAAAATTTATTTTATAGGTAAACCTAATAATAAGTTAATTAATTAGTAGATTTTTCTCATATCTCTTTCATTAGTTTAGTGGTCTTGAGTGCGAATATTACTCTAGTGGTCGTGGGTACATTCCTTGGCGAGCAAAGTGTTTTGTTTACCCGTGAATCTCTGTAGCAGCTCAGAATTTCCCAGTTAATCATTAACTGGGTAAGTTTGGTTTCGGTATTATTACTTGGGATCTTAAACATACCGGCGGAAAGTGGGCCAATAATTCCTATAGCAGAATATAGGCGTTTGGCATGATATTTTATGAATGGTCGTACAATTTACGGGTTGCAAGTACCGAATTAGAGCAGCTATCAAGTTACCACAAAATGTCAAATTTTCTCAGTTAATTTTAAACTTAATTATCAACAATTTAAGGTTTAAAATCGTTTGGAGAAATTTGATAGTTTTGTATAGCGTGATGTGCTGGCGACTGTACATTATTATTAACGTACAAAATGTTTATTTTAACAAAACACTTTCTGTCAAAGTTTAATCATACGCTGGTCAAAGTTGAGTCTTTTAGAACACGACATTATTCTCAAAGAATTTCTCAAAACAATATTAATAATGGCGCGCATTCATGTTTCTCGTGTGTTATCGCACCACAGTTTGCATTTTACAGGAAATGTTATTTCCCGTAACTGGGCTGCCGCTAAAGGGGTGGTTTCACAGTGCAGTCTAGGTAGGTCATCGAAATTAAATTGTTTTTCAGTGCTGCGCTATTCAAGTATACTTAGGTACTTAGAGCTCTTCAGCTCAATGAACTTATAAATGAATATTTAAGTACTCATGTGTTGTTGTGGCATGGCCACGCTGTTCGCAGTATGAATAGGCCGGCTTGACTGGGGAAGTGCCACACTCTTGCATAAGAACGACGTCCGAGTAGTAGCGTTTCGCTACTTCGCTTCGTTCGGTGAGCGAGAGCGCCGGACGCCCAATTCCTCCCTCAATGCCCTTCCTTCTCCTTTTCTCCTTCCCCTCCCTTTCCCTAAATAGGCTCGGTAACGCATCTGCAACTTCTCCTGTTTTGCTAGGTAGCTCGCCTGCTCCATTGCCGAGTTATCCCATAAAAAAATCGAGTGTTTTATTAATTCGTGTCTTGCTGGTTTGTCTTCATAAGACTCACTTTTTGGAACCATACAATTTGTTTTAATTTCTAATGGCCTACTTGAAATCGAACATTTGACTTTAACTTTGAATACTAACAGGTATATAAAGGTGTCGTATGACTATACGTATATAATACACACTGCTGTCTTATAGCTAATGAATATTTTAGAAAAATATTGACTGAATCTAGTAATCCAATGTCAGACACTCCGTATAGTTGAGCTTATATATCAGCCCAAACCCCGTCTACTTTTCCAATAATCTCGTAGAAATAACATTCTTCAAGGTTTCAATTTATGACAGTCATCTTATTTCTCTTCAGAGAGCCTAGTGATTTACGAAAAGCACTCTTAAATGCCACTTTACGACTATACCCTCCAGTAAGCAGTGACGTGTAAGAAACGCCTACTTATATTTACGGTTTCATCATAATATACTTTCCTACACTGTAGTTATTAAGCTGTCTTCATAAAACAGCACTTATAAAGTTCTTGAGGATATTTTCAGTGTAACACTGTTTGTTTAAAATCACGTCTAAATGTAGTGTTAATGTCATATTTATTTATTTAGAATTTAAATGCTTCATGTACTTACAGCGACGACAAGACGTGAAACAAGCCAGCCGTTTACAGTTATATTAAATGATAAAGATTTATAATTCTCCTTAGTAAAAAAACATATTAAATAAACTCGCGCCAAGGCGCCACCGCTACATGGTGGAAGTGACTAAATCTCGCACGAAACGTTTTGCGTCTACATTTATAGTGCGTACTGCTCTATTGTGGAACTCGTTACTGGAATCTTTGTTCCCTGAGACCTACAATTTGGGTGTCTTCAAGACAAGAGTGAAGAGGTACCTTCTAGGCAAGCGCGCTCCATCGTAGACCACTTCGATGCTTAACATCAGGCAAGTTGTGGTAAAGCGTAAGCCTATCAGTGATAAAAAAAAACTCAAAATAATAATTACACCAATTAATTTGTCTAATGAGAAAAAAATAAACATAACAGAAAAACCATCGGGAGTAACTTTATGAAATCTTGACCATTGTAAAAAGAACTCATTATCAATCATTCACTGTATATATTATATACATATTTTAAAGCATATGAATAATGTGTCACTTTATTTTTCGACTTTGCAATTAGTAGTACCATCAACCTGCTTTTCCTAAATTTATTGGGATCCGTTTCCAGTCTAATGCGGTGGGGTGACGACCATAAAACCTCCATAACACAATTTCTGGATAATATCCCCCGAACCTAATTATTTGACTTTTCTAGCTTCTACCAGATTGTTACAGAGCTCCCCGAGGCACGGAGGGATGTCGGTGTTGAGCTAAGAACAGTCATATATACATACATACATACATATTGTCACGGCTGTCTCCCATGGGGGTAGGCAGAGACTATAGATTTCCACTTGCTACGATCCTGGCACACTACTTTCGCTTCATCTACATTTATTAATCTCTTCATGCATGACCGTCGGTTTAGGGTGCTCGGAACCTGGCCTTTTTTAAGAACATCCGCAATTCGGTTGCGGTACGTTCGCCGTGGTCTTCCCCTTCCAACTCGTCCATCCACACTCACCATAAGAACTAAAGAACCATAAGAACCACACTAAGAACAGTCACCTATTATTAATTCGTCACGAGCCCTTCCTACGTGGCTTATATGAAACGGGGATATCGATCGAAACACCACAAATATGAGGAAACTAAACACAATAACAAAAATATTAGATACACTAACACAAAACATGACATTGAATACAAAATCTGTATTGTATCGGACCCAAACAGCGTTACTTTTCATTGCAATCTGAAAGAGAGCGTCCGGCTTTGCTAATAAGGGTTTTACCTCGCCCAAAGTTATTCATGCAGAACCCTTTTGTGAGCTCTGGCGAGGTTCATTGCCTTTGAGATTGCGCTTTCAATCCAGCTGTACGAGATTTGTATTCTTTTCAGCGGCTATTGAAGTCCTTTCTTTTCAACGTTGGAAACATTTATTACCTGTCTACGTAAAGATTTCTTTATTGTTCCGATATTTGCTGTGATATAATATCCAAGCAGCAGCAGTTTTAATATAATAAACGATCTTTACTAATAACACGTGCCTATCCATGCGGACCAGTGTGCTACATACCTGAATCGATCATCTGTACTTGTATAGTAGCGTCTAGTACATTGGCATCCGCACGAGGCCGGTCAACGAAGCGCCGCTCACATGCGCACTCCGCACTCCTAACATTATAACAAAGGAAGGTAGACCTATTTTGTTGTTTATAAGGATTTCACTAATAGAGCCCTTTTTGTTATTTGTTATCTTATTTTATAAAATTCTCGTGTCACAATGTTAGTTACCATACTCCTCCGAAATGGCTGTACCGATTTTTATGAAATTTTATATGCATATTCAGTAGCTTTAGTAGAAAAGTGCAGTGATAGCCTAGTGATATGACCATTGACTGCCAAGTCAAAGGTCTCGAGTTCGAATCCAAGGCTCACACCTCTGACTTTTCGAAGTCATGTTCGTATTAATAATTAATTATCACGCACTTAAACGGTGAAGGAAAACATCGTGAGGAAACCTGCATGCCTGAGAGATTTTTTTGACGGCGTGTGAAGTCTGCCAACCCGCAGTAGGCTAGCGTGGCAGACTATAGCCTAATCCCTCTCGTATTAAGAGGAGACCCGTGCCCAGCAGTGGAACAATGTAATGGGTTGATGATGATGATATACTCAGTAGCTCTGAGAATCGACTACTATCTATTTTTTTTATTTGTCAATTTTATTTTATTAATTATACTCCACACAGGCCAAGCCGCGGGCGGTCAGCTAGTCATAGAATAAAATCGTTTTGTTACATTTAGCTAGAGTTGAGTAGCTACAATATCGCATTAGGTTTAAGTACCTGTAATGATGTTGTTGCGTAGTACTCGCAACCGGAGCGTATATGAAAAGATGTAAGAATGTGGAAGAAGCGAAAGAGATATGCAAGAGTCGTAGCAAGTGGTGTCTATAGTTTCTGCCTACACCTATGGGAAAAAGGCGTGCGTGCATGTATGTATATTATAATGGTGTTGTAAGTTTGGGTGTAATAAAAAAAAGCAAAGCTGCCTTGCGTGCAATCGTAGCGCAATCACGAACGACATGAATATACCAAGATAGAGATTCGTAGCACGTAGACGCGTTGCTACGTTCGTAGCTGCTACGCACGTAGCAGTGTAACTATCGCCTCCCTTCTGAAATATCACACTCATTTGAAACTCTTTGCTATTAAAAATATTATTCTAAATGATTTTAATAGCTTTGACGTGATCAACTATTGACAACAATAATGAGACTTGACATAAAATGACGTGAAAACACAGTGCTTAAATGGATGAAAATAATATGAATCTAAAACAAAATGAAGAAATTTATTCTAGGCAAAGCTATGCTTAATAAATTCAGGTTACTCTTACAAATTTTTACATAGTTTAGCTACAATTGCACATTTTTATATTACTAACATGCATTGTAACTATCGTCGATGATTTTATTGTACTTAGAATTGGTTTGAAAAATATATATGATGATTGCATTATGAATATACCGAATTATGAAAAGTTAGAAGTTGTATTTATTACTATCATGAAGTGCTTATAACTGCGTGTTTTTTTGTAAGACTGTTTATATAAAGGCCATTTTATTCCTTGCTGTTACACATAAGATAACAGCGATATGGTAGGTACTCATATATAGCTCAAAGTAGGTAAGTAATTATAAGAATCAAATTGAGCATAGCAATTTGCATATTGATAAGTCCATTACATAGCTGATCTTTCAATAATAAGACTAGAATTGAATGAAATTAGCATATATTTTTTTCTCTTATTTGCTTTTACCTGCTACTTAATTGAAATTAAAATTGTTTAATAAAAAAAAGGTTCTAGGATACCAATTTAAATTTCAAATAACTTTACTTATATTATTTAAATTAGTTTGAATTTGCACTGACAAAGAATTCTAATCAGCCTAGTAATAGATATAGGTACCTATTGAGTTTAAACCCAATGGAAATGTCTTGGTAGGTACGCTCTGACTTTGCAAACCATGTGTATGTCGCTCGATTGATGAAATAAAATATCAGCGTGAATTCTTTTGTTAACGTATAGCCTAAACCTTGTCATTATCAGAGGAGACCCATGCCCAGCAGTGAGACAGTCAAATTTAAGACATTACCGGACATCTCTACATCGATTTTTTATTGATACATATTTATTTGTTGATAGAATCCTCCTTTTGAGTTATTTTAGATAACAAAGTGGGACAATTAAAGATGTTATATAATTTCTTATGTTATAATGTGGCACAGTTTAATATTAATACTGTTTATTATCAGACTTTTTTAGAAAAACAATGAATATGTGATTCTTAGTCAAGGACCACATGATACCAAGTTGAAGCAGAACTCCGCAATAATTTAAAATTACATTAGCATTAATTAATTAAATATAAACTTTCAGCAACTCAACTGCAAAATTAGATTAAAACTTTCAAACTAGGGTTTGAGAGTTGATTAAAAAATTAACAAATTAACTATGCATTGACTTTATTCGCAGGTTGAAAAATAAAGCGAAAATCGAGTCGGACGAGAACTGCCGCCCGAAACCAGAGGAGATCGGTGAGTCTCGTAATTAAGTTAACTTTGTAAATTAGTTAGGTTTTCTGTAATCCTATTGAGAAGATTTTTTGTTTGTTAGAAAATTATCTAAGCTCTGGTGAATTTGCTTTTTGTTTTGACTGGAAAATCTAGGTATATAGGTATAGGATATAGGTAAATTTGGCAAGCCATAAACATCAAAAATGTGTTGTTTAAGATATAAATTGTGAAAGACAAATTCCACCTCAGGCAGGACTCGCACCTGCTTCCTCCGGGTTTTGATATCACTGCCTACCCTGTAGAATTTCTCATCCACATTTTCCGTGTTAAGGTAACGTCAACAACATTATTTTTTTGTTGTTTTTTTCTTTGTATCGGTACTTTCAATAATAATTTTGTCATCAATTTTGGACATTATAAGTGAATACTATACTTGTGTCCGCTTTGACTCAACGCAAAAGTTAGATTGCTTATAATTTACATTAATTTTGTACTAAACCGCAGTTAATAAGTTTTATAGCGCACCATTCTACCATAATTATTCCTAAGCCACTTTAAAGGTCTCCAAAAATAACTGCGTCAGTTTAAATTCAGAATTTACATAAAAGTTAACAAGCACAGAGCCAACAACATAATTACATTAGCAAGTTGCCGCGTCAGCTCATTTCACCGCGTAATGAACTTGAGATTAACTTTAATATGGCATAAACATATTTTTTTTTATGGGATAACTCGGCAAACGAACAGGCGAGCTACCTGATGGTAAGTAGTCATCGCCGCCCATGGACATCTGCAAAACCAAAGGAGTTGCAGATGCGTTGCCGAGCCTATTTAGGGACAGGGAGGGGAAGGAGAAAAGGAGAAGGGGGAATCCCCTTCCTGGGGGAGGAATTGGGCCTCCGGCCCTCTCGCTCACCGAACGAAGCACAGTAACGAAACGCTACTACTCGGACGTCGGTCTTCTGCGAGAGTGTGGTACTTCCCCGGTCGAGCCGGCCCATTCATGCTGCGAACAGCGTGGCCCTACCACAACAAAATGGATATTTAAAAGTGTGGGTTGTTTCAGAAAACTCTGAGGTTCAACCGCCGCGGGGGACTGTCGAGAAACCATTCCTTTTATCTGATGGAAGGTAAGTTTACGCGATCCTACACACGTAAAATTTTATTCATAGTGACAGCGCAATATGTGCTATTGCGTCGGCAAGTACTTGATAGTTTTTCTCGTTGAATTATTAATATATTCTCACAGACAAATATCGCAATTAATAAAACACAACTTGCAATCTTTATGTTGCTTTATTCCTTTTTTGTTGAGAAAAATCGAATGGAGCAATGATCAAAATTTATTGAAAATTTTGAAATACGTGAGTTGGATATCAAAATTGAACATTATAAAGATAATTGTTTATGAATAGACACAATTTATTATATCAACTATTAGATAAGTCATATGAAGCAAAAGCATCGCTTGAGCAATAAAACTTTTTATTTGATCTGAGCTTGAGCCATCAAAATGAAATGCTGTTCGTTGGTAAATGCATCACTTAAGGGAAAATAAATTGATATTGTTGAGGATATATTCTAGGGAAAACATTCGGTGGAAACACGATTTCATGAAGTTGGCTTGATAGAATAAATTCTCAAAGATACCACGTTTTGTGTAATTTTAATTGTATTTTCGGTTTGATTATTAACATAAATGAATTGATTGTTCTATTTACTAAAATAAAGTTCATAGGCAAGTCGAGGAATTTCACCCGATATTTTTTTTTTATTACATTTTTTAATTGATTATCGATAAAAAATTCTATATCGATTAAAATTTCTGATTAATAAGAAAACCTGGGAAAGTTACCCCGAAATAATGCTGTATAAATTCTAGAAGTCTGAAAAACAGATTTTTTTTCTATGATTTTTTTGTATGATTGACGGATTGGACAGGACAATGTTATTGATAAAATTCCTACTTGATTAAATCTCACACAATAGTCACCAAAGATCAGCTGTAGGAACCTAGAACACGTTGTCTTGCTGTGACGTTGTACAAATACAAAGATCTAATATTGTTCACTTGCGGTGTGTAACAGTGGGTTAACGTAATTATCAATGAAATTGATTACGTAGTGAGTGGGTGATTTCAAAGGATATTACGTAAATACCACACAGGATTGTGATATACAATGTCCATTCTTTTGAATAACATCACTTTGTAAATACAAAGCGATCTTATTCAAAAGATTTGCCTGGCTTTTGCCTACAACTGACGAATGAATACTAAAACAAATAATAATTATAAAAGATAATTATCTTATACAAATTCAAACATTCTGCCATTATATTAAAATTATTAATATTTGTATTTCATATACCTTAGAGGGCTCATTTTCATATCAACTATTTTGTATTTACCATTAGTCTAGACTCTAGACAAAAAGTCTTACAATGACTTTGAAAACGTAGCTTTATCATTTATAATAGGTATTCATTATTTTCAATCATATTTATTCTATTGAATTTATAGATAAACCACGGGTTAAATGCTGTCGGCAAAGCATATCAATGGCGAATATGAGAAGATTATTTTATGTAGCTATTTGTATTTCATACTCAATTTAATACATACCTATCATAAAGCGTAGGGATAGGCAGAATTGTGTATCTACACAATTCACTGGTGTGATTAAATACCAATTTATTATAATAGATCACAGTTTTTTAATCAACGAGCTGTTTTTCATATACATCATATCAGTCAAAAAATTTCCACTGCTTAACAAATAGTTAGTCCCGACGACTACGTCGGGACAGCTATATATAGAAAATGTAACAATACCGGATGTCCTAATAAATAAATAAGACTTACTAAACATTACTTAGGACTTGGTTCGTAAATTTATAGGTAAAGTAACTATTTTACGTTAACGAAACTATCAAATTTATTTGCTAACTAATTGATCATTATTTTCATCCTATAGGGTGGAGTTAGAAGCGTGGCTGGACAAACCAACATATTCCCATGGAGAATCCATCAGAGTAGGCGTGATCGTCGCGAATCACTCGTCGAAAACTGTACGACGGATCAAGGTATGCTAATTATACATTTTATATTATTTAGACTGTTAATTTTATTGTCTATCTGGTGGGCAATTACCTCTACATTACAAGAAGTTGTAGGTAGGTACGCATATGTTATACTTATGTCCATTACTCTTTTAATATAAAGTGGCGGTAGCCTAATGGCTAGTTGCCGGTTTGAAACTCAACCATTTCACTACCGACGTGAACCCACTCGTAATAGAAGCATTTAGCTTAGTACGAGCTCAGATCAAACAAAAAGTTAAGATGGAACTTTGCGAACAAAGAAGTGAGGGTTAGCACACGTATACAGAAACTACGCCTTATCTTGTCAGTTTAGCTATTGAGGTATCGAAAGCTCGAATGACAAGATAAGGCGTAGTTAACTAATACATATGTGCATGTAATTGTGTGTTGTACACCGTTAGGCGTAGTTTTAGCCGGCCTCACTTCGTTGTTCGCAAAGTTCCATCTTAACTTTTTATTTGATCTGAGAGTAGAGGGGTATCAAGAATAGAATATAATGTGCAACCCACATTGATACTAACTTTAAAAAAATATACCTATATGATAATTTGACACGAATTGAAAGTCTTATTACTTAGGCACCTATTACATATCACGACTAATAATTATTGTAAAATAATACAAATATATAATAACTTTCCTAAAGAAAATTTGTTATAAAAAAATTTTTACTGAGCTGCGTTAACACCGTAATGGTTGCGTAATTCGTTTTGTAAATGAAAAAAAAAAAAGAATCCTAACTTTTGAAAAGTATTTTGAATTATTAATGACTAGATACCTTAATTTAATAAAGTATTATCTTCTATTTAATTTTTTTAACTCCACAAAAGAAGGCTTGAAGTAGTGATCTTTACAATAATAATATATAGTATAATATATACTTACTTATTAATTAGTCTTCCTTCATCCAAAAACTCAAAACGGCAGTACCGATTTCGATATTTTTTTTGTGTATGTTTTAATATTTTTTTGTGCTTGTATGATTTAGATTATAATTAAGCTTGGTAAGTTGCGCTGCAATAGAGTAAAACTTTATACTCTTTGTTTTCGGGAAAAACAACCGCCTATGCAGCTTGAAGAAACAAGCTTTAAAAGATATTTATATTAACGTAAGTGCCTCGTGTAGTGAGCTTGGAATTTCTAGTAAGCAAGTTGTGTAAGAGCACTCAAAGAAACCTCGTTAGGGTTAATTAAGTATTAACATAACACCTGTTAACCTTTTCTTTTGAATTTATTTCTAAGGGAATGCTAGTATATTTCCGTGGGACGTGTGTAAAGACGAAAATAGATTCTGTTCTTTTAATAGGAAGGTTCAAAAACGGCTTAAAAATATATTTAAAGTACAGTCGCCAGCACACTCCAAATGATTTTATACCTTAAAGTGTTGATGATTAAGTCCAAAATCCACTGAGAAAATTTTTCATTTTGTGATAGCCTGATTTGCTGGCACCGCACCTAGGTTCACTTTCTTTCACTTCTTTTTCTTGAGGCCAATCGTTTCTGCTTCGGCTCCAAATACATTTTTTTTCCACAAATTTTGGGTCTATTACAACATTTTGGGATCATGGCAATAAGGATTGCGTCATCACCTATAGTATATTCTCAATTGAATACTAAACTTTTGCGTAAAAATCGTTGTCATAGCAGAAAGTAGTTTAAATTGAAGATTTAGTCCAAATCCTCTATTTTATACAAAAATCTTCTTCGATAAAGACTTTTAAGCAAAAGTCCGTACTACGTAAGTAAGTTTGTACTACTTAAGCCTAAAATTAGTTATAGACAAACAATTTGCGAAAAAACAAAATAAATTGAATTTGGCGCCCAAAGACAGACTATCAGCCTTGATTATTCTTGGAAACTTGGCGACTCAATGTAATTTTCCTAGATGTAATCTGTAAGTAATACCTGTTCTTGTTTAGCTATCAATCTAGGAAGCTGTCTGAATAGATTTTAATTTATTTAGGAACCAATTATAGGGCTTTTGGCTTATAGGTAGAATCAAGAACTTTATCAGACATTTGTACAAAAATAGGTATGTCATGTAGGTAAAGTTACTTTTTATTTACGACAACATCATGCTCATATTTATAGAAAACCATAATTTATAATGACACCATAGCAAGAAGTATACGGTTTAAGACATTTATTTCCCATAAAGAATACAATTCACTTAACATGAGAAATACAAGTTAAGCTTAATAATATACATATATATGAATTAAATAAGAAGAACGGTAAGTTCTAGTAAGCCAAGAAAGTAAGTCTACTATTACGAATCGTTTCTTGAAGGCCAGTCTATAGCAATTACATATTTCACATAGTAGCACTAAATTAATTATATTAGCAAAACAAACATAAAAGAAGCTCTTTGTATTTTAGTACTCTTATTTTACGGCAGTTTTTTTATTTGTATTTACCATAACTAAAGTTAAACCTCTATATATTTTATGTACTTAAACGTAACATATCATAATAATCTCTAGCCCCAATCAGAGTGTAAACAGAGCTTAACAGTAGATTAGTAATCCGCTCGTGGTCAAACGTTGCGCACATAATTAATGACAATCATAAACCTTACCCGACGTCCCTCAGAATCCTATTATAAACTCAATGAAGCTGATAATCAAGAGATTTGCTTTCGTGAACTTGGATATAGGTACTAAAGGGATGGGTTATTACTGTCCTTTGCCTTTTTGTATACCTATCCTACCTAATACCTATATTTTATTTTCACAAATCGCACGAGAGCAGCCATGGTCTCATACAGTAGTAGACTGTTAATTATTTCATAAAAAGCCGGTTTATTATACGTGATGTGACCTGACGTGTCATTGAAGTTTTGTGAGAAGATGGACATGAGGTGAAATATTATTATATTGTATTTTTTTGTTTGTTAATCTTTTTTTTCCATTTTAATCTTGTTTAGTTTGAACTTTTATTTTTTTTTATTTTGTGTATTCTGTTTTTGTTTCTTTTGCCTACTCTAAACGCTGCAACGTATTGGTTATTACACTGTAAAGTTGTATTCTGTACACTGTAATATTGTGTTGTATATATTATTGCATGTTTAACAACTCAGTCGTTTCATTAAAACACGTTATAAAACACACCTAAGCTCAATTAAAATTTATTATTTAGGTTATATAGGTATATCAATATTATACATATTTAATCCTACTTAGAATCTATTTTAAAACGAATGTTTGTACGTTACCAATCTTTTAACATTTCATTCTTTAAAACAATAACAGAAAAATAAACTGTGAAAAATGTATACAAAAAGCGTGTACGCTTCACATATTAGGCGCTCAGCGGAGGTTGTCAACAAATCACGTTTTATCACCACTTAACGCATCTGCCGCGTCACGACTTGCGACAAATTACGCGTAATCGCAAGTCACTGTACTCACCGACGTTGATTGAGTACACGGATAAGCTTTACGAAGTATGTACTTACTTAAAAGAGTACACCTTTATTATGGCGATTTTATATCTACGTAAGTAAATATAAAATCGTCCCGTACGTAGATATAAAATAGATTGAAATAGAAACCCATAAGCGAACGCGAAATTTGTCCTCCGGCAGGTTTTGAAATTGCTTCTCGCCGCAAATCCGACGGATAAGTACACCAGACGTTTTGGCCAACTGAGCCGAGACCATAAATTTTTCCTATGTTTTTAAAGATATTTAGCATTATTTAATGCCATATATACCTTTATTAAAAAATAACCCATAAGAATCTTATACGACGACAAATACAAATGAATTTTTACAGATACAAACAATACCTTCTTAAGATCATGCGGTTATGATAAATTGGTGGTCGAGATCGGCAAATGCACACAAGTAGGACTAGACCCTGAATACAATAAAACTTACGATTTAACTACGACTTTTATCCTATATAGGATAAACTATATGTTTTAACTAGAAAATTAGAAATGCCATTAGAACAATATTGTAGTTTTTTTATATTTTAGAGTAGGGTGATTGCGTCCCGCAACAGGAAAAATAAAGTCATAAAGGATCACTTAAGCTGTTAACCGTCTGTCCATTTGTTTTGAATTTTCTTAGATTTGATCCAGGTGGAGCAATATAATCAATCTACCAAATATTACAACACGCATAACATTCTTGTAACTGAAACTCACGTAATTCACATAACAACTTCGCAATGCGTAATCAACCTTCTCATTAAAAGTTCGAAGTATCGAAGTTCAGGAGCCACTTACCTATACGATGCAAAGTTTAGAATGAATATTGAACAATCACTTGGGAGCAAGTTAGCTTGACAACAAATATCGTAGGTATAGCATAGCGAACGGAGCTTTGTACCTATATAGAATTAGACCGCGCATTAGTTCCGCCCGCCGAGCCGAACCGCGATGCCCTTAATGTGAGGCGACGTTTAATTATGACGTTATTTTATACTTAATGTGCAATTTCCATTCAGGCTAGAAGCGGAAAATTTCATCCACTTAAACGCCTTTATAATGAACTTAGCGTTTAATTTATTGGTGTCTAAAGAAGCTGTTTTCTTTCACAGACTTTAGTGGTACAACACGTGGACGTTTGTATGTTTTCCAATGGAAAATTCAAGAATGTTGTCGCTCTTGTGAAGGGCAATGATGTCGTTCTACCAGGCCAGACCCACACCAACACATACACACTCACGCCGCATAGAGGTAAATTTGTTATTTTATTTTATAATTGTAATCTCTTTTAATTATAATCTCGACTTAGGCCAAATATGATATTAACCTCCAATGTCCCCACATCCTGTTATCACCAATATGTACCAGGAATAAAGGATATTACACCTTTTATTTTAAAGGAGTATCCATCAAGATTCTTGTCAGATTCTTCTCTAAGGATCAACACAGTCATAACTTTTCATAAACGCTTGTTAAAGCATATTTGAAATAAAAACATTTGAGCTTGAACGGAAGAAACTTTACAAAGCTGCTACCGCTTCGTTGTAACTCTAGCTTCCACAATCTTCTCCCACAATCAAAGTCATATTCACACATCAAGTTACCCAATTGCTTACAGGTATCACCAAAAATTGGATCGCTCTCGAAGATTCTTACTCGAAAACAGGCGCCAGCCTCGCTTCCACAGTACTTAGCAACAACACACCAGAAGACAGAAATGTGTTTGCTATATATGTATCATATTACGTTAAAGTCAAGCTTACGTTCAGCGCAATGGGTGGAGATCTCTCAATAAAACTACCATTCACATTAACACATTCTTGTATCAACGAGGCACCTACAGACAGCGTTACAGAAGAAGCTACTCACAGAATGATCCTAGAAGGAAAAGAAAATAGCGAAGATGAGGATAGTAAAGCCGAAATAGAAAGAGACAAGCAAAACAATAACGAAGAGGAAGGACCCCAAGCAAACGTAAGTGAAGGTGCCGAAGTCAAGTCTCCGGAAGACCACCGCTGCGTTGCTGATGTATTAGTTAATATCGAAAACAAAATGGATAGACCAAAGAAATTTGAAGGACAAACAGAAGTGCGTACTGTGAAACCCAGCGATGAAGAATTGGATCTTATCGTCAAATACCCAGGTTCGGACACGTGATCCGACGAGGAACTAGACAATACAGGCCAGGGTGTAAAGACTGACACACAAGTGACCATGCCAGCAACCAATAAATGCAAGGGAGAGGTCCAAATTCATAAGAGTGGTTTTGCCGAAAATCTGAAAAGAGCCGTGTGTTGTATAGACAGAAGACGACAGTCATAGCTTAGGAAGAACTTGTTCCATTATTGTTATGTAAATGTACGGAATAAAAATATAACCCAATGTTGACATTTATTTTCTAATATTTGCAATTCGCGAGGGTAAATGTGTGTGTTTAGTAAACAACCTGAAGAAATACTTCAATTTCGCGTACAAATATGCATGGTACATATTCAGAAAGTAACAGTAAGTAATATTTTTCTATTGTGCTCGCGAATTACAAATTATTTTATTGACTTTATGTAGAATAATTTAGGGTAAGTACTTCGAAAGGCGTGAGAAGACTAAATTAAAACGACGTCAATCGAAAATCGTCTGAAGCTAACGAATTGGATCTAGTCATTAAATCAGAGGTAATTTGAACATGATTGTATTTTATTAATTAGTGTTTATGATAGATATTGTAAGTCTTGTCGGTTTGCCGACACATGAAGCCTGAATGGATATTACGCTTACTAAATCATAGTCGGTGTTAGTAGTGTTATGATAAGATTTAATAATAAAATTTGTAAACATTTTTAGTGTTATTCCTAAGCACAGTAAAACCTTTACATACTTGCTTATAATCTCGTATTTGACACTCAAAAGAAATAATTTGGTAATATATATGGTTGGTATATTTTAGGACACTTGAAGTACTTGTACAACTATAAAATTAATAAGGTCATTATTAAAAGTTTAATAGGAAATAATTTAGGTAAGTATTCTACCAAATAGGAGTAAGTATTCTTTCAAAAGAGTATCCGAATCTAATATGACCGATAGTCGAAACTCAAAATAAACAATTTCGATCAAATTCATTGAAATTTAGGTAATCAACCACTTTTAACCATTCAGTCAAAGTATTTAATTAATTTCAATCTACAGTTTCAATTCAGAATGCGACAGCTATTAGAAATTCACCTGTTGCTGTTACAACTAAACCTTTAACTTTGGTGAATAAAATTGATTTCATTCATTCTCAGTTGAGTCTCAATCTTTTGAGAAGATAAATTAGATTTTCATCATTGATTGCACTTAAACAAAGTTGATTGGCCGCAGATATTTTGAATGACTACAGTGTGCACTGAAATGAAGATTAATTTGAAACTGTCGTTGATTTACTTATAGCTTTTTACAAATTAACATCTCTATTAATAATTAACGACTGACGAATGACTATAATCATATTATTATATAATACATCTTATTTCTGCAAAAAAGAAATAAACACGTAAAACAATTATTTTCCTATATGTATAAAGCATTTCCTTTAACCCTCTAATTTTCAGATCTTAGAAGAATTAATTGGTGTTCTATTAACATTCATACTTGCGATTAAGATCTTACGAAAACGCTATTTTGATCATCAAAATTGCATTTTGGAATAAATTATTTTGCAGTCTTTCTCTCACCACAGTACGGTGCGAAAGAGAGATGGCTTATACAAAAAAATCATATTTTGGCATGCCTTCGAGGCCTTTGTGAAAAAAAGAGAGATGGTATTTTTTTACTAATACAGATTATATTTATTTTACAGCGCTCTGTAAAAATGTCGAAGCTCTAATAGGTACCATTTCTAAAACTAGACAGCTTCGTCATGTTACTTGGAGCGAGAAACAGTGAAATGAATTGAAAAAGGATTAATGATGAAACTAATATTGGTAAAACATTCAAAACATTTGCGGCTAATTACATAGTAGCACCATTGTAATAGTATCTTGTTAGTAAAGAAATATATAATTGTAGTTAATATTAATTGTTCACATATTATTAGAAAGCGAACGATCAAATGAAGTTAACTATGGGTTAAAATCATAAGTAGTTATTGGTAATAGTTATTGATAAAATAATCGATTATTTCACAAAATGTTGTGTAATGTGTTCTGATGAAATTAAGTTGAAAATTACCAACAGAACCTTTTATTGTAGATAAATTTAAAACAATTCACTGACTATTTTGTAGATAGCCTTATTGTTCTAGCCCTCTTATTCTTGACCGTTATAGAAATCTCGTACATCTTACTTCATTTAGATGCAAATGACAAGGACAGGTAGTTTTTTGAAATGTCAACTTTATGGATAAGGGGGATAAGAATTTATTACTTACATTTTAAGCGCACTATTACAATTGTACATGGAAGATGTAACTCAAAATATTTTTCAATGTTTGTATATATTGTAAATATACTTCGAAATTTTTCCATTGTTTGATTTTAATAACTGCCTTACCTTATCTATATTTTGGTAGGCCCCAATTAATTAAAAAAAAATTCGTCAAAAAGAATAATTTATGTTTTTCAAGAGTGCATTATTGGATAGCAATAACATATTATTATGAAAATATAGTAGTCATAGTTTTTATGGCTTTTTATGGCTTACAATATTTAGTATTTTCTCCCGTCAATTTATTTCCTTAGTGCCTACCGCCAACACGTTGTCTACATGCGCCGCGAGAGGCACCACTTTCACTTTAAAAGTAAACTGCGCAGCCGCCATTACCAAGCGCGCATAACATAATTGAAAAACAATTAAACTAAGTATGAAATTGACTGTGCGAACAGGAGTGCTGTGTACTTTGAACTTTTTCTTGAAATAATAATGAAAAATGTGAATATGTAATCTGTAAAATCGAGCAGAGCAGTTGCAGATGCGCCCGCGCCGCCGATTGCCAGTCGTGAGTACCCACTTCTTTATATTTATCTTGTTCTATAGCTTTCTTTTCTACTGTCGCGATCGAAGCGAATGTCACAAATCCCTTGGCCATCACAACCGCCTACCATACCCTCTTGCCTTCCCTCACTCACAAGGCAAGTGCAGTTTTCAGTCTGTACTTCTCCGACATACCCTGCCGGCACCCCAGGTGGCAGAAGATCCATCCGAATTTTCCGTACTATAATAAAAGACTTCCTTTTCTTACCTAGACACTGTAAAACAAATAAACTATAGGCTGTTTATTTAAAGTTGAAATTGCATTCCGTCGTTTTTTTATTGCCGTGCAGTTTATCTTATTTCCTAAAATGTATTAAGGTACTACACAAAAACAATTTCCTGATGAGTAAAGCAGAGGTGTACTAATGTACACTTACAGTTCACCGGTAAACACAGGTCCCATTTAAAAGGGGTTTCAGTATATTGCCATTAACCAGGCAGAAATCTAAACTCTGACCTGCTACTGTGGAACACTCAAAAACATTTTGCTTGACCTGGAAATCAAACCTCTAACGTAGCAGTCTCGCTATCGACAACTAGACAAACCTTACTGAATTGGTATGTTATGATTTCCATCATGAAGGTTACATTTTGGCGATCTAACTATGATATTTATAGTATCATAAGTCCGCCTTATGTACCAATGTGCATAAATGTATAAATAAATAAATAAATAAATATTTAAGGTAATTTATAGCGGCAGTTACTCTAACCAATTGCTTTGGTTTGGATTGGGTTGACCACCGTGCAATGTCATTAATATTCGACATCATATGACAAAGCAAGCTTTCACTTGTTACACGACATGGCAATGCAATTTTGAACTTTAATTATATTTTCATGAATAGAAAGTTGTTGTGGACTTTATTTAAGCGTTTAACAAATTCTCATTATGCGACTGCCTCATTAGTCTAGTGGTTCCAAGCGACTGCTACGCTAGAGGTCCTAGGTTCGATCCCCAGGTAGAGCAAAGTAGCTCAGTAGCAGCTCGGAGTCCAGATTTGTGCCAGGCTAATGACAATAACGAAATGAAATTATGAAATGAAATGAAATATTATTATATTTATTTCTGTAAATAGATCTTTTAAGACACTTTTACAAGTCGTTTTTTTACATTTTTTAAACTAGATGGCGCCGACGTTTCCTCTCTGACGACCTCTGAGAAGAAACGTCGAATCAAACTTAGAGAATCATGAGCTCTTTTAAAGTCCAGACAATAGTTATATGCGAGTTTGACGTAAGGCAAAATCTGAACAGGCCAGGCTTTTCGAAGAAATATATATATTTGAGACACGATAGCCAGCAACCTATCATACCTGTATTCCCCGAACGGTTAGGCAGAGGTGTTCTAATGTACACCCACAGTTTGCCGATATGTTAAGGGTACATGTGATAAGGGGTGACTTTGGAATACACCTGTTAGAAAACAAGGTAAACGCTATTGACCAATATAGGATGCAGTTTAAAAAGAGGTTATTGAGGTTTTAATAAAATGTCTTCTAGGATTCATTCAGCATTTAAACTTTTCTATTCGGAATTGATTATTTCACGTTCCACACTAGAGATATTTTATACAAATAACTATCACAATTTAATAAGTTCAACATATTTCTGTAATTATCCAACAACCAACAGCGCGCCTTGTATCTCATTTTAAAAGCATCCCCTTTGTGAAATTGCTAGCTCCCTCATTATTTATTTTATAGTTCCCTATTCATAATAATTATCATAGTTACCTTTAAAATGTTCTACAATATTACTTTACCTAGCGCTTATACAAATTCAGCTTTAAAACCGTAAAGCCTTAAAATATAGTTAGGTATGAACATATTTTGTCTATAATAACCTTTCGAGCAGTGAAACAGCTAACATTTCAACTACAAAATCTTCGCCTGGATAGAAGGCAATAAATTCATAGCTATATTTTTATCAGTCGAAAAACATTCACTATAATTTGAACCCCTTCACATTTAAGACCGCCATAACGAGTGGATCATGGAACATGACTGTTATTGGTATATCTACTCATTATAGGTGGTACAAACTACTTAATAGTTTCATAGTTTCTGCCTACCCCTGTGGGAAAAAGGCGTGAGTGTATGTATTTGTGTAAACTACTTAAATCCAGATATCTGAAAAACACAAACGTGCACAAGTTTTTTGTTACCAAAAAGTTACTTTGGAGTAGGTATACGCTATACGATAAAATAAAACACTAAAATCGGACATAGGTAAGACAAAAAAATCAAATACGCATTGAATTTAGAACGTTCCCCCTTTTTCGTCGGTTAAAAATGTAGTCATGAACACCATCCTGTATGAACACGTTACAAAATATAAAATTTTAAGAAATATTATTTTATAAATTGTTCAAAGGTTCAAAGTGTTCAAAGGCAGGCTTAAATGGTGCCAAAATCACCAGGACAAAATCAAAATGGACATATTAGCACCACTCTAGTCTTAATTTTCGTGGTTTTTGGAAGTGCACGCGAGTGCAAAACCCGAATTCGACTCTATTAAATGAGGCTCATGGCCTTCCTGTTAGTGTGGGTGGTGTTACCGAACCTCAGTTGGTGGTAGAATTATTTAAAGCGCAGTTTACGGTTCGGTCTCCATTGGGACCTTCACAGTCCATCATTTTCACAGCTAAAAATGTTAGAACAGCTCTGTTATCCATGAAGAGGGGGAAATCTCCTGGACATGATGATCTCAGTATTGAGCATCTGCAACGTGCTGGCTTCCATATGCCAAGAGTATTGGCATTACTATACAACTTATGTACAGGACATAGTTATATGCCTTCTGATATGACGAAAACGGTGGTTGTACCAGTAATTAAAAATAGAACGGGTGACTCTTCGGACATGTCGAACTATAGGCCTATATCCTTGGCGACTATTGTGGCCAAGGTGCTTGACAGTATGCTTAACACACATCTGAACTCGTACTTGAGGCTGCAAGACTCGCAGTTCGGGTTTCGGCCGGGTCTATCGACGGAAAGCGCAATTGCTTGTCTGAAGCATACAGTCAAGTACTACGCCGATAGAAGTACGCCAGTCTACGGGGTCTTTCTCGATCTATCGAATGCCTTCGACCTGGTCTCTTATGGAGTAAATTAAAAACTACAAAACTACGAGAGTTACTGTATATTTTTAAATACTGGTACAGCAACCAATCGAATATTGTAAGATGGGGACATTTTTACTCAGTTCCGTACACATTGGAATGTGGGGTTAGGCAGAGTGGCTTGTCATCTCCACAGTTGTTTAATTTATATATGAACGCGTTGATAGAGGAGCTCAGCAGCACATATACGGGATGTTTTGTTGACGGCATTTGCTTTAACGATAAAAGCTATGCTGACGACATGGTGCTGCTTGCCCCCTCTGTCAGTGCGGTCAAAATACTGATTAAGGTATGTGAGGACTATGCTGCTAGTCATGGCTTACAATACAATGTAAAAAAGACGGAGCTTGTTGTCTTTAGGGGTTGCGGCAGAAAGTGTCCAGAAAACGTACCACCCATTCAGTTGAATGGTGGTAAGATTAGTCGGGCGTATAAATTTAAATACTTAGGACACTACGTTGCCAACTTTGTTGTTCTGGTAACTTAACACTACACTTACAATATATATTTTATTGACGGCAACCCTAAGTGAGGTGCTGATATAGTAATTATTCCTGAAGACTGCTAGGCTATCGAACAGGAATTTGGTTGTTATATCAGACCTCCCTAGCTGACTAATTCCTGAAGACTGTAAGGCTATCGAACAGGAACTAGGTTTACTTAGGATCAGAACTGGCTGCGTGGCTACCGCGCTCTGAACCTCTAGCTAGTGAATTACAATTTGTTGTGCCGTGTCGCTGCTTATAAAGCCGCCGGTTTACATCTGTGTGCAATCTCTACACGTATTCATATGTAGTTGTGATCCAAATACTTGTGGAGTGGCGCTTGCGCAGATTGTTACGCTTGATGATCATAGATGGCGTTAGTCGTCTATGATTACTTATGTAGCTACTTTAATATTGTCCAGTCAGCAGGGTGACATAGAGTTACGTACATGGTAACTTACTGTAGATGGCGATATTGTTACAACTGTTCGAATAAAAAAAAAACTTTCATACTAAACTTGTCCTGACATTAACGAACACAAAAAAAAAGAATTGAATTAACAATTGATCCAAGGGTGCAGTTATTCGGAAGTTATGCGCGTACATACGTTTCGCCGATTCATTTTTATTTATATAGATGTAGGTGATTCATACAAAAATGTTCTACGTAAATATTTTCGTAGAACGTAATTTTATAACAAAAATATGAAAACTTTACTGAATTGAATTAACATGACTCAGAGTTCGCCGAGAGTTATCTAAGTTCATTCAAAAGTTATTCAAATTGCTGAAAAACTTTTCAATTAAATTAAAATGTACGTATACTTATTGTAAAGATTTCCGTTCTACATTGAAGCGTCCAACTTTATTGTTGGTTGAAAAGGTAGGTATCTGGACTTATCTGCGACCTTCGAGTTTTATTCTGATGAATAGGTCAGTGGGTTATAGCTGTTACCTGACCCACTTAGACGCCGCCGGCCCACCTACAGTGGGTCAGGTAACAGCTATAACCCACTTACTTTTCTATAGGAATGCTTTTTGAGTCAACATCGAACGTAGCTATAATTACGTTGAAAAGCTGTAGTGAGCTGTGATACGAATGATGACAAAATATTATATGATATGATAATAATAATTACAACTATATTATGAAAAAAAATCATATTTTATATCCATGAGCACCGATTTACAACTCATCACCAAGTTATATAAAAGACCCGAAAATAATAACAATTTATAAAAGATTGACACATGTTGGATTCTGCTAAAATTCAACGCCCATTTCTACCCAATACTTATTTCTCCAGGACAAATTGTTTACGTAGATACTGCGAGCAAAATCGCTTTCATTTCTTTGCTGATTTATTCTTTTCAATAACGTATTTATTTACGTATACAATACACAATATAAGACCTTTATCTCAAACACACGGTCACGATTCATGGAGGTAAAACATAATATTATATTTCTGGTAAAAAAACGATGTTAGCAGCGTCAGCTATTCTATGTGAATAATGGCCTAAACCTAAATAAACAGGTTATTCGAATACTATATTTGATATGATTTATAATAATAATAATAATAATAATTTATACTTTATTGTACACCAGAAACAAACTTAAATTAACAAAACAAATATGTAAATAGAAATATACAATTGGTGGCCTTATCGCTATCTGCAATCTCTTACAGGCAACCTTTGGATGGACATTACTGAACTGAACTTAATATGGGGTTGAGCATGGTGCACACATTATTATACTTTATAATAATATATCTAAATAGGAATAAATCTATATAATATAAATAAATATATAATATCATATATACATATATATATATATATATATATATAATATATATAAATATAATACAATATCATATAAATAATAAGATACATAAGCAACAAACCGTATAAAACTGTACAATAGTGATGACAGTGACAGAGCTACAAGGAAAAATAATATTCCTTCACAAGCCTTTTAAACACAGGAAGCGATTGAGCACGCCTGATAGGAACTGGCAATGCATTCCACAAACGAGCTGCCTGAACTGTAAAGGATTTGTCATAAAATGTTGTGGAATGCATAGGCATCTTAAGCTTCAGGTTATCCGATGACCTCAGAAATAACGTATGAGTGTCGCCTAAAAACTCAAAACGGTTCTTTAGGTAAAAAGGGGTAGACGGAAGGAAAAGTACATTATATAAAAGTGAAAGAATATGAGCATTCCGACGAAAGCGGATAGGTAACCACTTGAGCTTAACACGGAATTCAGAAACGTGGTCATATTTGCGTAAACCAAAAATGAACCTTATGCAAAAGTTTTGAAGGCGCTCAAGTTTATCAAGTTGGTCTTCTGTAAGATCAAGATAGCTGACATCAGCATAATCAAGGATGGCAAGAAGGAGTGATTGAGCGAGCGCAACTTTGGTCGCAGTCGGCAGGAAATTGCGTAATCTTTTTAATCCCGCGGCAGATGCAAACAGTTTGCGGCTAACTTCCTTTAGCTGAGCACACCAAGATAGATTTTTGTCAATAAATACCCCCAAGTTCTTAACTTTATCCGTGAAGGGTATTACAGTATTATCGAAAGAAACTTGGGGAAGGGCTGACCAGTCAACCCTGGAGATGGTTCTGGAGCTGCCAACTACAATCACCTGTGTCTTCGTGGGATTAACTGTAAGTCCATGCCTCTTACTCCAGTCGCAAACAAAAGCTAGATCTTGATTGACCGTGTGGACAGCGTGTGACAGATTTCCAAGGGGAGCTCTACAATAAATTTGCAGATCATCTGCATAAAGATGATAGGAAGAAAGTAGTCGTTCGGAAATAGAGTTTATAAAAACTGCGAAGAGTAGAGGAGATAGAACGCCACCCTGTGGTACACCGGCAGACGTACTGCTCCAAGAAGATAAAGCGTCTTCAATGCAGATACGTTGCCGACGACCAAACAGGTAACTATGAAACCAGTCAATTGCCGATGGAGATATGTTAAGAGAGCGTAGTATGCCAAGCAAAATATCGAAATCAACGGTATTAAAGGCATTACTAAAGTCTAGCAGTGCCAGTACCGTAAGATTACCGATTTCCATGCCTGACCTGATATCATCCGTAATATTCACAAGAGCTGTAGCTGTGCTGTGACCTTGACGAAATCCAGATTGGAAGGAATTAAGAAGATTGTTTTTGGAGAGGAAAGTGTTCAATTGATTATAGATAAGCCGTTCGAGAACTTTCGATAGAAATGGTAAAATGGAGATGGGACGATATTCGGAAAAGGATGTAGGATTCGATTTTTTTGGTAGTGGGATGACTTTGGCGTCTTTCCATGTACGTGGAAAGACACCGCTAGATATGGAACTGTTAAGGATATGACAAATAACGGGGAGAATAATGTCAAGCACAAGAAGGATCATTTTACGGCTGATACAGTCACTACCAACAGCGTTGGAAGTTATTGATACTATGCTCTTTTTAACATCACATGCGGAGAATTGACTAAATGAAAAGTGAGGATAACCGGGAGCCGGAAGAGTTGAAAGATAGTTTAAAGTATTACATTTGGTTGTCAGATCAAAATCAGACGAAGCAGTAAAGTGATGATTAAGAGAGTTGATATCTAAATCTTTTGGGATAGTTTCTTGACGCGATTTTCCAACTCCCATAGATCTTAGAAATTTCCAGACTTTTGCTGGATCTCCATTTTGGACCGAGTTGTGGATGTGTTGGCGTTGAGCATTCCTACATACTTTATTACAGTGATTGCGGACGGAGACGTATTTTTCCCTGTTGGAATCCGACGGTCGACTCTTATATTTAGATTTTACTGTAGCTTTTCGATGCATTAGTGCTTTAATATCATCGGTTAGCCATGGCGACGGCAAATGCTTCATCTTAACTGCTCGGACTGGTGCATGACGGTCAAATAATTCTACCAACATATTCGTAAAAAGATCCACTTGTTCGTCGACTGAAACAGAGGCAAGCAGTGGAGACCAGTCTATCTTGTTGGCATCTTCACAAAGATCGTCCATGTTAATGGCGGCAAAGTTGCGCTGCATCAGGATTTTAGGCTTCGCCTTAGGAGGACGAATTTTATAAGAAAGGAAGATAAGGTCATGATATGAAAAAACATCCGCTGAGCATTGACCATGTTTAGCAACGTGATCAAGAGAAGAAATGAAAATAAGGTCAAGAAGTGATGGAGTAGAATTTGGAAAGTGGTGAGTAGCATCTAGCGGAAGAATAGTGAGATTACTAGATTCTATTGTAGAACGAAGAGAGGAAGAACGATGGTCTTGTTTAAGGAGACAGGTATTAAAGTCACCCATGATTATGCTGTGACTGTATGTAGGGATTAGTATTTCTAAGATGTTTTCAAAAGAAGAGAAGAAATTGATACGTAAAGAAGGACAATAGTATACCCCAAGAAGAATTTTGGTGTGGTTTAATTCGACTTCAACAAAGAGATGTTCACCAGCATTTGATGGTGGCGGCTGAGGTGATACGTTAACCACAGAGAAAGGAATTTGCGTGCGAAGGTATATGGCAACACCACCGCCAGCGCCAATTGTTCGGTCATTTCTGATTAGTTGAAAGCCGGGCAATGAGTAGTTGGTAGAAGGAAGACATGGTTTAAGCCAAGATTCAGAAACGAGAATAGCATGAAGATTTTTACAGTCAAAGCTTGCCAGCATATCGGGAAAATGGGCCGGAATACTCTGAGCATTAATATGAACCACATTAAAATTCCTAGGTACATCGGAAAACTGAGCAGTTAGAGTGTCGGCAAGTGAAGGAATACTGGAGTAACTAGTGTTGTCACTTGTAAAAGAATAAAAACTATGATTGTCGCTATTAAAATCAACTGACATGAAAAATAAATATACTTAAATAATATAAAATACAAAAATAATACCTAAAATTGGGATGGAAACAAAAAAAAAAAAAACAAAAATTTGTCCACCTGCCGGCTGTGTTAACATAATATAAATAACTTATATCTACTCAACAATAGGCAGGCCGGGTAAAAAATAAAAATAAAGCCATAATTAATAATAAACACGAAATGGAACGCATTTTCTTGTCTATAGCAGCCATGACAATGACAAAAGTGACACTGACAATCGATTGACTGTCAGAACCACCGTGACACTACACTGTGACTGCTACAAACAACGAAATTATTAAATTTAAGAGGATTGTGTGGTGATTTAACAGTCAATAACTAAAAACAAAACAAAGTGGCGGTATTCGTACAATAATAAAAACAAGGTTCAGAGAGTAGCCTTAGGGGCGGAGTAAAACAAGTAATAAGTTACCCGACAACTGCCTTGAATTGCAAAAGGTGTACGAGGAATTACTTTTTCAAAGTCGCAGCACGCTTAGCCTTCGTCGTCGTGGTCGCCTTCACTTCAGCGGGTTTAGGATTGGGATCCGGCACGATCTTACTCAACTCAGCGAGAGATTCTACCCGATGTTGTGTGCCATCGGAGCCGAGTACATAAACAAAGCCCGCCTTGGTCCAGCTTTTGGCTACACCTATCTTTTCCCTCGCTGCAAGAAGAACGTCATGCCGACCTTTCGTTAGGAATTCTGATGCAGTGATACCGGATCCCTTAAGCTTCGCCTTGGAAAACCAGATTTTGTCACGGACTGCAACACTGCAGAGCTTAAATAAGATCGGTCTGCATTTGTTTGACACTGCACGACCCATCCGATGACACCGGCTGATCTCGGTTTCAACGAAGTCACCTAGTTTCAACTTATCCCGGACAACTTTGGTGATCAGTTTAGCCGTGTCCTCCTTCTGCTCTTCTACAACACCGTGTAGCAGGAGAATCTTCCTTCAGCTCCGCATTTCTATATTGTCAACACCACGAGCGAGAATTTCCACTTGCTGTTGCAGGCTGCTAACAGCTTGGCTGATGAACCTCCGGAATGCCGTGAATTCTGTGGCCAAGCTTGAGGTGGTGCTGGGTGTAGAGGGAGCCTTCTGCAGTTCCTCTTCAAACTCGGACATCCGTGCATGGAACATTCCAGACAGTTCCGTCAAAGTGTTTTTGAGTGAGTCCATGGTGTCAGTAGTGTGTAGCAAATATTCAAGTAGTGGAGATAATGCGATGATAACACTGTACCGGCAGGTAAACTATATCAATGAATTAATAATGACATTAAATGTAATAAATAATATTTAGATTAATTAAAATAAAATTAAAAATACAGAGTGACTTTTCTTAGTGTTAACCTTCCAACTACCCACAGAAGAAAAAAGAGATTTATATTCTCGTACATGCGTATATGAGAATAACATTGGAATATTAAGGATAAATATACAAATGCAAACAAATAATCTGTACCTATACCTAATAAATAAAAACCTATACTTCAATATTTTAATAAACTTTGATAAGTTACAAGCTAAACATTGGCGAAATCAGTTAAAAAGGTTTTTGCTTTCTTTGACTATAAACTCAATACCTATATTGTTCACCGTGTGTATTGAAAAAGTCCACCATATCTTCTCTATCAAAAGAAAGGAACGTAAGCCATCATGCTTCTTCATCACCAATGACTGATATGACAGAATGATGGCCCATTGCTGGGCTTAAGTCTCAAAATTAGAGAGTTTGAATTAAAGTTTACTTCATCAGCCTAATGAGGGTTAGCAGACTTGTCACTCTCGATAAAATCTCTCAGGATTTTGTAAAGGGGTCCAAGCCTTCGAGTCAAACTGTAGACTTGCCAGTGGACAAGTAAATGGTGGTAAAAGTAAAATGGTAAGTAAATTTTTACCCCATAGTACCTACCTGAATTCGAAAGTAACTCTGTTTGATTGTTTTGTCTGTTTCCATTTCTCACCTAAACTGCGGAACAGATTTCTTTAATACGACGGACTTTGATAACTTGTGGCTAAAAAAAAGGAATAGTAAATACGTAGTCCTTTTGGGAAGAAAAGTGAATCCTCCGGCAACAGCTAGTGTAACATAATTATAAATCTAAGCAATACGTTTTTTTTTAAAACGCCCTATAAAAAGCTCCATTTGGCACATAAAGCCGATACCGTGATATGAACAAGTTATGAGTCGTTAAATTTAAAAGCCATCGCACGTGGCTTCCGTTTAATTACTTTTAGCTGTAACCGTGAATAGCAGCTTTATTGCCTCAACTAAAAAGTATTAAGCCAGTTACCTACGATGCGGGATGAACGATGACTCGTGTCCGAACACTTCCAACGGGCGTCCAATGGTGCATGCAGTCTGGATTCGAAGCCATTTTGTCAGCGTATTGTACAGTCACCATCAAATATATCGGAGTGAATAGACTGTTCATAATTATCTGAGCAACTAGGGAAATCAAAATTTATCCCAATAAGGTGAAAAAACATGTTAAAATAACAGCTGCCGTATTTAGTGTTAATTCTAAAATATTTTTTGTAAACATACCATCACGCTCGAAGGGTAAGGCAGAGGCGTACTAGTGTATACCCACATTAGTTAAGGTCCCATGTAATAGGGGGCGAGCCTATTGCCATTAACCAGGCACAAATCCAAACTCCGATCTGGTAGTGAAAATTTCATAGAAAAACCCAATAACACTGTTTGACCTGGGGATCGAACCCAGGACCTCTAGCGTGGCAGTTGCGCTTAGGACCACTAGGACTACCTAATGAGGCAGTCATCCTTTGTGTCGCTGTGATATGGTTTAATTTCTCTAGTTGCTCGCATAATTATGAACAATCTGTTTGCTCCAATATATTTGACGGCTATATTTCTCGGCTTGTCTGCATTTAAAAGGAATATTTTTTCCCGTTTTTGCAACTCTTTTCATTAATGCTCCGTTCCTATTGTTCTAAGCGAGATGATATATAGCCTATAGCCTTTCTCGTTAAATGGGCTATCTAACACAGAAAGATTATTTCAAATCGGAACAGTTGTTCCTGAGATTTGCGCATTCAAGCAAACAAACAAACTCATCAGCTTTATAATATTTAGATGGTGACTGTACCATTTCGGCCGGACGAGCTTGTTTGCGTCCGTCAACAATATCACGCACCGTGGGAAATAAGCTTTATTATTATCAAATGTTACGTTACAATGTATTATTTATGGCCGAAGGATTTATGGTCGTGAATCACACTATGTCTATCAATTGTATTATTCACAAGCTTTCGCCCGCAACTTCGTTCATGTAGATGTTATCACAATATAGCAATATAGTATGCCACTTGGGAATAATATCTATAGCTATCTACGAGTGAAAGAATTTTCAGAATAGTTAGTTCTGGAATGTATACATAACTTCATTATTATATTAATAATAATCACTATCAGTTAACCTACTATTCATAACATAGGAAAACATAACATATCTATTTTACATTATTACTGTATTTCCGAAAGGTAAGGCAGGTTACATAGAAGTTGTCTCCACCCAGTAGAAAGTGTCACCTCCTCAATCCTCACACTATCTTTGGATGATACGATTTACTATTAAATAAGCTTAAGTAACTTCTCAGTCTGACTACTTAAGCCTAAGAAATTTAAAATTATTTTTAGTATTTCGCAAATTGTTCGGAAAAGTATACATATTCTAGGTACATGGCAGTTGAAATTGCGAAATCAACAATAACATATTCACAATTTAACTTCTGCTTAAAAATCGTAATCGTATGACATTTAGGTGTAAATTGTCATTCTTGGCCGAATCCTCTATTTTACACCAAAGTCTCCTACGATATCGATTTATCTACTTCTGTTCTTTTCAGCGACTTCTTTGTCTTTTTCGAGGATTGCGTATTTTTTTACGGCGTTCAAAAACGGACACGTGATCAACCGCCGAAATAACTTAAACGCAATAGAATAAACCGCTTTCAAAAAATAATGTTGTCTAAAACAGTTTCGGAAATCGGTGGCTTTAATTTGAGTGGATCTTGTTTTCGAAACTGTTTTAGACACTATTAAGTAAGACTGGTCAAAGTCAATTCGACTTCTACGTGGAAAAAAGCTAGAACAATTATGAAATTCTCGACTCTCTTTACTGACAAAACATGTTGCAAACATCTATCTAACTATCAAAGAGTGAGTGGGATAGCTGTTTGCAACATTGAAATAAAACTACTTTTTACGGATTTTATCGCGTTATATTGATATTTTTAAATTCCGTACGTTTCGGATCCTTTACAGCATCCATGGTCACGGGTGGACTGAGGTGTTGGTCGTCCTAATGTCAAAATTATCAACAGCTACCCTACATTTTGTTGATTATTATTTATGCCGGTCACGCAGAATGAGCTCACCGTATCCTTAGGTCTCGCAGTCTTGTGCTTGGATTTAATGGAATCTATGATTGGGTTCCAAGCAGATGGTAAGACCCAGCCATCTTCTCTATTGAAATTTGGATGTTTTTTTATTTCAATAGCCTCGCGAATCATCCTAGGTAGGAATCGGTTTTCTTTTGCAAGGACTTGTGGTTTATCAAATCTGATGTAGTGCTGGGTCTTGTCAAGTGTATGTTCACAAACTGCTGACTTCCCGGAACGGCGGTGTTTGACATCGGCGATGTGTTCTTTACGCGGGTCCCTATGCTTCTTTTAGTTTGGCCTATGTATGAGAGACCGCAATCACAATCAAGCTTGTATACTCCTGCATCTTGTAGAGGTATGTGGCACTTGACAGGTGGTAGGAACTGACTAATCTTCTTCAGCGGCTTGAAGTAAGTTTTGATTGAAGCACGCTTCAAGATATAGCCAATCTTGTCTGTGACTCCTCTAACATATGGTAACACAACAGGTAGTCGCTCAACTGTGGTACGTTTCACGCGGTTTCTGTGATGAGGTTTCGGTATTTGGAGCTTGTTGTCGTGCAGTACTTGCTTGACATGTTGAAGCTCTGCATCCAGGTGTTGCTCATCACAGATCCCACGCGCTCTCTGAAACAAAGATTTACCGACGGTAGATAACTGTGTTGGGTGGTGGTGTGATTCACCATTTAAGTATTTGTCTGTATGGGTTTTCTTTCGATACACAGTGTGACTCAAGGTGTTATTTAGGTTACGAATTATTAAAACATCTAAGAAAGGTAAATAGTTATTAGCCTCTGACTCCATAATAAATTGAATTTTAGAGTTTAAGGAGTTAAGGTTGTCTAGAAATGCTGTTACTTTATTAGATGGTAATATTGTGAAAGTATCATCTACGTACCGCTTGTAGAACTTCGGTGTTACAGGAGCAGATTTTAGAGCAGTCTCCTCGAAATCTTCCATGAAGATGTCAGCAACAATGGGAGATACTGGAGAGCCCATTGCTACACCATCCACTTGCGTGTAGAATTTATTACTCCACAATAGATAGCCAGATGTTAGGCAATGTTGTAATAGTTTAGCATATTCAATAGGCATGTCATTCTCTAATAGTTTCCTAGATACAATTCTGATGCAGTCTTCTACTGGTAGGCATGTAAATAATGACTGGACATCAAAACTGACCATAGTTTCATTATCAGCAAGCTGTAGGTGTTTTATCTTACTGACAAAATGGTATGAGTCCTTCACATGTGCAGCCGTGTTTCCTCTGAGTGGTGAGAGTACTTTCGCCAGGTGTTGAGCCAATCTGTAGGTTGGTGAGTCGATTTGGCTAACAATTGGTCGAAGCGGCGCATTGGGTTTGTGTATCTTGGGCAGCCCATTCAGTTTTGGTGGTTTTGCACAACTAGGAATTAGATATTTAACGTCTAGATTCAATGTATCGGAGTGCTTTTTTATTAGATCACTAGTAAACTTTAATGTTTTTGTCGTGGGATCCGTTTTGACTAGTTTATAGTTGTTTACATCCGATAAAAGATCTTGTATTTTATTATTATAATCCGACGTATCCATAACCACCGTGGCATTGCCTTTATCTGCACGCAGAATGGTCAATTCGGGCCTGTTGCGGAGGCTTTTGAGCGCTAAAAATTGTTTTTTTGCAAGATTCAGTTTGGGCGGTTTGCTGCGACGTAACACCGACGAAATGTCCTGACGTATCGCCTCCAAATCTTGTTTATGAACATTATTTTTATACAGGCACTCTTCTACATTGCAAACATGTTTGCAACATGTTTTGTCGTCAGTGGAAATGCGGGGTAATGTAAGCTTATCTTTAAATAAACTAAAATTTCCATCACAGATAGTAACTGTGAAAGTGACTGTAATGCCTAGTAATTGCTACAAAAGTAAAACCGCCTTCAAAAAATAAGAAAATAATTTTGTCTAAAACAGTTTTGGAAGTCGGTGACTTCTATTTGAGTGGTTCTTTTGTTTTTGCCATCGACTTCCCAAACTGTTTTAGACCAAGTAAATAATTTTATTAAATTTAAAGTTAAATCATTTTATTTAATTTAAAGTTTTAAGTAAGTAATTTTATTTAATTATTAAGAACCTACACTTAACACTATACTTAAAATTGGCATGAAAGAACATAAAAGTAGTATTTCGTCTGGGTCACATAAGAATTACGGCGTACATAACACTTATCATTAATTTACTTATAAAAGAGCATATTATTAAACGTACCTTTATTGCCAAAA
The DNA here is from genome assembly GCA_958496365.1 of Subacronicta megacephala. Taxonomy (NCBI): domain Eukaryota; kingdom Metazoa; phylum Arthropoda; class Insecta; order Lepidoptera; family Noctuidae; genus Subacronicta; species Subacronicta megacephala. The sequence continues at coordinate 14,047,265 of OY292516.1, read as the reverse complement.
ATAAAAAGTGTTAAGTACATCTAAACATCTTAAGAAAAACAATGTGAAAACATCTACGAGTATTGTACAATCGCCAGCACATCGGATTGTACAAAACTGTCAAATTTCTCCAAATGATTTTCAACCTTAAATTGTAGACGATTAAGTTCAAAATCGACTGAGAAAATTTGTCATTTTGTGGTAACCTGATTTGTTAGCGACCGTACACATTCACTTATTAATCTATCAAGACGAGCTTCCAAGCTGCCAGTGTTAAATTTTTTTCTTAAAGCTATTGAGGTTCACAAAGATACGAATTTTCTAATTAAAGAAAATTTCTAGTGAAAGAAAAATTCGATCTCAGGCAGGGTTTGAACCTGCGTCTCTCTGGTTGAGTACACCAGACGCTTTGCCAACTAAGCTACCAAGACCACTGCCTGCGATGTCGAATTTCTCTTCCACATTTTACGTCAGGCGACGTCAGCACGCAATATTTATTGCTAAAAAATAATAAAAAAATAAGCTATTGAGGTTGTCAAGGAATACATTTAAGTCAGGGACATTTATTGCTGCGTCTATTTCATACTTCTTCTTACGTCATTTTATATTTACCGATGATTCTATGGAAAGGTGACTGAAGACCTACATTTGATTTCGCAGTAGAAGTATGAAATATTTTCTTCATAGTGCTTGGGGGATAGCTGTAGGGGACATTTATTTATTTATTTAGGATCTCCAACGAAAGATATACACTTAATGACTTAAGGCCAAAAAAAATATATAAATAAATATAATAAGTGTACTTCTTCACTTACAGGAGACTATAACTTAGAGACGAGTGCCATCATCTGGAACCCTCATGAAGCTAAATATAGCCTCATGGTGGAGAAGATGCAATATAAATTTACGCGATATCTGTACCTAAAGCAATATGGCGTTTACCCTTACTATCCCCTTATGTATCCAACCCTATTTGTCATAGGTATGGTTGGATACTATAAGCTGGAAGTAAGGCGCGAGGTGGCATTAGCAAAATATGTGTTGGAAGTTTTCCGCCGTAAATTAAATAATCCATCGGTACTAGCTTCGTTGAAGCTGCTTGTCCCAAACAGTAGGTTGAGACTCAGTGCAAGGCAGAGGCTGTTCGAGGTCCCTACGGCTCGCACAAATTTAGGTAAATATGCGCCAGTAACTAGAGCTATAAAGATAATTAATAGTGTTGGGCGAAGAATTGATATTTTCAATTGTTCATTGCCGGAATTTGTAAGGGTGACTACTGAAATCACCAGCGCTGGCTTGCAATATAGTTGATAATATGTTATTTTTGTGTATTATTCTATTACTAATACTATATTAAATGTTAAAATTGTATTCCTAATACCGAGTCAATTTATGTTTATATTCTTTATCTTTATATCTTCATATCTTTATTTCTAATAATAAGTTAATTTTGTATAAATTTAAATTATTATTTTGTTTTGATTATGGATTGTAAGTACCTAGTTATTGTTTGACATTTTTTAACATTTATGATTATAAAACTGTTTTGTGTGACAACGTTATCGCATTGGGTGAAAACCTGTTAAGATGATGGTGATATTGAAAACAAATAAATAAATAAATAAATAAACTTGCACATGGATATTACACAACTAAATTAAAATAATCATAACAGAAAAATGCTACAATTAGGGTACCTTAAATATGAAAAAGCAACTAACATAAAAATTAAATGCTTTAAAAGGATATAAAATGAGAACTACGGATTAAAAACTACAATTAAAAACATTAATAGAAGCGTTCTGTAAAAAGTGGATGCACAGATTATTAACAAGCTATTCGATTTGGTATATTTGACTGTAAGTACCACTACTTACCATCAGCAATACGAGTACCACTAGCGCGTTATCATTAACTGCCTCCTTAGTCTAGTGTTCCCAAGCGTGACTGCTACGCAAGAGGTCCTGGGTTCGATTCCCAGGTCGAGCAAAGTGTCATTGGGTTTTTCCATGAAATTCCCAGTAGCAGCTCGAAGTCTGGATTTGTGCCCGGTTAATGGCAATAGGCTCGCCCCCCTTACATGGGACCTAAACATACCGGCGAAATGTGGGTGTACATTAGAACACCTCTGCCTAACCCTTTGGGGAATACAGGCGTGAAGGTATGTTATGTTATTTATGTTATGTTATCATTTTGAGACCTTAGTGGTTAAGTCTCATATGCACAGAAATTTCACTGCCAACATTAATTATCCTTTAAATATTACTATGGTACGGCACATCGTGAACGGGTGCTGCTTGTGGTGACTGGTCGACTTGCTGGCTATCGTGTCTTGAATATGTATATTTATTAATTTTTATTTTTTTCCCTTTTTTAATTCACAAGTTGACTGGGTGGCCTTGTAGGTCCTAGTAATCATGCATAATATTATTTTGTTTTCAAATGTTAATTGTACGATATTAAAATGTAAATGTGAGTACTATGTAGGCTAGCTTTAACACGTATCAGATGTATAATAAACTTCTCTGACAGTTTTGAGTACTTCACATGACCTACACAAATGTCCTGCTGATCTGGTATCGTTGTGCGACGGGTCGTTGAGCTCCCTTAAAAATGGTTGAGCTACACGATTACTGATGTATGCGTGCCGTCAGTTAGGACAGGTCAACTCAAAGCTGCTATGGCTCTTTCTTCAAAAGGCCTGTTCAGATTTTGCCCTACATTGTTAAACTCGCATATCTAACAACAACTATTGTCTGGACTTTAAAAGAGACCATGATTCTCTGAGTTTGTTTCGACGTTTCTTCTCAGATGTCGTCAGATAGGAAACGTCGGCGCCATCTAGTTAAAAAAATATGTAAAAAATCGACTTGTAAAAGTGTCCTGAAAAGATCTATTTACAGAAATAAATATCATTTCATCATTTCATTTCATTTCATTTCAAGTTACCACAAAACGTCAAATATTTTCAGTTGATTTTGAACTTTATCTTCAACAGTTCAAGGTTTAAAATCATTTGGAGAAATTTGTCAGTTTTGTATACCTTGACCTGCTGGCGACTGTACAATACTTCGTATGCGGTGGTACACACGGTTACACATCAAGCTATACAAAACCAGTTTAGACTGACCTCCCATTGTAAAAGATTTTCGTACAATTCAAGGCCCTATACTGTTTTGGTATAGCTTGATGCGTAGCCCTGCGTACCAGGCCAGAAGAGCTCTCGTATTACTCAAGAGCGGAGATTTAATCTTCCGAAATTGCATCACAACAGTTTCTTTTAAACAATTTAACACGTGCAAAATTGCACCCAAGAATTTTTTTTAACGGGTATATATAATATGTGTCTTGACGAATTTTTTATTCAATTTAAATTGGCGCAATCATAAATCTACCATACATAATGCTCACTTCAATTTAAAATAAATGTCAATACCGTTCAATATAAGGGGTTTTTACCTGTCCTTATCTTGGAATGAAATAATTACTTTTCCTGTTTAATTATTGCGGCGGCAGCAGCGGTATTCTTATAGCTAGGGAGTCGGACTAGCGATCATGTGGTTGCCGGTTCGTTACGGATCGCTAAGAAGTGATTTTGCAAATGTCCTCATCTTTCAGTATATAAGTGTTCAGATTAGAATCAGCGTGTACCGTTCATGTGTCTTAGTTTTAACAAAAATTCAACGTTTTTTTTTCACGAAAATGTTAAAAATGATTATCGCCTTTTTTGTCTTCCAAGTGTTAGGTAAGTATCTAATTAATTATAATATATCTACGCTACTTAATAGTTAACGCTAATTGCAAAAAAATGCTTATCAATAATACGTACATACAATTTAAGACCATCGCAAAATTACCTACCATAAAATATTTTACTTATTCGTGTTTTTTTTTTTAAGTTTAATGAAATAAGTACCAATTAATGATTGTTACTGACTCAAAAAGGTCCTACTGCAAATTGTAATATATTTTTTCGTTATTTTAGTGAAGGAAAAATACGACTGCTTGCAGGATTCGAACCTGCGTTTTCTGGTTAGGTACACCAGACGCTATATAACCGCTAAGCCACCGCAAGTTCCATCCACCAGGACGAAATTTGCCTTATTTTTTTTATTTTTACGTCTTTGAGAACGAACTAGCAGTAAAAAAAAATGTGGTGGCAAAGGACAATGGCGAACTCCCAAACAAATTTTTGTTGACATATTTTTGTTGCATCTGCAAAATATGTCAAAATATAGATTTTATATTTCTGAACAATTTCTTTTTTCAGACCGAGATTATTGAAATTCAGGAATTAAAGATATTCCAGGTTGAAGTTTTAGAGGTTAAGTTTTGACAACAAAAAATTAAAACAAATATGAGTGCAAATAAATAAAAGCAATGATCAGGTATATCATAATCAGTGTTTCTCTACTTTTAAGTATATTTACATAGTTATTATGCCTATGCCTAATGGCAAACTATTGCACATAAGTATGTAATATGCAAAATAACGAAACGAATAACGAAACGTAACAGTTGTCAGTGAGCCGATTGACGGGTGTCGGCAGATGTCATTTTTATGTCGCCATTGTTGCCATACTGGATTCAAGGTTAGAATTATTATGACGATTTCATTCGATTTATTTTTACAACTAAAACTGTTGTCTTCTTAGCACAAAAGAGATGATATTTATAGACGCTTATTAATTCCCTCAACAATTTCTTCGCCATTGTCCTTTGTAAAACATTTTCAATTATAATTTAAACAAAAACAGTTGAAGAACAACGTTTAATTTAACTGCTCTATTAAGACGGATCGTCCTGTAGAAATCGTTATTTTACCAGATAAATAAATACAACAAATTTTCAACTACTGACAAATTTTTCAATACACCGATATATTTTTGTCATAATCCTCTAAATGAACTTCAAATTAAATCAAACTGACAATCTGGAAGAGGAATTCAACATCACAGGCAGTGGTCTCGGTAGCTTAATTGGAAAAGCATTCAGTGTACTTAACCAGAAGGACGCGTACGCTCGGCTACACATCAAGCTATACAAAATCAATTTACGTTGGTCTTTTATATTATAGTAAGCGATAGTATACAATGCGAGATCAGCTTAATCTGGTTTTGTATAGGTTGACCTGTAGCCGTGTGTACGACGAACAAAAAAATTTAAACAAAGAATTTAATTTAGAAGTCGTGGCGGTAGCCAACATGCCTAGGGCATCGGACTTGCGATAATAATTATGGTATATGGTATGAATTACTGTATAACACCTGTTAACATTGTGGAGTGCAATAAATATATTGAGTATTGAGTATTGGTTGCCGGTTCGAAACTCAACCATTTCACTGCCGACGTGAAACTACTTGTAACATAAGTATTTAGCTTAGCACGAGTGGTTAACAAGAATACTAGTAATGTGCGACCCATATGCATGCTTACAGTTAAAAAAAAACACATTTAATTTCAGGTTATATACTGCCAGTAGCGAGTGACACTCAGCTTCGTCCTAAGGAAGCTTCCGACGCGCTTAGTACGCGCATTGTGGGAGGAGAGGATGCCCCAGAACACCTGGCACCCTGGCAGGTGTCGCTGAGAACTATCAACTCCAATTTCCACTTCTGTGGAGGGGCCATCGTGGGTTCGCAATTGATACTGACAGCCGCACATTGCATGGAAGGGTATGGGCTTGTAAACTTTTTCTATGGACATAGATCACACTCTTTTTAGTGAGGAGCTTAGTAATAGTAATCAATCCATCCACGGTTATGGTGCGCTTGCCGCAGCCATACTATGGATGGATGAGTAATTTAGACCTTTCACGCATCTCTAGCTGGGAGCCTAAAAAGCCTGACAACTATTTTGTATCCTTAGGACGTCGGTATTGCCTACAAATTGAGAAAATGATTTCCGGACCACACCACGTGCCATAAATATCCAATATTATAAGCTGAAGTGTACTAAAAGTCTATAAAATGCGAGATGCGGTCGTAAGCGCGTATGATACGCACAATGTGTTACTTGCTTTTTTTTTATGAAATTATTAGTAGAAACTCGGATTTTGGCTTGTCCGGTAAAGGCAATTCACTCGCCACCATTTTATTCCCTGCCCCCGGGCAAATAACTATGACTACATAATAAATTTTATAATATTTCTCTTTATAGGTTCACAGAAGACTCAATAATAGTGGTAGTTGGTACAAACCATCGCAAGGTCGGGGGTGACCGGTACAAACTAAGGTCAATCATTGTGCACGAAGGTTTCAACCAAAGGACTTTCACCAATGACATTTGTGTCATTAAGGTGCTGAAAGACATCCGTTTCAGTGCCCGCGTTCAGCCTATACGGCTGCCTGACGAAGATACTGGCGCTGGAGAAACAGTCTTGGCGACCGGATGGGGTAAACTCAGCGTGAGTTTACTTCTATCTATCTTTATGTTGAGTTTATACTCCATTTCCTAGCGTTGACAAAACAGCTAAGTTGACGATAGCTGTTGTTTTTTATAAATCGTTGAACGACTGCATATTAGTATTATTATTTATTTACTATTGCTATAAATATGGCTTTGACATACTATCACGCCTGTATTCCCGCAAGGGTAAGGCAGAGATTTACTATAAATGCACACATACAGTTCGCCGGTACATTTTTACGGGAACAAAACCTGATTCCAAACTCCGAATTGCTACTGAAAATTTCCTAGAAAAACCCAATAACACTACTCGATTTGGAAATCAAAACTTGGACCTCTAGCGTAGCAGTCACGGTTAGAACCACTAGACTAATGTAGTCGCAAAGTTGTCGTAAGCGTGGCTGCTGGCAGTGAAATCCTGGATCAATTCCCATCGATCGCCGGTATTGTTTTAGGTCCCCAATCGAACCTTACGCTAACCAATGAGGCAGTGTTACGTTAAGATACCACAGGGACACCTATTATTAAAAAAAAAAGTTGTGAAAGAAACATAATTATCTAAATGTTACATACCTATACAGAACACAAGTGAGACACCAACCCAGCTACAGGCGATCTATCTCACGACCTTGAGCGTGGAGGAATGCCAGGAAAGAATGAGCGAACTTGCAGCAGGGTACCCAGTGGATGGCAGTCAGATATGTACCTACAAAGGTCGTGCCAAAGGGATTTGTAATGTAAGTCATAACTACATGATAATGATTAAATTTATGGCTAAAAAGGCCCCTATTGATATATTTTTTTATTCTATATACGAATCAGGACGACTGGTCAATGTGGCCAAGTTAACACCTCTGGCTAAAATTTCTTTGAATTTAGAAAATTGCAACAGCATACTCTGCTGATGCTTGGTAGTAAGGGAAAAATTGTATTAACCTCTACAAGGACCTTATACCCTCACCTATATGTCACTGAAAGTCGCCACAAAATTGGTTCAGTCGGTTCGGAGATTAGTCGGAACAAGGACACAGATAGACAAAAGTAAATTTATACAGATTGACCAACAATTTTAAAAATAAATACCTAGTTATTTCAAATGCATTAATTAAGTAAAAAGCCGTTATTTTGACATTACAAACAAACACTTCAATTAAATTTTATTAATGTGTCAATTAAACAACTTAAAGTAGTTAATATAATCAAAGACATTTAATACTTTACTACTACTATTAAATCTCTTTGTTAATAGTCATATGCACTTAAACAACTTTCAATGATTGACAGTCATGTTTAGGGACTTTCAACAACTTGAATTGTATTGAGTCATGTGTAATTTTATTCTTTGAGAGGCTCACTGTATCCTAACTTTACAAATCAGCGCAACTCAAGTGGGATTGGTCCGAATATGTTTGCTGCATTTCAGATGAGTTTTGGACTAAATGAACCACACGGTAGACCAGGGCGAAGGTGGAGGAATGAGCGTGCCTTCTACTGAAAGGGCTGGCCGGTATTGGCAGAAAATAGAGATTTGAGGAAAAGGGAGAGTAAGGCCTTTGCCCTGCAGTGGGACACTAAATGCTAGATATATGCGTCAACTGTTCTGTAAAGTTTTAAGGCGTTTATAGTGTAGAAAATTCTAATCTCTAGGGGACGCCGGAGTGGTAGGTGATATTTAACTCGTAACTTTTACAAATATTACAAACCGCACTCTTCACTCTTTTTGTTCTAGCTCTGACTATGAGCACGAGAGGGGAAGAACGGTGTCACAACTGATCCAGTTATCAGGTCACTCATATATATCTCTCATTACAGGGTGACTCCGGCGGTCCACTCGTAGCCAACCGCACTATGGTTGGCGTAGTCAGCTGGATTATACCCTGCGCGGTGGGCTTTCCTGACGTTTACACCAGGGTGTACCATTACAGAGGTTGGATTCAGCGTAAAATATCTGATTCTAAATGATATTAAAAATATATAAATGTGATATTTATAAGTCAGCTATTGGTTCAATATTGTATAATACTATATGGTGATGAGTAGATTAAAAACTTTTATCAATAAATCAGTTTGTCGCTTACTCCGGCCTTTCATTGACGTGTGGTTTATCTTAATATAATATCTTTATTAGTTGAAACCGTTCAGTGCAAGGTCCGAAATGGCCGGTCTACATATGCATCAGGTTAATCAATATACCTTGCTGAACGACAAAATCATAATTTGAAAGTTCCAATTTTAGGTAAAAACCATCGTGAGAGATTCGTTGAAGTGTGACCTCTCATCAGATTTTATCCAGAAAAAATCTTACGAAGAGTTGGTAAAACCAAATAAACGGAATTTAAATTTATTTTTTACTAAACTTGAGGAGTTACTATTATTAATAAATAAAAAAAGATTGGAGCGGATTATTTTGGCAGGTGACATCAATATTGATACATTAAAAAATAACAATATCACACTGGAACTTAAATGTTTACTACAAAGCTTTAATCTATCCTTAGCTCTAGAACAACCAACTCGACTGCAAAGTCAAACTTGTTTGGATAATTTTGCTCATAACTTTTCTGGGGGGTGTAAGACGGAAGTGCTAGAATTGTCCTTATCTGATCATACTGCGCAGTTATTAAAGTGTCCCATTGATAGATACTGTATACTTAAACATTGGCGTAAACTTCAAAGAGATTATGCAACTGAAAATATATTAAAATTTAGAAATTGCCTCGAAAGTCTAACGTTTTCTGATATGTATCAATCAGATGACCCAAATAAGGCATACAATTCATTTATCGAACCGTTTAAATTGTTTTATGATCTATGTTTTCCATCTAGGTTAGTTACTATAACAGTTACCAGAAAAATTAAGTGGATATCACGTGGACTTAAATTATGTAGCTCAAAGAAAAGAAAACTGCTATGGGAAGCCAGGCTCAAACCTACGCCAAGTAATAAATTAAAATGCATTAAATATAATAAATTATTTAAAAAAAATATAAATTTGACTAAACGATCGCAAAATAATTACAATATTAAAACGTCTAATAATAAAAATAAAACGACATGGCAAATAATTAAAAAATCTAAATTAAATGTATCTAATGATTCCGTAAATAAAATTATAATAGAGAATACAACTTTTGATGACCCTGAAATAATAGCTAATAAATTTAATGACCACTTTATAGATAAAGTTATACCAATTCCTGAGTCGGCAAATAATTCAACGAACCACATTACAAATAAAAGAAACTCATTTTTTATGTTTCCGAGTACTCCAATTGACATTTTCAATATTATTAAAGGCCTCAAAAATACAAATTTCAACAAATATTATTAAATCCATAGGTGACTTAACATGTGGACACTTAAGCTATATCCTGAACTTATGTATTACCCATGGTGTTTTTCCGGAAAGACTAAAAATATCAATAATCAAACCTTTATTCAAAAAAGGTAACAAGGATTCAATGCAAAACTACAGACCGATCGCACTTTTACCTATAATTTCTAAAATATTTGATAAGTATATCTACACCAAAATTTACTCATATCTTGAGAGAAATAATGTACTGTCTTAAGAGCAAAAAGGGTTTCGATAAAATATGACAATTAATATGGCCTTATATATGATTTTTTAAATACGGTAATGTCAAAAGTTGATTTAAGAAAACCGATCTGTGCTATTTATTGTGATATGTCAAGTGCATTTGATTATGTTGATTTTAATATTTTGATGAACAAACTTGACCGTTATGGTATTCGAGGAAATGTGTTAAACTTGCTGAATACATACCTCTCAAACAGAAAACAGTTAACTGCTGTTAAAAAGTTTAACATAAAAACAAAAAAGGAAAAAACATACTTGTCTAAGGAGCGTAAAATATCATTTGGGGTACCACAGGGAAGTGTTCTGGGCCCTTTGTTATTCATAATATATATTAATGACTTACAGTTATAAAGCATCCAATGACTCTTTTCGCGGATGATAGCACAGTAACTATTGCTCGTGATAAACTTGACTCTTATGAAGCAGATGTCAATAGTACTCTAACATAGATTATTTCATCGATAAGAATAATTTAAAAATTAATCTTGAAAAAACACAAATAATGCACTTCAGTCAAAGACAACCAAACCCTTGTAACATTGATATACAATACAAAAATAACAAAATCTTTGAACTGGAAAATGCAAAATTCCTTGGATTGATTATTGACAGGCAGTTAAATTGGAAGGCTCACATTGAAGCCCTCAGTAAACGCGTTAGCAGCTCCTCCTATGCCCTTTATAAACTTGCTCCAATGGTAAACACAGAGGCACTACTTACTGCCTATCACGGTATCGCTGCATCCGTATTGAGATACGGTATTATTTTCTGGGGTAACTCGACGCACAAAGATATTGCATTTAAGACACAGAAACGATGTATTAGAGCTATGTTTGGCCTCAAAGTAGCTGACAGTTGTAAATCTTATTTCAATAAATATAAAATCCTAACGCTTCCGTCTTTATATATTCTAGAAATCGCATTGTTTGTAAAATCAAATCCTCATTTATTTCCCAGTCTATCTGAGGTTGTTATTCGCAATAGACGTAAAAAATAATTTATGTATTCGTAGAGCCAATACATCTCTTATGTGGAAAAGCATATTCGGTTTAGCACCAAAAATTTACAATAAGATACCTAATTCTTACAAAGATTTAAATGTAAATTTGTTTAGAAAAAAATTAAAAGACCTTCTAAGCAAAAAGTGCTATTATAATTTGACAGATTTTATGAATGATACCTTTTAACATACAATTATTATTTTTTTATTCTGTATCCAATTATTATAATTCTATAAAAATGTACCAAATTTTATTTTATATTTTTAAGATTATTATTATTCTACAATTTTTTTGTTACTATTTGCACGCCACACATGGCAGAATATGATGTCGCTACAATAATATTATAAAAGACCTGTATTTTGTACCAAATAAAGATACTATTGACTATTGACTATTGACTAATCAAAAATTCTTCTCCAAAGGATCAACTTTTTGGAACCGTGCAACGAGAATCCATAACGTTTCATACACGTTTGTAGAAAAATATTCGATTTGAATGCGGAAACGTGATGTACGGCGTACCCCAAGGAAGTTTTGGCCCCAGTATTATTACAAATTTATGTCAATGACCTTTGCAGGATGACGCTCCGAAATTGGACAATCTATGCATCCGCAGACTGCAATTATAACATAAGGACCTACTTGGGATGCGGGCAAGTCAAAAGCAGAAATTGTTTTCACAAATACTGCAAATCACTTCCTCATGACCTTTTTATTACACCGGTCAGAATTATCTATCAGCGCGAAACTGCCTCATCAGTCTAGTGGTCTTCAGCGCGACTGCTATGCTAGAGGTCGAGCAAAGTGTTATTTGGTTTTTCTATGAAATTTTCAGTAGCAGCTCGGAGTCTAAATTTGTGGCCGTTTAATGTCAATAGGCTCGCCCCTTTACATGGGATCAAAACATAACGGCAAAATGTGGGTGTACATATGTACACTTCTGCCTTATCCTTATCGTATGTTATGTTTATCAGTATGATACCCTCAAAATTGAAGGTTCAACACCGGCCGCGGCAAGTGTGCGATCCACGCCCGCGGTAGTACCACGCCTTCCGCGCACGCGCCCGTGGCCTTCCTGCGCATAGTATAGGTTACCGCCAGCAGCTGAGGTCGTAGTCAGCAGCGTACTACCGCACACCTCCGCATGCTTCTCTACGGCTTCTAGGGGTAGTGCAGTCCAGTCTCCTTGTATTCTATCTTTACGCAAATATTCTAAACGCATTGCATCGTTAGCTAGGCGTAAAACGAACTGATCCCTGAGGTTTTCCATCAGGTGGTTTCCCTTAGGTTTTTCTTACACCTTCCCGAATTACAGGTTGCTGCGAGGTATTTAAGGTCCCGTAGACATTTCGTGAAGGGCTCATCGGTGCACTGTCTGCACAGTCTGAACACATGGCGTCCGGCAAATTGGGATCGTTGCAATTGCAACTCGTATTGCAAATCGTAAAACTCAGATGGGTTACACGACTGAGGGAATGTGAGGCTAGGCGGTGCGCACAGCAACTCTCTATTCCGACCCACAAGTCTGAAGCATTTAGAGGCAGTTTTCGGTATGCAGCATCTAAGATTTGGAATAACCTACCACCCCCACTGCGACAAATAAATACTCTAACCACATTTAAAAAAAAATTACGGCAGTACCTCATTAATGCACAGTGTGGATTGGGTAACGTGAATATTAATTTGTCAATAATCATATAAGTAATTGCAATCCTTAAGTAAATTATATGTATGATCATATATGTATAATCAAATTGGATGTATCAAACCACGAAGCGCTTGTTCTTTTATATAATTATTTATAAATTTTATATGATTAGTATTATTCTGTTCTATTCTATTGATAAGTATTTTAATATGTTATAAAATTAAGTAATACAACGACCATAATTTGAAGTTAATAACACACAAAAACACACTACACACACACATACACACAATACACACATGACGAGTACCGCATCCACTATTTTGACATCCGTGGAGCATTTGCACAGGTCTCAGATGAAAACCAGCGTCAAGTAGGTAGGTTATCCTCTTGACATTAAGCTGATCTGGGTTACTTTTTGGCCCAGCCGTGAGACATTCAGACATTGCCTTTTCGTACGACTATTATAAATCTGTAATCTGTATATCTGTAACTGATATATTAATTAAAAACTTATGTAATGTACAAACTGTATCTACCTACTGTCTCCTGTGCTGTTGGCTAAATAAACCTTTCTTTCTTTCTTCTTTCTTTCAATTCCAAAGATCGGCAACTAGTTTCACCAACTCTTCGTAAGATTTGTTCTGGATAAAATCTGACGTACAGAGGTCGCACATCAACAAATCGCCCCGATCGTGGGTGATTATTACCTTGCATTGTAAATTTCAAATTATCATTTCGTCGTTCAGCAAGGTATATTGATTAACCTGACACATGTAGGCCGGCCTCAGTTTGGAACTGAAACTGAACGGTTCTAACTAATAAAGATATTAGGTATATTAAGGCGATTCACACACTATCCCGCTCTACGCTGCGCGTAAATTCGTTTTGTGTGTGTAGTACTTCGTGTGTTTTAAATACAAAGAGAGATACTTTTAAAACAACGTAAAAACACACCCTCCCGTATTATGCTGCATAATACGATGCAGTGTGGGAACCGCCTTGGATAAACCACACGTCAATGAAAGGCAAGATTTAGCGACAAACTGATTTATTTATATAATACGTTTTAAATCTACCCATCACCATATAATATCATACTTGTGTTCACAATATATTATGAATATGACATTTAAATATTTTGTTGGAAAAATACAGATGTCTACTAATATATTTTTAATGTAATTTAGAATAAGATATTTTAGACAGGATCCACTTTTTGTAATAGTACACGCTGGTGAAAACGTCAGGAACGCCCACCGCGCAAGGTACAAGCCAGCTGAATATGCCAACTACAGTGCCGTTGGCTACGAGCGGACCACCGGAGTCACCCTGTAATGAGACATGTATATGAGTGACCTGATACTTAAATCAGTTGTGACACCGTTCTTCCCCTCTCATGCAGTCAGAGCTAGGGCAAAAAGTGAGTAGGGAAAATGCGGTTTGTAATAGTTACTACAAGTTAAGTATCACCTACCACAGACTCCCGCCTCCCCTAGAGATCGTGAATTTTCCACACGATAAACACCTTAAAACTTTATAGAACAGTTGACGCATATATCTAGCCTTTAGTGTCCCGCTGCAGGGCAAAGGCCTCACTCTGCCTTTTCCATACATCTCTATTGTCTGCTAAACAAGGCTAGCCCTTGTGGTAGAAGTCACGCTCGTTCCTCCACCATCACCTTGGTCTACCGTGTGGTTGGTCTAGCCTAAAACTCGTCGGATATGCGATGAACATGTTTGGACCAATCCCACTTGAGTTGAGCTGATTGTTTAAGTTTAGAACAGTTGAGATACCACTCCAAGGATGAAATTTCACATGACTCTATACAACTTCAAGTTGCTGAAAGTACCTGTGGGGTATATAATATATGTGTGTTATACAGGGTGTTTGGAAGGTCGATGAAAAGCCGTTAACCGGAGCTAGTATGTACTTTTTAGAACTATTTGAACCGAACTTATGTTAGAGGAAGTGTGGCTATTTTTTTTAACGAATTTTATTGATTTTTTATGAAAAAAGCCAAAATTTTTAGTTAGTTGCAAATAATGGCCGATTTGAAAGATAAATTATTTATTTATTATTTTATTTTATTAAAGTAATGTGTAAACAATCTAATGAAATATGATTAAATGCATCTGTGTCATGTAACAATTATTTTACAGATATTAAAAGTCAATGATTTTTTTTAGGATTTAAGAATACTGATTTGTGACGGCATTAAAAAAAAACACGGATGGTGCTTTTTTTATTCAAATATATTTAATAACATGCCTGGTTATTGTTCTTTCTTTTGAGGTATCAATTACGTTGATAGCTCACAAATTATTGAAATTAGGACCAACAAACCAAATTGAGGGTGAACATTTTTTCCGACAGGTAAAACGACTTTCGTATTTAAAAATATATTTTTTTTGTTGGAAATGATAAAATAAAAGCTTTTAATTGTAAGTATTATTTTGCTAGTTCGAAATTAAATTGTGGAGACTCCTCTAATAAAGGCCAATGCGTGACGCGGGCGATGGCAATAAAGTTGACCTATTCAGGTAGTGCGCCTAACCTCGCGTTCCCACTGACGACAAAACATGTTGTAAACTACCTATTCCTCACAATGTTTGAGAGTTAGAGTAAGATAGATATTTGCAACATGTTTTGTCGTCCGTGAGAACGCGGGGTAATAATAACAAAATGGCGATATGTTAATACATTTACAGAAAAAGTACGTTATTGGTAAGGTAATAGTGACATGAAACAAGTCACTATTATTTCGTCAGGGTCAGTGACCACCCGTTTTTTTAAGGGACGCTAGTATACTTACTTACTCGAGTAACAACTATGCTTGTGACTGGACGTTATCTCCTTATTGACAATTCACCGTGTTAAGTAGTCGTGCGCGTGTTTATTTTAGACTCTTGACTTCTTGTTTTAAGTTGGACGTTTAGTGCGCGACTACGCCATTTTTGTATTAGTTAAGTGACTGGCTACTTTGACCCGACCCGACTCCGCTTGACTTTTATCTGTAGGGTGGGGCCAAGGCACTAGTTTATAAGAATGTGGAAATAAACACAAAAGAAGAATTGATTGGGATAATTAATTCAGCATTTCAAACAATGAAACTGGAGATGAACTTAAAATTAACAACAAGAGAAGTGTGGAGACGGGCCCGTGCTTGTGTTAAAAACTGCGGCGAACATTTTGAGCATGAATAATAAATTATTTTAATGAAAATTTTGTTTCAATAATTTCGTCTTAAACTTTTTTATTTCCTCCCCCAATTTGGTTTGTAGGTCCTAATTTCTATAATTTGTAAGCTATCCGCATATTTGATACGTCCAAAGACAGAACAATAACCAGGCATGTTTTTAAAAATATTTGTGTGTTTTTTTTTTAATGACGTCAAAAACAGTTATCTTAAATCTTTAAAAATATAATTGACTTCAAATATCTGTAAAAAAATTGTTTCATGACATAGATGCCTTCATAATGTTTTATTAAATTGTTTAACTATTACTTTAATAAAATAAAATAATAAATAAATAATTTATCTTTCAAACTGGCCATTATTTGCAACTAACGGAAATATTTTGGCTTTTGTCATCAAAAATCATTTAAATTCGTTTAAAAAAAATAGTCACACTTCCGCTAACATAAGTTCGATTCAAATGGTTCTAAATAGTCTATACTAGCTCTGGTTAACGGCTTTGCAGCGACCTTCCAAACATCCTGTATATAGGTTATGTATGGTAGGTGTAACTGTATCAAGACTTGCGTGGCAGGGCCAGTCGTTTGCTAACAGCCTGCTGCGTAAGGCGTAATAAACATATGGACATAAATCGCATTTCATTTATCGCCCTTATACAGTACCTAAACTGGTGACCCACCGACGTTAAGAACAGTAAAAATTTTGTGGAGAAATTCATAAGTGATAGTTATTTTTGTTTTGGTTTCAATTTCTTTGGTACTGAGGGCAGCGCGTGTGTAAATTATAAAATCAAGGTTAAATGAATCAAGGTCAAATAATAGTAAGCGACTCTAGGCACGCAGACGACAATGTTCAGTTCTCCACCGTTACCTGAACCGGCGCCAGGGACCAGCCAAGGAACAATATCAAAAGTGAAAGAAGAATTGGAGTCTTCAGGGATGACACTAGCTGCCATCAGCGTGTCCACAAAACTGCCAGAATTTTGGGTGGAAATGCCGCGCCTTTGGTTCGCCCAATTCGAGGCGGTTATGGCCCCACAAAAACAGGGAGAGGAGGCGAAATTCAATATGGTCATCTCAAAGCTGACGAGAGACTCCATACAGCAAGTCAGCGATCTCGTGACGTCACCGCCAGCTAACAATAAGTACGCCACACTAAAAGAAAGATTGCTTCAGATTTATGAGGAGAGCCCGGAAAGGCAGTTTCAGAAGCTGGTTTCCAAACTTGAACTCGGTTCACAGAAACCCACGCATTTACTACACAGGATGAGGGATTTAGGTCGCATGACACAGGTGTCTGATCAAACCTTGAAGAGCCTGTGGTTGTCTAGGATGCCTACTTCAGCGCGGGCAGCCATCACGGTGTGCTCGGACCAGTCTCTAGACAGCTGAGCTGCAATCGCGGACAAAATAGTCGAAAACAGCAAGTCATACGAAATAATAAACATATGGCGTAATAAACATATGGACATAAATCGCATTTCATTTATCGCCCTTATACAGTACCTAAATACTTAAACATGACTATTGTGGGCAAGATGATCTGAGCCCATCATATTATGCTGTTTATATTATTTTTTTTTTTTTGTGTGAACATCTTATTGTTTTCTTTTATTATACTTGGATATTAAATGCTGTATCCACGAGAACACTGCCGACAAACTGTACTGCAGTTTGGCAGAAGAATTGTGTTACTTTGTATGTATAATATCCATGAATAAACGAATAAAAAAAAAAAAAAAAAAAAAAAAATTAACTACTTTAACTAATTTAGAGGACACGTGACTATAAAACACTAAGTTGTTCAAAAGACACTTAAATAAAATTTCATTGAAGTGAAAAATATGAAAGTATGAAGGTGCTTACTTTCATATGCATTAAGTAAGAAGGTAGGGTCTCCTCTACTTCCTTGTAGAGGTTAATACTCTTTGTCCCCTTCTAACATGTATCCGCAGCGAATGCTGTTGCAATTTTCAAAATTAACGTGAAGTGTTAACTTGGGCATATTTCCCAATTAGTCGTTTGTATTCGTTTATTGAATGATTTTTTTATATTAAAAGAACTGAACTTTTAACTCTGAATTGAACTTTTTCACCATAAATGATTATCATGTAGTTATGACTTACATTACAAACCCCCTTGCCACGACCTTTGTATGTACATATATGACTGTCATATACTTGACCGCTCACTCTCATTCTGCGCATTGTTTTCTGGCATTCACCCACACTCAAGGTCGTGACGTTGATCGCCTGCAGATGGTCTGGTCCATGTCCTTTCTCCTGTATAGGTATGTAACATTAAGATCATTATAAATATTCCTTTCAAAACTTCTATTGATATAAAATATTTTGTTAAACTTGTCCAGAGCTGTCCACGTATTATTTTAACCTAACGATACGCAAGACTGCCTCGTTAATAAGCGTAAGGGTCTATTGGGGACCTAAAACAATACCGGCGATCGGTGGAAATCAATCCAGGATTTCACGGCCAGCAGCCACGCTTACGACAACTTCGCAACTATATTAGTCTAGTGGTTCTAACCGTGACTACTACTCTAGAGATCCTAGGCTTGATTCCCAGGTCGAGCATAGAGTTATTGGGTTTTTCTAGAAAATTCTCAGTAGCAATTTGGAGTTTGGAATCTGGATTTGTTCTCGTAAAAATGTACTGGTGAATTGTGAGTGCATTTATAGTACATCTCTGCCTTACCGAAGAACTACACTGCCTTACCGAGAATACAGGCGTGATGGTATGTCAAATTCATATTTATAGCAATAGTAATAAATGAATCTAAACTTGCAGTAGTTCAACAATATAAAAAAACAACTATCGTTAACTTTGCTAATTTTGTCAATGCTAGGAAATGGAGTACAAACTCAATAAAAAGATGATAGAAGTAAACTCACGCTGAGTTGCCCCCATCCAGTCGCCAAGACTGTTACTCCAGCGCCTGTATCCTTGTCAGGTAGCCGTATAGGCTGAACGCGGGCATTGAACCTGATGTTCTCAAGCACCTTAATGACGCAAATGTCATTCTTGAGTGTCTTACGGTCGAAGTCTTCGTGCATATTGATAGACCATAACTTATACTGGTAACCCCCGACCTTGAGATCGATTGTACCAGCTACTATTTTTATTGAGTCCGTTGTTTTCCTGTAAAGAGAAATATTATAAATTTTATTAAATAGTCATGGTTATTTGCATGGGATTAAAATGGTAGCGAGTGAATTGCCATAACCGGGCACAAGCCAATATCCAAGCTGCTACTGATAATTTCATAAAAAAGTCCCAATAACACTTTGTACGTAGTAGACGCGCTTACTACCGCATCTTGCATAGTATAATATTGGATGTTTATGGCACGTGGTGTGGGAATCATTTTCTCAATTTGTAGGCAATACCGACATCTACCGACACCTAAGGATAAAAACCGGTTGTCAGGCTTTTCGGGCTTCCGGCCAGATATTGTCCGCTTTTGCCGAAAGGTCTAAAATAATCATCCATCTATAGTATGACTGCGGCAAGCGTAACATTATCTGTGGCTCTATTGATCATCCTAATTATTAAAAAAAATTAAAACCCCATACGTTTTACAGCAATGTGCGGCTGTCAGTATCCATCGCTCATTCAGAATAGCCCCTCCACAGAAGTGGATATTGGATTTGGCATATCTCAGCGACACCTGCCAGGGTGCAAGATATTCTTGGGCATCCTGTCCTCCCACAATGCGCGTACTAAGTGCGTCGGATGCTTCCTCAGGACGAAGCTGAGTGTCACTCGCTACTTGCAGTATGTAACCTGAAGTAAATAAATGTATTTTTTTTTACTTTACGAGCATGCATATGGGTCGCACATTCCTAGTATTCTTATTTACCCTTCGTGCTGAGCTAAATACTTATGTTACAAGTGGTTTCACATCAGTAGTGCAATGTGTGAGTTTCGAACCGGAAACCACATCATCGTAAGTCCAACGCCCTAGCCATTAGGCTACCTGCGTCCCTCTGGTTAAGTACATCGGACGCTTTAAGCTACCGAGACCACTGGCATTGATGTCGAATTCCTTTTCCACATTTTCGGTTTGATTTAATTTAAAGTTCTGACAAAATTCTCAATTCACCGACGTATTACAATTTATTTATCTGCTTTAATAACGATTTCAACAGGACGATCCGCCTTATAGGAGGAGTTAATTTAAACGTTTTTTTTTTTCAAAATATGTTTTGTTTGTAAAGGCTCAAGACAGTCCAAAAATCCCTTCAGGTAAATGTACCAGTAATTGACTCAATAGAGAGAAAAAACTCACCAGGTCGAAATTTCTCTTCATTTTTTAAATATTCGTTCGTTCTCAGAGACGTAAATTAAAAAATATGAAGGCAAAATTCGACCTGGCGGGTGAGACTCGCGGTGGTTTAGCGGTCATAGTGTCTTGTGTACCTAACCAGAAGACGCATGTTTGAATACATTTCATAGAAAAAAAAAAGTAGTAGAACCTTTTTGAGTCAGTAACAATCAATAAATAATTGATCTATCATTAACTTGAATACACACGAATTATTAAAAAATATATCGATGGCCCCACAGAATAAACGTGCAAGAGCTCTTACACAAATATTTATTTATTGCATTTTTCGTTTCTTTGACCTATGCAACACCTTCTCAATTTTTTGTATTAATTTTTGACTTAAATATACGCCTATTATATCATTTGATTCCTTTATTCTAGGGAAAAATCATGCAATTATATCACAAGAATAAAACTATATGCTATTGTTAAACGCTTTTTAGGTCCCTGAGTTCACACGAATAAACGTGTTAAAACAAGCAAATGTTTGAGAGGACTTGGGTACTTCTTCGAGTTTGTATAATAGCAGCTTACACGTTTATTCGTGTAATGACGCACTCAATTTTTATTCCTAATGTGTCATTTTGTGGAATGAAAGTTTTAAAATATATTTTTATTTAAAATTAAAGTATTGCATTGCCTCCTACGGTATTTAATCGGATTGTTTATAGCATTAAGTGTTCAAATACTAGTGTTTTGGTCTTAATAGTTAAAGTTTATGCATAGTCAGGCCCTTAACCCAGCCACCCAACTCGAGCCTCCTGAGGTGTTGGTCGAGGCTCTTGGCGATAAGTCCATTGACTGTAACGACTATCGGCACAATGATGGCCGAGTCCACATCCCACATGGCGACCACCTCGTGAGCAAGGTCGAGATATTTCAACTGCTTCTCTCTCTCAGCCTTCACGAGGTTTTCGTCATGCGGGACGGTGACATCGATAATCATTGTGCGGCGCGCTGATCGATCTATTACCACTATATCAGGCTTATTGGCTACAATAGTCCTGTCAATGATAATAGATCGATCCCAGTATACAACGTGACATGGTCATTCTCGGGAACTGGGTCGGGCGCATACTTGTAATACGGTACCTCAGAATCCACAAGGCCGTATTTTAAAGCAAGTTGCTGGTGGATAATCCTGGCCACTTGGTTATGCCTGTGCAAATACTCGCCGTTAGCTAGACGAGAACACCCAGAAGTAATATGCCTGATAGACTCACCGGGACAATGGCATGCCCGACATATGTCGATCGTCCCGTCCTTCATGATATACTTCCGGTAGTTGTTCGTCAGCATAACTTCATCCATAATTGCACAGACCGAACCCTCGGTTTCCCCGAAGAGGTCACCGAAGCGTAGCCAGGCCACGGACGCTAGAAAATCTACGTCGGGCCCATGAAGGGCACGGAAAAAGCGTCCGTGAAGCTCCTTGCTCTGCCATACTTCCTTGCGGTCGGTGGTACTAAGCACCACAGGTTTGCGCCAGTTCTCTTTAGCCAAAGATAGCGGGGTGAGTCCCTTGTCCACTGCGACCACATCTCGGTGCATACCCACGTCTGCCTTGAGAAAATATTCTCTGAGACTGCATATCTCCCGGTTGTGGAGGGCCTTAGTATTTAAAAAACCTCGACCCCCGCACTTCCGCGGGATGTACAGCCTCATTAGAGACGAACGTGGGTGATGCATCCGGTTTGCGGTCAACAGCGACCGGACTCTCCTATCCAAGGCGTCCAACTCCGTCTGGGTCCACTTGAGTATGCCAAAGGAGTACATCAGGACCGGCATGACCCAACCGTTAAAGGCGCGCACCTTGTTGCCGCCTGACAAAGAGCTATTAAGTACCTTTTTCAGGCGGCCAAAGAAGAGCTCCTGTAACGTTTGTTTCATGTCAGCCCCGTTAATGCCTAACCCCTCTGACATACCCTGGTATTTGTAGGTATCAGTTGCGGAGAGTGATCTCAGGTTTATAGAATCTGAGAGTTGTAGTTGTTATTATTATTATTATTAAATAAGAGTGTTAACCCCTACTATATAACTTCCGAGTATTATGTTTTCTAAATGTCTTGGCATCATAGAAAGTAAGTACCTATTCTTGTTAAAAATATTTACATAAGTAGGTAACTCTTATCTTCACTTACCTATTCATTTAAGCCAAGACAACAAAAACCGAAGCTGTTGCATAGCTGACTTTAATCTTACTTTTTAAAGTATGATCTGTCTTGAAAACTGGAGATATATCTGGCACCGAAACATTATAAAAGTAGTCATTTGATTGTCATCATGAAAATCCTGATTTTCTTTTATTAACTTACTATGTCTATGTCATTGGCAAGAACTATAAGTAGGTGATTTTGTTGATAGTTATTTAAATAACTAAAGATACCTCTCTCTCCCTTTACATAAGGATTTGATAAGTTTGTGTGATTCACGAGCCATACCAGACCATTACCAAACTTTTATAGAAACTTAGTTCCTTTGGACAATTCGATCTCTGTCACCAATGATAGTGACGGAGATTAGAAGATTAAGTATTTCAGATTACGATATGATTAGTTTTTTTTATGTTATCAGTTCAAGCTAATAGGTAGCTATTTCCTAATCATGAAAGAGATTTAAGTTGTTTACTTTGTGATTATTATTTAGTTTTTATGCAAGTTGATAGTTACTTTATTATATTCTTATTTTATTAAACCTTTTTCTTTTATTTCAACCTTTCACTTAATTGATGAAGTTTACACTATTACACCATGCAATAACAAAAGTATAATACATAAATGAGAATCGATCTTATGAACATTGATATAAATGCATTTTATCTTTACAATAATCAAACAATACAGTAAGTTACTGTAAACAATCGTGCTTATGCTTGTAACTAGGTATTAAAGAAACTTGATTACTGTCGAATAATAGTGTAATATAATATTATTAGTTTTGTTTGTTGACACTTTACACGAATAACCGTGTAATGAAAGTTTACTGTTATCTAGTCATAGAAATTAACAAGAATAAAAAAATAAAATGGTTTTTCATAAATTGTCGGAAAACCGTTTAAATTAAAAATAAATAAAAAATCGAATGTAATAATATATTTTTTTATCTTTAATTTGATATAATTTGTTTAACCCTATATACTTCCAAACAACAGTTATTCAAGTTTAATCGTTTTTATTTTTTCCTGAAAAGTTGTGGTTTTTGACTTACACGTTTATTCTGTGGGGCCATCGATATAATACTAAATACACATAATTTTGGTCTTATATTGTACATATTATTATTGATATTTGCGATTTTTTTATAATTAGCCTTAATTATTCATAAACGTAGAATATTTATAATTAAATTAGGTACTTACCAAACACTTGGAAGACACAAAAGGCGAAAATAATTTTCAACATTTTCGTGAAAAAACGTTAGCTTTTTGATAAAACTAAGACATATGAACGCTACACGCTGAATAATGCGCTTATATACTTGTACAACACAAGGACATTAGAATACCTATGCATTCAGGTTTTAGCGATCCGTACTTACTTGAAAATAAAATAAGAATGTTCCGTATCTAAATAGGTCGCTCAGTCGTTTTTAGTAACGTATGGAGGTATTAAGTTGAAATTGATATCAAATAATAAGGTCTACGGTCCCATGGAACTGTAAAAAAATAAATCAACGCAATAAAAAAATACGGTTATCTACGTATATTTATTATTTATGACAATACGCATGTTTCGAAACTCGCCACAAGTAAATAGAAACCTATAGGGTAAATCCTGACAATTCGCACGAAGCAAGGACAACAAATCAGAAAAATCGTGAATCTAAACTGGTAGAGGTAACCCTGCGTTTTCACTGACGACAAAACATGTTACAAACATCTAACTCTATCTTACTCTCAAAGAGTGAGTGAAATAGCCCTTCGGGGAATACAGGCGTGATGGTATGCTCAATAGGACTATATAGACTAGACTAAATATTCAGTGAATCCTTTAAATTTCTATCAAATTTAAAAGAATCAACTTATTTATAGCATTCATTCGATGAAGTAAGGCTTTCTTACAAAATTAATGATAGATAATACAAAGAGGAAAAGACGAAAAATTTACGATTAAATTAATGAATTCCTCACAAATCGTAATCGGTAACTAAATCGTAATCTATTAGTTTTGATAGTCATACGTCACCCTGATAAAGAGCAAAAATAAATTAAATTGCGATCAACATTTTTGTTTGAAAAAGCTCCCAATTTCTGCTATATAACTGTTTTAAATCGCTTTGATCCAAAACGCCAACTATCTCCGGAATCTCCGCTCAGCTTCGCCTCGCAACCACCACAACCAGGACAACCTCGGAACTCGGAGGCTGGAGTTGCGTCGATCTCAAGCAACGAGAACTAAGTACTCTCCACCGACGCCGCTACAACTTGTACGAGTTGTACGCCGGCGGGGAGGTTTGCGATTGCTTAGGACCACAAGGTCCAATAAAATAATTATAACGATAACTGTTTATCTCATGATGTGTCAAACTAAGGTAGACTTTCTCACAATTAGTTCTGAAAATATAGGCCAAAATTCTAGATCTTCCGTTTTTCTAAAAAATCATCACGACCATTTAAAAACAAAGCGTAGTAGCAATATTGATCGCACATTACTAATATTTGTTAACCCGTGGTACTAAGCTAAATACCTGTATTACGAGTGTGTTCACGTCGGTAGTGCAATGGGTGGGTTTCGAACCGGCAACACCATGATCGCAAGTCCGACTCCCTAGCTGTTAGGATACCACCGCTGCCGCTGCATTAATTAAACAGGAAAAGTAAGTATTTAATGCCAATTTAAGACAGATAAGGGCCCCATATATTGGATGGTCTTGACATTTATTCTAAATTATAGTGAGCACTATCGTAGATTTATGGCTTCGTCTAGACACATTATCTATACCCGTGCATGTTAACTTGGGTGCACTACTGGAATTTTTAGTCCATATAAAAGATAAGCCTACATTTCCCCGCCTTTCTACTGACGACACAATATGTTGCAAACAGCTACCTATCCCGCTCACTCTTCTAGAGTTAGAGAGATGTTTACAACATGTTTTGTCGTCAGTGAAATACGTGGTTACGATGGAGAATGTCATCATTGTTCTACCCTTTTTCTAAGTATAATTTGAATTGATTTTGACCAGTCTTACCTACAGATATATATATCTTCATCGTCATCATAACAGCCATTTTTTTCTGGATAAAATCTGACGAGAGGTCACACATCAACGAATCTCCTACGATGGTTTTTACCTAAAATTGGAACTTTCAAATTATCATTTTGTCGTTCAGCAAGGTATACTGATTAACCAGATGTATATGTAGACCGGTCATTTCGGACCTTGCACTGAACTGTTTCAAATAATAAAGATATTATATTAAGATAAACCACACTTCAGAAAGGCCGGAGTTAGCGACAAACTGATTTATTGATAAAAGATTTTAATATACTCATCACCTTATAGTATTATACAATATTGAACCTATAGCTGATATGTTATGCTGACTTATAAATATCATATTTATATATCGAACCTCTGTAATGGTACATCCTGGTGAAAACGTCAGGAAAGCCCACCGCGCAGGGTATAATCCAGCTAACTACGCCAACTATAGTGCGGTTGGCTTCGAGCGGACCGCCGGAGTCACCCTGTATGAGAGATATATATGAGTGACCTGATAACTGGATCAGTTGTAACACCGTTCTTCCCCTTTCGTGCTCGTGCCAGGGTTAGAGCAAAACGAAGGGAAATGCGGTTTGTAATAGGTACGAGTTCTATATCACCTACCATTGCGGCACCTCCTGGTGATTCATTAGAATTTTCCACACTTTATACGCCTTAAAACTTTACAGAACAGTTGACGCATATATCTAGCCTTTAGTGACCCACTGCAGGGCAAAGGCCTCACTCTCCCTTTTCTCACATTTCTATTGTCTGCTAATAAAGGCATACCCTTTCGGTAGATGGTACGCTCATTCCTTCACCTTCGGTCTTCCACCACCTGGTCTACCGTGTGGTTCATTTAGTCCAAAACTCATCTGAAATGCAGAAAACATATTCCGACCAATCCCACTTGATTTGCGCTGATTTGTAAAGTAAAGATACAGTGAGCCTCTCAAAGGATGAAATTACACATGACTCTATACAACTTCAAGTTGTTGAAAGTACATCAACATGACTATCAGTCACTTAAAGTTGTTTAAGTACCTACACATGACTATTAACAAAGAGATTTAATAGTAGTAGTAAAGTATTAAATGTTTTTGACTATTAACTTTAGAAATAAAATTATTGATAATTATTGATACTGTTTATAAATTTGATATTACTATTGATACGACTATTTTTGTGTCAACATTGTCTCATATATTTATAAGGCGAATGTTAGTGGCAGCGTCGGGAGAGGTCGCCCTAGAAGGACGTACACCGATCTTATCGGCGAGGTTCTCCAAAAAGGTCAGGTGCGTAGTACTCGCAACCGGCGCGTGTGTATGAAAAGATGTATGAATGTGGAAGAAGCGAAAGAGATATGCAAGAGTCGTAGCAAGTGGCAGTCCATAGTTTCTGCCTACCCCTGTGGGAAAAAGGCGTGAGTGTATGTATGTATGTATGTACATTGTCTCATATAAATAATACTGTATGATTTCATTTGTCCCAACATTTTTATTGCTTAAATAATGTCTTAGTATTGTTCCAATGTCCATTTTTTTTCTTCTCTTTAAATATTGTTATAATTTTTTATCTACTATTTGCATTTAAGATACTGTTTTAATTTAATTAAATTTGCATGATGTGGTCTCCTTTGATTGAGAGGACACAAGGCAATTTGTCTTGTCTATGTATAATAAGTACTGTACTTCTTGTTGGAGATAAATAAACTACTTTAAGTTGTTTAAAGGACACATTAATAAAATTCGATGAAGTGTTTGTTTGTAATGTCAAAATAACAGCATTATTATAGAGACTATCATAAGAGTTAGTAGTTTCACTCGTTCCCCGGACTGCCCACATAACACCGCACTATCTATCTCTTATGCAGGGCTGGGATTCCCGATACTCCTCTAGCACCTTGTAGGAGTTAATCTCTTTTTCCCTTACTTACAAGTATCAGCAGAGCATGCAATTGCAATTTTCAAAATTCAAAGAAATTTTAGCCAGAGGTGTTAACTTGGCCACATTGACCAATTGTCGTCCTGACTCGTATATAGAATCAAATTTTCATATCAAAGGGGACCGTTTTAGCCATAAATTTAATGATTATCATGTAGTTATGACTTACATTACAAATCCCTTTGTCACGACATTTGTAGGTACATATCTGACATATTATGACATACAACTGCCATCCACTGGGTACCCTGCTGCAAGTTCGCTCTTCTTTCCTGGCATTCATCCACGCTGAAGGTCGTGAGATAGATCGCCTGTAGCTGGGTCGGTGTCTCACTTGTGTTCTGTATAGGTATGTAACATTTAGATAATTATGTTTCTTTCAAAACTATTTTTTTTATTATAGGTGTCCCTGTTGTGTCTTAACGTACACTGCCTCATTGATTAGCGTAAGGTTCAATTGGGGACCTAAAAATACCGGCGATCGGTGATCGATCCAGGATTTCACTGCCAGCAGCCGCGCTTACGACAACTTTGCGACTACATTTTAGTGGTTCTTACCGTGACTGCTACGCTAGAGGCCCTAGGTTTGATTCCCAGGTCGATTAGTGTTATTGGGTTTTTCTAGGAGCAATTCAGAGTTTGGAATCTGGTTTTGTTCCCGTAAAAATGTACCGGCGAACTGTGGGTGTAGCTTTATTGTAAATCTCTGCCTTACCCTTGGGGGAATACAAGCGTAATGGTATGTCAAAGCCATATTTATAGCAATAGTAATTAAATAATTAAAACTAATATGCAGTCGTTCAACAATTTACATAAAATAACAGCTATCGTCAACTTAGCTGTTTTGTCAACGCTAGGAAATTGAGTATAAACTCAACATAAAGATAGACAGAAGTAAACTCACGCTAAGTTTACCCCATCCGGTCGCCAAGACTGTTTCTCCAGCGCCAGTATCTTTGTCAGGCAGCCGTATAGGCTGAACGCGGGCACTGAATCGGATGTCCTTCACCACCTTATTGACACAAATGTCGTTGGTGAATGTCCTTTGGTTGAAACCTTCGTGCATAATGATTGACCTTACTTTATACCGGTCACCCCCGACCTTGTACCGATGGTTTGTACAAACTACCACTATCATTGAGTCTTTTGTGAACCTGTAAAGAGAAATATTATAAAATGTATTAAGTAGTCATGGTTATTTGCCCGGGGACAGGGAATAAAACGGTTGCGAGTGAATTGCCTTAACCGGACAAACCAAAATCCGAGCTGCTACTAACAATTTCATTAAAAAAACAATAACCCATTGTGCGTAGCAGAGTCGCTTACGACAGCATCTCGGTGCTTTTGCCGTGAGGGCCTTTCAGTCTAAAATAATCATCCATCCATAGTATGACTGCGGCAAGCGCACCATTACCGTGGATCGATTGATCACCGTAATAATGACTAAGCTCCTCACTAAAAAGAGTGTGATATATGTCCATAGAAAAAGTTTACAAGCCCATACCCTTCCATGCAATGTGCGGCTGTCAGTATCAATTGCGAACCCACGATGGCCCCTCCACAGAAGTGGAAATTGGAGTTGATAGTTCTCAGCGACACCTGCCAGGGTGCCAGATGTCCTGGGGCATCCTCTCCTCCCACAATGCGCGTACTAAGCGCATCGGATGCTTTCTCAGGACGAAGCTGAGTGTCACTCGCTACTGGCAGTATAAAACCTGAAAGTAAATAAGTGTTTTTTTTTTTAACTTTTAGCATGCATGTGGGTGGCACATTACTAGTATTTTTGTGAACCCCTTGTGCTAAGCTAAATACTTATGTTACAAGTGGTTCCACCTCGGTAGTGAAATGGTTGAGTTTCAAACCGGCAACCATAATTATTATCGCAAGTCCGACGCCCTAGGCTCATGCCTAGGGCGACTTGCGTCGGCTTGCGTCGACTTGCGTCGGCGGTAGAATCATTCTACTGCCACCACTTCTAAATTAAATTCTTCGTTTAAATTTTTTTTGTTCGTCATACACACGGCTACATGTCAACCTATACAAAATCAGATTAAGCTGATCTCGCATTGTATAGGCTTACTATAATATGAAAGACCAACTTAAATTGATTTTGTATTGCTTGATGTGTAGCCGTGCGTACGCATCCGTCTGGTTAAGTACACTTAATGCTTTTCCAATTTATTAAGCTACCGAGACCACTGCCTGTGATGTTGAATTCCTCTTCCAGATTGTCAGTTTGATTTAATTTGAAGTTCATTTAGAGGATTATGACAAAAATATGTCGGTGTATTGAAAAATTTGTCAGTAAATGAAAATTATTGTATTTATTTATCTGGTAAAATAACGATTTCTACAACAGATCCGTCTTAATAGAGCAGTTTAATTTATCGTTGATCTTCAAACTGCTTTTAGTTAAAATTATAATTTAAAATGCTTTACTTTTTCCACCTTTTTACTTACTTTTACCACCTCATTTTTTTACTGTTCGTTTGTTCTCAGAGACGTAAATTAAAAAAAAATAAGGCAAATTTCATCCTGGCGGATGGAACTTGCGGTGGCTTAGCGGTTATAGCGTCTGGTGTACCTAACCAGAAGACCCAGGTTCGAATCCTGCAAGCAGTCGTATTTTTCCTTCACTAAAATAATTTTAAAAACGGTATTTCATAGAAAAAAAGATATTGCAATTTGCAGTAGGACCTTTTTGAGTCAGTAACAATCATTAATTGGTACTTATTTCATTAAACTTAAAAAAAAACGAATAAATAAAATATTTTTAAGAATAAGTAATTTTCCAATGGTCTTAAATTGTATGTTTTTTTTCACGAAAATGTTAAAAATAATTTTCGCCTTTTTTGTCTTCCAAGTGTTTGGTAAGTATCTAATTAATTATAATACATATATCTACGCTACTTAATAATTAACGCTAATTCCATAAATTTGTTTATCAATAATACGTACATTTTTTTTTTATAAAAAGCTTACTAGCAATGTGGGTCACACATTACTAGTATTCTTGTTAACCCCTCGTGCTAAGCTAAATGCTTGTGTTACGAGTGGGTTCACGTCGGTAGTGCAATTGGTGGGGTTCGAACCGGCAACCACATGATCGCAAGCCCGACGCCCTAGCCATTAGGCTACCGCCGCTGCCGCCGCATTAATTAACACGTTCGGTGCGGTATCGGGTTGATTATATCCGATGGTCATCTTTCCTTCGGTGCGGGGTAACAATTACTGATCTTACCGATGGTGCGGGACAGACATCTTGGTTCTCCCAATGAATATGAATGAGACAGTTAGTGCTTTGGAATTGCCTCGTTAAATAAATAATATAGGTACAAAAAAATCGTATCTGGTTCTTACGACCCCATGCCGGCTGAAGCAAATTTTTTTACGTATAGTTCGTTTATCGGTTCTAAACGACCCGAGGCCCGATGACCCGATAGCCGCGCTACATTACATGCTAGTTGAGCTAGTGCGGTCTGTATGTTTCGATGGAGGTTTTATGCTATCGAGAAGAGAAAGTGAATGGAACATGAAGCGATTCAGAAAAATGTTGTTGATGTCATCCAAAAGGTTGGAGATGCAAAAGGTACCTTTTGTAACGCATGTAAAATGACATTATTATTATAGTTATTTATACAAAAAACAATTACTTCGAGAATGCTATAATGAAAATCATATGTCTAATATAACGGCTTAGTTTATTTTTACATTTAATCAAGAGATCTCTAAAATATATTAAAGGTTTCTACATTTTATCGATATCTAAATATTTTTTTAGCATCGACAACACTAAAAATTTATCGACACTTTTACTAATCAGTGCGGAAATCGGGTCCTAAAGATCCGACGGACAATTCTTTTATTTACAAACAAACCATTCAGCGCATCTACCTACGATTTCAGCCTTTTATTAAGAGTCTGTTTGTCAACATATTGCTTTAAAGGAATATGCTTTAATCATTATACCAATAAAGATAAGTCCTCCTAAACAGATGGGAGTCGAACGGGTCTTTTCGACCTAGCAACGCACCAGGAACAAATCGTGCTTCGGATATAATAGACCCCATGCCGCACTGGTTGAAAGTCGTCAAATTTGTCTAACGCAGTGAGCGTGACAGGAAAAGTAATGATTTCATTCCAAGATAAGGACAGGGAAACGCCCCTTATATTGAACGGTATTGACATTTATTTTAAATTAAATTGAGCATTATGTGATTTATGGCTGCGCCAATTTAAATTGAATAAAAAATTCGTCAAGACACATTATCTATACCCGTTAAAAAAAATTCTTGGGTGCAATTTCGCACGTGTTAAATCATTTAAAAAGAACTGTTAACATTTTAAGTCTATCTTATTATTTCTAGAGCAATTCCAGTTCAACAAAACGCTTTATTATAACTTGATGTAATATATAATACTAGCTTTCCTTCTTCCTTTTCCAATTCTGGCGGGAAATTGCAAATTAAACTTACACGTCTTCTTTACGTCCGCTTCTTTACTCGGGTAGACCACAAAACTTGCCCAACTTTATTATTTACCGAAATATAAACGCAGCTTATATCCTTTCCCAAGGTCTAGTCTATTTTTGTACCAAATTCGTCATAATCCAAACGGACTTTCATACCCTATTTGATCCCCGCACAGTTCGACATAAAAAAAAATATATTTATATTTATTTATTTATTCCTTATCAAGTGCCTAAACACAAAGTTTCAGCGTTTATCTTCAACAATGACAAACTCCCATACAATTTTTCTTCCCTTATTACTACCCCTTTTTTACAACAAAACGTAGCTTATATCCTTTCCCAAGGTCTAATCTATTTTTGATCCAGATTTCATCAAAATCGGTTCCGGGGTTAAACTTGAAAGCGTGACTTTGTTTGGACTTCTAAACGATCTTTCATCCCCTATTTCATCCCCACACAGGTCGAAATTTCAAAAACGCTAGAACAAATATTTATTTCTTATCAAGTGCTTTAATATAAAGTTTCATGGCTTTATCTTAAAAAATGACGAACTCCCATACAACTTTCACCCCCTATTTCAACCCCTTCAAAACTATTTTTGCAATAAAAGGTAGCCTATGTTCTTTCTCAAGCTTTAGTCTATCTCAGTACCAAATTTCGTCAATATCGGTTGGGTGGTTTAGGCGTGAAAGCGTAACAGACAGACAGACGGAGTTATTTTCGCATTTAGGGATTTCATATACCTACTTTATTGCACACACAGCTTAACAGAAATTATAAATAAGAACAGTGAACAAAAAGGTATTTTTTTGAAATGAAATGATATTTATTTATTTCTGTAAATAGATCTTTTAAGACACTTTTACAAGTCGTTTTTTTACATATTTTTTTTAACTAGATGGCGTCGACGTTTCCTATCTGACGACCTCTGAGAAGAAACGTCGAAACAAACTCAGAGAATCATGGTCTCTTTTCTTCTTCGGCTTCGGTCAGGAGAGAAGCAGGATCCGGACAGGCTTTATGTTGAGGGTTCTGAAGTCTTTAAATCAATGTTGTTCGAATTTTAATGTAAGGAATTGTCTAACTACAAAACACATACCTATGCACTAATGAAAGCGATCATGCGACACAAGCGAAATGTTCGTCTGATGATATCCGCATAATTATCTGATCATAACTTGCATAATCCTTATTTTATGAGTGTAAAGGATGCAGAAGAATTCAAACATGTAACTTGTGGATGAGAGTTCTTATGTCTTCATTTTATTCCAATTATTGTCATACTCTTGCCCAATTATCAACACTGATGTTTGTATAGAGAATATTGATTTGACACCCATGTCGGAATTTGGAATAAAGATGTATTTTTTCTTCAATCTAATTTGTAGTCATATATCAAGTCATAAACTAGGTATATACAATTGAATTAGCCTCTTCTAAAACTAATTTGAAAATTCCAATTATTGACATGGGTGTCAATAAATTGGAATTTCACTATTTTCGACATACCAAAAACCGACACCCTGTAAAAATTAAACTAACACAGTAAAGTGAGAAATAACCATTGAAATCTGCTATATAAACCTTCAAAATTAGAATAACACAACATTCAAAGAAAAGTTTTCAAATTTCTAAATACTTTAACACGATTAAAATGAACGCTTACCTTATCGAAACTTTAAGAAAACCAACTTTCTCCTTCTAAAACACTGATTGCTCTATTTGAATCAGCTATTTGGGGCCGTCTTAGTTCTTTTAACAGATTAGTTTTGCCAGTGGCATACAAAAATAAACTATCAAAAATCATTTTAATAAATAATACACTTAGGTTACCAAGTTTCCTTATATTTTGATAATAAAAATAGTGTCATGAAATTGGGGGGGTGTGTGTCAGTAATAGGGTACTTTACCCTATAAGGCATTTTATTTAATCGAAAGTGTATGCTCCTGAGGTGGTTTCACTAAAAATGTTGAATAAGAATTAATCGAATAAGAATTGTAAATAAGAACAGTGAACAAAAAGGTATTTTTTTGAAATGAAATGATATTTATTTATTTCTGTAAATAGATCTTTTAAGACACTTTTACAAGTCGATTTTTTACATATTTTTTTTAACTAGATGGCGTCGACGTTTCCTATCTGACGACCTCTGAGAAGAAACGTCGAAACAAACTCAGAGAATCATGGTCTCTTTTAAAGTCCAGACAATAGTTATATTATATGCGAGTTCAATGTAGGGCAAAATCTGAACAGGCCTTTTGAAGAAAGAACCATACCAGCTTTGAGTTGACCTGTCCTAACTGACGGAACGCATACATCAGTCATCGTGTAGCTCAACCATTTTTTAGGGAGCCCTACGACCCGACGCACAACGATACCAGATCAGCAAGACATTTGCGTAGGTCATGGGAAATACTCAAAACTTTCAGAAATCTTTAATATAAATAAATGTTATACGAGTTAAAACCGACATAGTACTCACATTTACATTTTGTATGGTACAGTGTACATTAATAATAATACTATGCATGATAACTATGACCTACAAGGCAACTCAGTCAACTCGTAAATGGAAAAAAATAAAAAAAAAATATTTGAGACACGATAGCCAGCAAGTGACCAGTGACCAGTATTCCTTGATATTTTCTGCAAAGCAGCAAAGAAGAGTATCTAATAGACGCCAACGGGGTTCGCCTGTAGAGGGGTATCCAAATGTCTTCGGCGAATTATATGCGCTTTTTACTACACACAGTCTGCGGAGCCACTTCGTGCACATATTATTTTAAGATGTTAATGGCGTTGAGCATTCTACCTTTCACGGAGCTGGAGTGCGCTGATGGAAATAGTGTGGCAGAGTCTGATGAGCGTGTTATTAATATTCGCTTTTGCTCTCTTCAAGATATTGTTATTTAAATAAATGCCTTTTGAATCCTGCTTCCCAGAGCCGAAAAAAAAAAACTTTAGTTCTGTGAGTTAATCAGACTAGGTTGTAGAGATAAATTACAGTTGTTCTGCGATGACCGAAATTGTGAACAATAATACCGAGATTCTTACCGATGTCGAAGATGTGTCAAGGAACAGGACAGTGAAACATTTTTCCCGGACGCCCTTGGTGATACAGGCAAAAACTTTTTGAATCGACTACCTACTACTAGCTGAAGTGCGAAGACAAGGAAGAACGAAAGATTGCACTAGCTGTTGCTTCTTCGGGGATTGCTGCCACTTTACTCCCTGGAGGTAAAACTGCCCACACTGCTTAAGATACTCTTCAACCTGGATATAGACGCAGAGTGCAGCTTAATCGTTTGGAATGACCTTGAAAGACGTCAATTCCACTCTGTAAGACATCAGACGAAATGATCACATCATGGGAAGGATTACTGTTTCATATTTTGGGGATTTTCTTCAGACTCTATTCGTTATAACCCGCGGAACTAGAGTTGATGAGTTGAGCGCATGTCTCAAAAGTTCCGTGTTCTGGCCCCGGGTATAAAAATTAAGCCTGATGCGGAACATTAGGACCCACTTAGGTGGCAACCTTCACACACAAGAATTTTCGGTATTTTTTTTTAAATCGACGAAGACTCATTTCTCATAAAAGAATTTTCGGAAGTTTTAAAAAAAATAAAATAAAGTTCAGGTGCGTAGTACTCGCAACCGGCGCGTGTGTATGAAAAGATGTATGAATGTGGAAGAAGCGAAAGAGATATGCAAAAGTCGTAGCAAGTGGCAGTCCATAGTTTCTGTCTACCGCTGTGGGAAAAAGGCGTGAGTGTATGTATGTATGTTTTTAAAAAATCGATGAAGATTCATTTCTCTAATAGAATGAATAAGTTACCCGACTAATGTACACTGACATTGTAAGATTGTTGCCTCGGTTGAGGAACTCAATCATTTCGTTTAAAGTGATTTATCTCAAGTCTTTCATTGTTTTATTAATTCTTTTATCCCATTTCAATTTTAACGCGTGCAGTATGTCCTGAGCGTATGTTTCGCTATGACCATATAAGCAAGTTGCAAGGTTAGACACTTCGAGACGCCTGTGTCGTCCTCAGGAAAAACTGTTTCTCACACGGCAACTATATATATTGTGTTGCTTGCTCACTGGTCACTAGCTCAGTTTTTTTTTTTATAATGGAACCTATGGGTGGAATATAAAATGTTGTATATAAAGAAATTCATTAGTTTTTTTCGCTTCATATTGCACAAAAATAAACGCTGTTTATCTACCCGTTTCAAATCCATTTTATTGGGATTTAATTTTCAACCGACTTCCAAACGGAGGACGACTTCCATCGATGATATTATCGTTTACTCCGAGACATCGCTGTCTTATTGGAGCAGTGCCTTTAGTTGGGTCACAAGTACTTCTAAACATAACTTTTAACAAAAAAGGTAAACCGCCTTCAAAAAACAATAAATTAATTTTGTTTAAAACAGTTTGGGAAGTCGGTGGCGAAAACAGAAGACCCACTCAAATAGAAGTCACCGAGTTCCCAAACTGTTTTAGACAAAATTAATTTATTATTTTTTGAAGGCGGTTTAACTTTTTTGTTATATTCTTTACTATCTTTGAAAAATAGATACCTACTTACTTGATTCTGAATTACACGAGTATAATCTCGCGGTCAAAAGCTTTTTTATGAATAAACGATTTTTCAAAAAAATATCGCTATCTTCATCTAACAAAGGTTGCATTAATTTGGCTAATGTCCTAAAGATGAAAATAAAGTTGAAATTGTTACCTTCAGTAGATTCGTGATTTGATTTGATCGATTTTACGTTGTATGTAGCTTAATAACTATATACTTAACCAGAGGGACGTAGGTTTAAACGTAAAATTCGGCCTCAGGCAGATGACACCTGCTCCGGGCCCTCATGCCCAAAAGTTTAGATATTTCATAAGAAATAGTGTTCGAACAGAATCTTGTCAGACTGATTTAACCAACTTCATTTGTAAATCAAGTTCGGTTCCCTACATTTCTATACTTAGCACATTTTGTAGCATATTTTCTACATACTTCAGGACCTTATCAGGCATTATTTGTTTTTAAGAAAAAATGCAATTGGGATATGAACTCTGTGAAGTTTCACTTGGTGAATGGAATCTTTATATCCAGACATCCTGTCAGGTTTCTAGTTCATAGTATCCCACTAAAGCCGCGTTTCAACATAGCAGAGTATCCACCACTCTCCAGGTAATTTCAAGAGTGAAATACAGTCTTTATGTATAAATTATTGGATATTTATCTAGGACTTTGTGACCTTGGAGAAAATATCTTGGTCTTGAAGTCTTTATTTTAGCAGATGCCAGTAAGTCCATCTAGCTGGTATTAGCTGCTCTCAGGAATTTTTTTATAGTTATTACTCTTACCCCAAATGCCCACCATGTCGACTGCATCTCCTGAACTTTAGGGACTTCTATATTGATTATTTATATCTATCGTAGGCATGGTATGGTATATTCACTACGGCTAACCTCTTGTGAAAGCTCGGGGTAAAACCAAGTTTGAACATGTGATGCTGCATTTCAACCACTTTTGGGAGTACCTACCACGGAGGAGAGAAAAAAGCGGAGATGCCACAAGGCAACTAGGTCATGCTCCTTCAATTAGGTCATGACGTCACAGTGGGCGGGGCCGAAAACATTAGTTTCGAGTGAATCTTCATCATGTTCTGACCCGTGGATCCGTCGTATTTTAATAGATTTTTAATATTGTTTCTTGATTTTAATTATGAAATGCGCTGTTGTTGGATGCAAAAATTGTTCCGGATCAGAACTGAAACATATTGAATAATATGTTTCAGTTCTGATCTCAGTTCTGACATTTCACGTCTAAGTCCCTACAATTAATATTTTAATTTTTTAATCGCCAGGTTGTGGATAGAGACATCTGTGGTTGAAGAGATGCATTTTGATATTTCTAACCAATTCTCATGGATTTCATGTTTTACTACTGTCAATGCATGTTATTGTAGCCAATTAATTGTTCAAATAACTTGTTTATGTTTATTTTGCTTACTATAAGTTATTTCATAAATAAATTAGGTACATGCCTTTATGATTGAAGATAGAATTGACTCCAGATTAACCCGTAATATTTTGTCAATATCATTAATAGACATCCAAATATCTAGAGAAAACATTTCCAGAATTTGAGATGATATTATATTTTCCTCCTTAACTTCTTCTAAAATACTAGCAAGTAATGGAAAATTTTTATTTTCCCAATATCTGATGTCTCTAAAAGTGTTAAGTTCTGACAACAGTTTAATGGTCATATTCTCAGATAGTGAGCACGACTTTAAACAATATTTATAAGCTAACCATCTTCGTCTTACATGCAGTGGAGGAACACAGAGCTCGCTTTCCATGACATGAATCGGGGTACTTCTTAAAAAGCCACCTACTACTCTTAAAGCCTGATTTTGAACTTTAACTAATTTGTAAAGATTTGACTGAGCACTATTATCGTACCAGAAACAGCCATAGTCTAGTCTACTTCTGATTAACGCAATATACAACCTACGCAAATGAATTTGATGAACTCCCCATGAAGAACTAGTCAAAATTTTGAAAGAGGAATAAAATAATTAACAAACTTGAACTAAAAACTCTAGTAGTGCAACCCAAGATATCATTCTTAACGAGTATAGATAATGTGTGTCTAGACGAAATTTTAATTCAATTTAAACTAGTCACAGCCATAAATCTACGATAGTGCTCACATCAACTTAGAATAAATGTCAAGACCATCCAACGTTATGGGGCCCTTATCTGTCCTTATCTTGGAATGAAATACTTACTTTTCCTGTTTAATTAATGCAGCGGTAGCGGTGGTATCCTAATAGCTAAGGCGTTGGACTTGCGATCATGTGATTGCCGGTTCGAAATCCACCCATTGCACTCCGACGTGAACCCACTCGTAATACAAGCATTTAGCTAAGTACGAGGGGTTAACAAGAATACTAGTGATGTGCAACCCATATTGCTAGTAAGCTTAAAAAAAATAGTAAGTAAAAAATACAAGTAATGTGCGATCAACATTGCTAATACGCTATTTTTTTATGGTTATGATGATTCATTAATAAAAGGGAAGATCTAGAATTTTGGCCTATATTTTCAGAACTAATGGTGACAAAGTCTAACATAGTTTGACACATCATGAAATAAACAGTTATCGTTATAATTATTTTATTGGACCTTGTGGTCCTAAGCAATCGCAAACCTCCCCGCCGGCGTACAACTCGTACAAGTTGTAGCGACGTCGGTGGAGAGTACTTAGTTCTCGTTGCTTGAGATCGACGCAACTCCAGCCTCCGGGTTCCGAGGCTGTCCCTGTTCTGGTGGTTGCGAGGCGAAGCTGAGCGGAGATTCTGGAGATAGTTGGAGTTTTGGATCAAAGCGATTTAAAACAATTATATAGCAGAAATTGGGAGCTTTTTCAAACAAAAATGTTGATCGCAAATAAATTTTAGTGACGTATCAAATATGAATTATTACGATTTTGTTACTGATTACGATTTGTGAGTAATTCATTAATTTAATCGTAATTTTTTAGTCTTTTCTTCTTTGTATCATTAATTTTGTAAGAAAGCCTTACTTCATCGAATGAATGCTATAAATAAGTTGTTTCTTTTCAATTTGCTAGAAATTTAAAGGATTCACTGAATATTTTCTAATTAAAGAAATAGTGAAAAATTCGATCTCAGGCAGGGTTTGAACCTGCGTCTCTCTGGTTAAGTAGGTACACCAGACGCTTTGCCAACTAAGCTACCGAGACCACTGCTTGTGATGTCGAATTTCTCTTCCACCTTCTACGTCTTGAGGCGACGTCGGCACCATCTATTGAAGACATTACAATGTCTTTCAACCAACACGACTGCCTTTACAGGTAGTTCAATGTTGAGCGATGTTGCCTTACCGTATGATGCTTATTTTTTATTATATATTGCGAAATTTTCACAAAGAAATGAATTTTCTAATAAATTAAAGAAAATTTCTAGTGAAAGAAAATTCCTTTGTGAAAATTTCGCAATATTTAAAACTAAAAAATAATAAAAAATAAGCATGTTTGCAACATGTTTTGTCGTCAGTAAAAACGCAGGGTTACCTCTACAAGTTTAGATTCACGATTTTTCTGATTTGTTGTCCTTTCTTCGTGCGAATTGTCAGGATGTAGGTTTCTATTTACTTGTGGCGAGTTTGGGAACATGCGTATTGTCATAAATAATAAATTAAAGTAGATAACCTATTTTTTTAATGCGTTGATTTAATTTTTTACAGCTGCATGGGACCGTAGACCTTATTATTTGATATCAATTTTAACTTGATACGTAACAACGGTATAACTTGATCGCTCAGTCGTTTTTAGTAACGTATAGATCTCCATACGTTACTAAATGACTGAGCGATCAAGTTTATTAGCGAGCGACTTTATTAGATACGGAACATTCTTATTTTATTTTCAAGTACGGATCGCTAAAACCTGAATGCATAGGTATGCTAATGTCCTTGTGTTGTACAAGTATATAAGCGCATTATTCAGCATGTAGCGTTCATACGTCTTAGTTTTATCAAAAAGCTAACGTTTTTTCACGAAAATGTTGAAAATTATTTTCGCCTTTTGTGTCTTCCAAGTGTTTGGTAAGTACCTAATTTAATTATAAATATTCTACGATATTGAATAATTCAGGCTAATTATAAAAATTTCGCTATAAAATGTCAAATATAAGATCATTGGAAAATTATGTGTATATTTACTATAATATATTTTTTAATAATTCGTATTTTTTCAAGTTAATGATAGATCAATTATTTATTGATTGTTACTGACTGAAAAAGGTCCTACTACAATTTTTTGTTATGAAATGTATTCAAACCTGCGTCTTCTGGTTAGGTCACAATGACCGCTAAGCCACCGCGAGTCTCAACCGCCAGGTCGAATTTCGCCTTCACATTTTTTGATTTACGTCTCTGAGAACGAGGGAATATTTAAAAAATTAAGGCAAATGTCGACCTGGCGGTTAAACTCGCGGTTTTTTTTCCTCTCTAATGTGTTAATTACTGGTACATTTACCTAAAGTGATTTTTGGACTGTCTTGAGCTTTTACAAACAAAACATATTTTAACAAAACAACGTTTAATTTAACTCCACCTTTAAGGCGGATCGTCCTGTTGAAATCGTTATTAAAGCAGCTACATAAATTGTAATACGTCGGTGAATTGAGAATTTTGTCAGGACTTTAAATTAAATCAAACCGAAAATGTGGAAAAGGAATTCGACATCAATGCCAGTGGTATCGGTAGCTTAAAGCGTCCGATGTACTTAACCAGAGGGACGCAGGTAGCCTAATTAATGGCTAGGGCGTTGGACTTGCGATCATATCGTTTGAAGTTCGAAACTAACCCATTGCACTACTGACATGAAACCATTTGTAATATAAGTATTTAGCTTAGCTCGAGGTGTAAATAAGAATACTCGTAATGTGCGACCCATATGCATGCTCGTAAAGTTTTAAATAAACATTTATTTACTTCAGGTTACATACTGCAAGTGGCGAGTGATACTCAGCTTCGTCCTGAGGAAGCATCCGACGCGCTTAGTACGCGCATTGTGGGAGGACAGGATGCCCACGAATATCTGGCACCCTGGCAGGTGTCGCTGAGAACTGTCATCTTCAATATACACTTCTGTGGAGGGACTATTCTGAATGAGCGATGGATACTGACAGCCGCACATTGCGTTATAATGTATGGGGTTTTAAACTTTTGTCTATGGATATACAAGTAGATCACACTTTTTTAGTGAGGAGCTGAGTAATAATTACGGTGATCAATAGATCCACACATACTGTTACGCTTGCCGCAGTCATACTATAGATGGATGATTATTTTAGACCTTTCGGCAAAAGCGGACAATCTTTGGCCGGAAACCCGAAAAGCCTGACAACCAGTTTTTATCCTTAGGATGTCGGTATTGCCTACAAATTGAGAAAATGATTCCCACACCACGTGCCATAAACATCAAATATTATACAATGCAAGATGCGGTAGTAAGCGCGTCTACTACGTACAAAGTGTTATTGGGATTCTTTTTTATGAAATTATCAGTAGCAGCTCGGATATTGGCTTGTGCCCGGTTATGGCGATTCACTCGCTACCATTTTAATCCCATGCAAATAACCATGACTATTTAATAAAATTTATAATATTTCTCTTTACAGGAAAACAAAGTTGACAATTAAAGTGGTAGTTGGTACAAACCATCTCAAGGTCGGGGATGAACATAACGTAAGGTCTATCCATATGCACGAAGACTTCAACCCTAGGACACTCATAAACGACATTTGCGGCATTGAGGTGCGTAAGAACATCAGGTTCAATGCCCGCGTTCAGCCTATACAGCTACCTGACAAGGATACTGGCGCTGGAGTAACAGTCTTGGCGACTGGATGGGGGCAACTCAGCGTGAGTTTACTTCTATCTATCTTTTTTTTTAAGTTTGTACTCCATTTCCTAGCATTGACAAAATCAGCAAAGTTAACGGTAGTTGTTGTTTTATATTGTTATGAACTACTGCATTTATGTTTAGACTCATTTATTACTATTGCTATCAATATGGATTTAACATACCATCACGCATGTATTCTCTGAAGGGTAAGGCAGAGATGTACTATAAATGCATACACACAGTTCGCCGGTACATTTTTACGAGAACAAATCCAGATTCCAAACTCTGAATCGCTACTGAGAATTTCCTAGAAAAACCCAATAACACTATGCTTTACCTGGGAATCAAGCCTAGGACCTCTACCGTAGCAATCACAGTCACAGTTAGAACCACTTGACTAATATAGTTGCGAAGTTGTCGTAAGCGTGGCTGCTGGCCGTGAAATCCTGGATGGCTTCCCACAGATCACCGGTATTGTTTTAAGTCCCCAATCGAACCTTACGCTTACCAATGGGGCAGTCTTACGTAGCGTTAAGTTAGCATAACATGTGGACAACTCTGGACAAGTTTAAACATATATTTTATTTCAATAAAAGTTTTGAAAGGAATATAATGATCTAAATGTTACATCCCTATACAGGAGAAAGGACGGTTATCGACCAGGCTACAAGCGACGATCTTCAAGACCTTGAGCTTGGGTGAATGCCAGAATAAAATGCGCAGCTTGGGAGTGTGGTCCCACATATATGGCAGTCAGATATGTACCATAGGTCATGACAAGGGGGTTTGTAATGTAAGTCATAACTACATGATAATCATTTATGGTGAAAAAGGCCAAGTTTGATGTAAAAAAAACATTCAATAAACGTATCCAGACGATGAATTGGGCAATGTGTCCAAGTTAACACTTCAGGCTAATTTTGAAAAATGCAATAGAATTCTCTGCGGATACTTTTAAGTAAGGGTAAAAGAGTATTAACCTCTACAAGGAAGTAGAGGAGACCCTACCTTCTTACTTAATGCATATGAAAGTAAGTCTTCCTTCTTACTTTCATATTTTTCACTTCAATTAAATTTGATTAAGTGTCTTTTAAACAACTTATAGTGTTTTATAGTCACGTGTCCTCTAAATTAGTTAAAGTAGTTAATAGTCATGTGTAGGTACTTTCAACAACTTGAAGTTGTATAGAGTCATGATGAATTTCATTCTTTGAGAGATATCTCAACTGTATCCAAACTTCAAAAATCAGCTCAACTCAAGTGGGATTGGTCCAAACAAGTTCGTCGCATATCCGACGAGTTTTGGGCTAGACCAACCACACGGTAGACCAAGGTGATGGTGGAGGAACGAGCGTGACTTCTACCACAAGGACTAGCCTTGTTTAGCAGACAATAGAGATATATGGAAAAGGCAGAGTGAGGCCTTTGCCCTGCAGTCGGACACTAAAGGCTAGATATATGCGTCAACTGTTCTGTAAAGTTTTAAGGCATTTATAGTGTAGAAAATTCTTATGGTCTCTAGGGGAGGCCGGAGTGGTAGGTGATATTTAACTTGTAACTATTACGAACCGCATTTCCCCTCTTTTTGCCCTAGCTCTGACTATGAGCACGAGAGGGAAAGAACGGTGTCACAACTGATTCAGTTATCAGGTCACTCATATACATGTCTCATTACAGGGTGACGACGGTGGTGCTATCGTAGCCAACGGCACTGTAGTTGGCGTAGCTAGCAGGGTTGCTTGCGCGCGGGGCTATCCTGACGTTTACACCAGGGTGTTCTATTACGTAAAGTGGATCCTGTATAAAATATCTTATTCTAAATTACATTAAAAATATATTAGTAGACATCTGTATTTTTCCAACAAAATATTTAAATGACATTCATAAGTCAGCATTGTGTGAAAATATATGGCACCATTCAATATAGTGAACACAAGTATGATATATGGTGGTGGGTAGATTTAAAACTTATTATATGTATAAATAAATTAGTTTGTCGCTAAACCCTGCCTTTTATTGACGTTTGGTTTATCTAAGGCGGTTCCCACACTGCATTGTAATACGCAGCATAATACGGGAGGGCGTGTTCTTACGTTGTATTAAAAGTATCTCTCTTTGTATTGAAAACACGCGAAGTACTACACACAAAAAACGAATTCACGCGCAGCGTAGAGCGGGATAGTGTGTGAATCGCCTTAATATACCTAATATCTTTATTAGTTAGAACCGTTCAGTTTCAGTTCCAAATTATGGCCCGGCCTACATGTCTCAGGTTAATCAATATACCTTGCTGAACGACGAAATTATAATTTGAAAGTTCCAACGCTAGGTAATTACGATCGTGGGCGATTCGTTGATGTGTGCCCTCTGTTCGTCAGATTTTATCCAGAACAAATCTTACGACGAGTTGCGTAAGCTAGTTGCCAATCTTTGGATTTGCAACGATCCGAAATTGCCGGACGCCATGTGTTCAGACTGTGCAGACAGTGCACCGGTGAGCCATTGACGAA
Organism: Subacronicta megacephala; assembly: GCA_958496365.1. NCBI lineage: Eukaryota > Metazoa > Arthropoda > Insecta > Lepidoptera > Noctuidae > Subacronicta > Subacronicta megacephala. The sequence continues at coordinate 14,002,493 of OY292516.1, read as the reverse complement.
ATGTCTACGGGCCCTTAAACCTCGCAGCAACCTGTAATTCGGGAAGGTGTAAAGAAAACCTAAGGCAAACCACCTGGTGGAAAACCTAAGGGATTAGTTCGTTTTAGGCCTAGCTAACGATGCAATGCGTTTAGAATATTTGCGTAAAGATAGAATACAAGGAGACTGTGGACTTAGCACTACCCCTAGAAGCCGTAGAGAAGCATGCGGAGGTGAGCGGCAGTACGCTGCTGACTACAACCTCAGCTGCTGGCGGTAATCTATACTATGCGCAGGAAGGCCACGGGCGCGTGCGCGGAAGGCACCGGTAGTACCACGGTGCATTCAGCTCCGCGGGCGCGGATCGCACACTTGGCGCGGCCGGTGTTGAACCTTCGATTTTGAGGTTATCATACTGATAAACATAACATACGATCACGCCTGTATTCCCCGAAGGGTAAGGCAGAAGTGTACTTATGTAGACCCACAATTCGCCGTTATGTTTTGGTCTCATGTAAAGAGGCGAGCCTATTGCCATTAAACGGGCACAAATCCAGACTCCGAGCTGCTACTGAGAATTTTATAGAAAAACCCAATAACACTTTGCTCGACCTCTAGCGTAGCAGTCGCGCTTAAGACCACTAGACTGATGAGGCAGTTTCGCGCTGATAGATAATTCTGAGCGGTGTAATAAAAAGGTCATGAGGAAGTGATTTGCAGTATTTGTGAAAACAATTTCTGCTTTTGACTTGCCCGCATCCCAAGTAGGTCCTTATGTTATAATTGCAGTCTGCGGATGCATAGGTAGATTTTCCAATTTCGGAGCGTCATCCTGCAAAGGTCATTGACATAAATTTGTAATAATATTGGGGCCAAAACGCTTTCCTTGTACGTCACCGTTTCCTCATTCAAATTGAATATTTTTTTACAAACGGGTATGAAACGTTATGGACGTTGCACGGTTCCAAAAAGTTGATCCTTTGGAGAAGAATTCGGTAGGAAACTCCATGGACACCCTTTATCATAAACATTTTACATTATTCACTGGAACATTATGGCGATAACAGTATGCGAGGACATTGGAGGTTAATGTCATAATAAGTCTAAAGTCGGGACTCAAATTAAAAGAATGTTCTCAGCATCTGAGAACTCAATGTCAACTTAAAATAGATTTAACCTTTGTGGAACTACTTACTGCTACTTAGACATAAATGACTACCATGTACTCACATTTACAGTTCCTGATTATATTTTGTGATGAATTAAATAAATAAATAAAATGGTAAACAACACAAAAAAAACTGAGTGAATAAGTAACCTCAGGTTGCCAGGGAGACCACAAGTGCATCCGTTTTTGACACCACTTTCCTAACAAGGACAGATTTAACATTATTTTTAAATTTCTTGCCAGTGAGATCGGTGACAGATTTTGGGAGTGCAATGTATAAACGCACATAATTTCCTAGAAATGATTTATTTGTTTTTGTTTAATCTAAATTTAGGTACCACTATTTCATGTTTATTTCTAGTATTATGGTTGTTATTAATAGCTAATACGTTGGCATTCAATCTCGCGAATATCTGCCACTAATTCAGACATGATACAGGTTTGTTCTTCCAGCTTCTTAGAGAGACAAGCGTCTTTCAGTTCTAGTTGCCCCAAACTGTGGTGAAGTTTCGGATCTCGGGCGTTTATTCCTGCTGGTGACATACTCACTGATCATAACCGCTGCAGGAATATCCGGTTCAGATTGCATTTGATTCAGGATAAAAGGTTGACGGCGAAACTTTGGCGGTGTGCGTTTTAGCTTCAGTGGAGTGCGTTGAATAACTTCAATAAGACCGGGTTTATCGCAGAACGATTTCGTAGTCAAATTGTAGTTCGTAGCTCGGTGTTTCGTAGCGCGTAGCAAGTGAAGCGCCTCACAGCTTACGTCATTCACTCGTAGCGGATCGAGTATTTCGCGCTCGTTGCTACGCTCACCGTAGCGCAGTGGTCCGGCCCACGGGCTGCGTTCCGAAAATCTGTAGTACTGCCCAGTTGGTGTGTACGACAGATTCAAGCACCGTTAGAGTGACAAAGAATTAAATATAACAGGATGCACCAATCGCAAAATTCTCAAAGAAGACGCGGGCACGACCGACTAGCCTCCACTCGCGTCCACTCGCTTAGCGTGTCAATGGCCGAACTTTTACAACTCTTACTTAGCTTTACTTTTACTAGCTGGAGTAGTATAGCTAGCTAAAGGTATTCCTGGCATAGGAGGGCTTGTGGCTAACTAATAAGCTCATCGTCGCAAGTAATTTTACTAATAACATATGGATCTTTTTGCTCTCCGAAATAAAAATATTTAATATCATTATTATTATAAAATAAAATAAAATATTGCGCTTTTAAGATCCTACTTCGGAAATTGCTGTAGGCACTGAGCTTAAAGCTTTTGATGAATAATCTGTATGATTTCTCGGTTTTTTCCGAGATAGGATAATGATCTCTTAAATAACCGACGTTTGAAATTTCGAAAAGGAGGAGGTTACTACGCTCGTCTGTATATATTTTTTTTCTATATATGTTCACCGATTTCTCCGTCAATTGCGAACCGATTATGAAAATTCTCGAGGTGGTCCCATTGTCAGCAAATTAGGATCTGATGGTGGGATCCTGGAGAAATCGAGGGAACTCTTCAAATATTACAAGCAACCCTATAATATTTTTGATTTTTTTTTAAGTTACTCGTTCATTTTCTCTCGGAAAGCACTTTTGGTCAAGTGGAACGGTTGATGGAGACCACGGATGACCTCTAATGTATATTTTCCCATTATTCGAAAACAGCGCAAAAGATTTGGAAAATTATTTTTCTGTTTAAAAGTTATACTTCCCAGGTTGTCCTATTGCCATCCGGTCAGGATCTGTTGATGGGATCATGGATAAATTGAGGGAAATTTTCAAATATTTTATTCGCACTAGGAGTCTCGTGAATTTGGTGAATTCTAGGGAAGTTTCATTTAGTGAAGTGAAACTGATGATGAAGACCACCGCTGCACCGCAACTCCTCAGTGATAGGTATTTTAATGATTTCAATTTGATTACTTTAAAATAGTTGCATTTTATGCTCATCACAATGCATATGGTGAAGTATCAGGAGAGCCTGTATTCCCTGAAGGGTTAGGCAGAGGTAAAATTATCTACATTCGTCGGTATGTTTAGGTCACATGTAACAGGGGGCGAGTCGATTGCCATTATCCAGGCACAAATCAAAACTCCGAGCTGCTACTGAGAATTTCACAGGAAAACTGAATTTAACGGTGGTTGTATTCATTTGTATTGAGAACCTCCCATTTTTTCTCATTCGTTTAAAAAAAGGTTCCATTTTAAATGTATTCCTTACACATATATCTTATATGTGTAAGGAATATATATATCAATGGGCATATATTAATATTATCTTTTCAATTGGCACCCATTGAAAAGGGTGTTTAGTTTTAAATATCTTGGGCATATCCTAACTCCTGACCTCAGGGACGACGAGGACGTGGAAAGGGAACGGAGGGCGTTGTCAGTGAGAGCGAACATGCTAGCTCGCAGGTTTGCACAATGCTCAAACAAGGTTAAAGTTACTCTTTTCAGAGCTTACTGCACGTCTTTTTATACATGCAGCCTGTGGGCTAGATATACTAAAAAAGCTTACAATTCCCTCCGTATCCAGTATAATAACGCGTTCAGGGTGCTGTTGGGGCTGCCACGCTTCTGCAGTGCATCAGGGATGTTCGCTGAGGCGAGGGTGGATTGATTTTACGCCCTAATGCGCAAACGGTGTGCATCTCTGGTGCGCAGAGTGCGGGCTAGTTCTAACAGCATTACGGGCCATGATCACAGACAGGCTGGACTGTGTATACGTTAATCACTGCTGTGCCATCTCACATGGATTGTTGTAGCGGTGATTTTCGTATCAGCACAGGTTTTTGTACTATAGTATAGATTGTTATCAAACTACTAACATAGGATAAGTTTCAATGTGTTACTAACAAAAATGAGTCTTTGTTACTTGAATAAATAACAATAATAATAATATCTACACATGTTTGCTATGTTACTGGTTAGCACTGTATCAGTTTTCATTTCATCAAAGATAGTAGTAGGTACTTAAATTTAAGTAATATAACATACCATCACGCCTGTATTCTCCGAAGGGTTAGGCAGAGGTGTATTAATGTACATTGTGCACCCACATTTCGCCGATATGTTAAGGTAAAATAAAATCAATAAAATTATGTAATATTCATAGTTTTGTTAAACCCATATTATACATACATAGCGTCACGCCTGTATTCCCTGAAGGAGTAGGCAGAGTGTACTAATGTACACCCACGTTTCGATGGTATGCTTAGGTCCCATGTAGGTAATAAGAGCTGCTACTGAGAATTTCACAGGGAAACTCAATTTAACTCTAGCATTAGCGCTTGAGACTTCTAGAAAAAGTTCCATTACGAATATAATATGAATCCCTGGTCGAAAGACCTTGGCCGGTTCTCATCAATATCGACGTACCCCCTGTCGTCATGAAGAGGTTATTAGAACTTGTGCTTATGTCATTAACATAATGCGTCTCATCTGCCGACGCGCGGCGGACGGAAGACCCTCTCATAATCCCTCAAAACTAGGCCAAGGTCGTAAGAGTGAACTTATGATTGTTTTAGGGTTGGTTAACGTACCTATGTTTGAGGTAAATAAAGTTCTCTAGGCCGCAAAATTCATTGATTTTCTCAATTTGTAGGTATACAGAAATATAGTGATAATAAATTAATTCTTTATTTCAAATTTCAAATGTAAAATATAAAACAAAAATAACTTACAAATAATAATACTTTGAGATGAGACGCGTGCCCAGCAGTGGGTCAATAATTGGATTGATGATGATTTACAATTAATTATAATTATAACAGAGCCTTTGCTTAGGAATAGTTATACTGCTAAACAATTGCCAAAAATTGTGCCAGCTAACAAAATTGCCAATTTAGGCCAATTTTAGTTACGATACATATTTTATAAGGTAATTCTTGTAGGTACATACATACCATCACGCCTATATTCCCCGAAGGGTTAGGCAGAGGTGTACTTAAAGTTGGTACACCTACAGTTCGCCGGTATGTTTAGGTCCCATGTAATGGGGGGCGAGCCTATTGCCATTCATCGGGCACAAATCCAGACTCCGACCTGCTACTGAGAATTTCATAGAAAAACCCAATAACACTTTGCTCGACCTGGGGATTAAACCCAAGACCTCTAGCGTAGCAGTCGCGATTGGGACCACTAGACTAACGAGGCAGGTACTTTCTTTATTAAGAAAATTCCATAGTGAATGTCGCATTTTTTATAGAAGAAGAAGGCAAACGAGCAAGCAGGTCACATGATGGTAAGTTATCATCGCTGCCCATGGACATCCACAACCATCCACCTGATGGGTTGCAAGTGCGTTGCCGCCTCGCTAATACTATTGCAATTTGCGTTTAATAAGCACATTGTTACTAACAAGAATATGGACTTGGTCTGAAATAAATGTTTATAATAATAATAATAATAACCCCACCGCCGTATCTCCACGTCGTCGTCGTGGTGGGGCTTGCGTGCTCCAATGATTCTTAAGGCTATGCCGGTAGAGCTACTCATGCCTGTTAGGTTTAAGTTGAGGAGCCAGACAAAGAGGGATACACTCCAAGCCAAGGTGGAACAGCGTACGCCGAGGGCTCCATGGCTAGGGGAGGGCTTAGTCGTTAGTATGCGGACTCTGGACAATAGGGGAAATCCAGTTTTAATCTACCCTTGCTACGGTGAATGCAGGGCTCTGCCGTGGTCGACCGATAAAGTCCCTAGCTACTCGTGGGATCAAAATGATTACTAGATCAAAGACAAAAACATCTTCACAGGCTAATCTGCCACATAACGATGACGAACACACCCGTGTTTCCTCATCATCCTCCACGACGTCTCTTTTTCCATCAATGTCATCATCATCACCATCCTTCTGTATTTCTCCAACGCCATCATCAACAACCAGTATACAGTCAGCGGATGTTGTACAGGAGACAAACTTTGTCAACACACCTGTGCCCACCACTAGTACTGAAATTATTCGTAGGAAATGGAGTACTGAAATGAACAAATTCATTCTACGAACTTACCTTCATCTAACTAATATGGAAACTGACAACAACGCATATCTTCTACCCCTTCACACAAAATTCTTAGAAAAATTTCCAAGTATGCAAGTTAGCCGACAAAGAATAGGTGACCAACGAAGAGCTATAATTAGACAGAAATTATTACCACAAGAGACAATAGATCAGATTTATAATGAAGTAAGAGCAGAGCTGCAAATAATTCAAACTCAAATACAACAACACTCCACACCATCTTCAATACCAGTAAACACGCAATCTATGCAACGCATGAAATGGACGAACGAATATAATGAAGCTATAATTAGAATATACTACAAAATAACTCAACTCGAGACCAATAAAACAGGCTATAGAAAACACTTACACGAAGAATTTATAAATCTTTAAACAAATACATTAACGATGCTAGACTATTACATATTAAAAAACAAGTAACTGAAGAATTAAGGCATACAACAACACAGTCAGATACCGATTTTCAATACTCAAACACACGCACACGAAATAATATAGAACACCCTGAAGAACACGAACATAACACCCATATTTACCTAAACTCTAATACAGTAACAAACACATATACAACAGATCTACCTCTAAACTCTAGCACTCATACTTACATGGCTACACAAACAGTCATAGACACACAAAATACAGAACTCACACACACGGAAGAAGATAACTTCCTGGACAACATAGATATTGGACAACGTGACTCCTTGCAAGCTAGCCATAATGACACTGCTGAAATCAACCCAGAAATAGAAGATAACTTTCAACAATCTCTTTTACATTTCACTAATGTACACCCGACTAATAGACCATACATCCCTAAACAAAAGACATCTCGCAAGTTTGCTGCCATTGTAAATTATATTAACACTATCATATTTCCTAAGTACGCAAATATTGATACTGACTTCATCACCTTACAAAATCTTATTTATTGCGGAGCATGGACAGCGGCTAAATGTAATGGAGCAAAAATTTCACACAACCTACAAACTGAACACCAAAGACGAACACCAAGAAAACCAAATTGGCAAATTAGGTTAGAAAAGAAAATAGGGTACTTGAGAGCAAATATAGGAAGACTAACACAATATATTAGGGGTAACAGAAGTAGAAAAGTAATTAACGCAGTAGAAGCAATCAAGACAAAATATCAATTACACGCACAATATGAAAACTCTAACACACAAGTGGAACATTTCTTAGATATTTTAAAACAAAAGCTTAATGCAGCAACCAGTAGACTTAAAAGGTACATAACATGCACAAACCGTAAAGTCCAAAATATAAAATTTGCCAACAATGAGAAAACGTTTTATAGAAACCTGACAACACCAAATTCCAATCATAACATAGAGGCGCCTTCAGCTGACACACTCCGAAATTTCTGGGCAAATATATGGGAGAATCCTGTACTCCACAATCATCATGCAAACTGGATAAACGAAACAGAAACAGAAATACCTGAAATGGAGTTTGAATTTATACCAATAGAAACATTCGTAGACGTTATCAAGCGCACACACAATTGGAAATCACCAGGTACAGACAACATCCACAATTATTGGTATAAAAAATTTACTTATCTATACCCGTACATCCACAATCATCTAAACACATTCATACAATCACCACATTCATTGCCAGCATACATAACACAGGGAGTCACATACATGATCGCCAAGGACACAAATGATACTATGAACCCAGCCAAATATCGACCAATTACTTGTTTGCAAACCCTATACAAAATCCTTACAGCCTGCATAAGTGAAGTGATTTCCAAACATTTAACAGAAAATGACATATTAGCAGAACATCAAAAAGGATGTCGCAAAAACAGTCAAGGTTGCAAAGAACAACTAACTATAGATGCAATTACTATGAATAGTGCAATTAAAAACAAGAAGGATATCCATACAATGTTTATAGATTACCAGAAAGCCTTTGATTCCGTCCCACATAGCTGGTTACTTCATGTCCTAAATCTTTACAAAATCCATCCAACACTCATTTCATTTCTTAAAACTTCTATGCTGAATTGGCAAACTGTCCTTAAAATAAATCAAACTTCTACATCTCTGATAACTGAACCTATTTCTATCCAACGAGGAATATTTCAAGGAGATGCTCTGAGTCCTTTGTGGTTCTGTTTGGCACTCAATCCTTTATCATACCTATTAAATAAAACTGAAGCAGGATTTACACTAACAAACAATGACACAGAATATACTCTATCACACCTAATGTACATGGATGATATAAAACTTTACGCAAATGACAAAGATAGTTTATATAAATTAGCAGATACAACAAAACAATTCTCTCAGGATATTTGTATGCAGTTCGGAGTGGATAAATGCAAAATTCTGTCAGTTAATAAAGGTAAAATCCAAAGCAATAGGTACACACTCGAATCCGGAGAATCTGTAGAGCCAATGGATGAACATAGCACATACAAATACCTAGGCTTTAAACAATCTAGACAGATACAACACAAAATTATTAAACAAGAACTGCTAAAAAAGTTCTCACATCGCCTCAAATTAGTTTTAAAAACACACCTCAACTCTAAAAATATAATAAAGGCAGTCAACACATTCGCAATACCCATCCTCACCTATTCTTTTGGTATAATACAGTGGTCGAAATCTGACATCAAACAACTACAACGCACCATTAATACACTCCTCACCAAACACAGGAAACATCATCCTAAATCATGCATACAGAGACTCACCCTGCCACGCCTAGAAGGGGGCAGAGGGCTGATAGACGTACACAATCTACACAACAAACAAATACTTTCACTCCGAACTTACTTTCACGATAAATCTCTACACTCTCCACTACACAAACACGTAATAGAAGTAGATAAAAAACTCACACCACTAAATCTTCAAGACAAAAACACTCAAACACAGGAACAACTCATAAGCACGCAACAAAAAATTACACTCTGGGCTGATAAGGCTTTACACGGAAGACACAGAGCCTATTTGAGCCTACAACATGTCGACAAAAGCAAGTCGAACGAATGGCTCAAACGAGGAGAGCTGTTTCCTGAGACCGAAGGTTTGATGCTTGCAATTCAAGACCAAATCATAGCAACACGCAATTACAGGAAGTTCATCATAAAAGATCGCAACCAACCGACTGACCTATGTAGACACTGTAATAATGCCTCCGAGACTATCCAACATATTACAGGTGCATGCAAATCTTTAGCCCAGACTGATTATAAACACCGCCATGACCAAGTGGCCTCAATCATTCACCAGCATCTAGCACATAAATACAAACTAATAACAGATATGCACCCATATTACAAATATAAACCCGAAATCATATTAGAAAATAGACACCATAAAATCTACTGGGACAGAACAATTATAACCGACAAAACCATTCACTACAATAGACCCGACATTACTGTACATGATAAAGTCAATAAAATCGTTTATTTAATCGACATAGCCATTCCTAACTCGCACAACATTCAAAGCACAATATCGGAAAAACTAAGCAAATATCAGGACCTCGCTATAGAAATTAAAACTCAATGGAAAGCACAAACAGTACACATCGTTCCCATAGTCCTTTCATCTACAGGTATTATACCCAAATCTCTTACACGAAGCCTCAACATTTTAAATATGCCCACCTACACACTCCACATGCTTCAGAAAGCCACCATTCTTAACACCTGTCGCATCACCCGAAAGTTCCTAACTTCTTCTACATTATCTTCTACGTATTCAATATAAGCTTCACAAGCTTGGCTTCGGCCCGCATGTGAGGTCCTTTTTACTCTCCCAAAAAGAGAAGAAAAATAAAAGAAAAATATAATAATAATAATAATAATTGCCACTTTGGAACCTGTTATATATAGAAGGCTATTTTTTTTTCGAAAAACCAACAAATAAATGAATTTGGCGGGCTAGGTGAAAGACTAGCCAGCAGGGTTGATCATCTTCACAGCCGATGGTCAGAGACAAACCAATTATTTTTTATGAGACCATCTCCGAATATAACCTTATGACTTATCATTATAAGAGAAATTAATTCCGCGGATTCTGAATGAGAAAAAAAACGGTGGTTTTATTCATTTGTATTGAGAACCTCCCATTTTTTCTCATTCGTTTAAAAAAAGGTTCCATTTTAAATGTATTCCTTACACATATATCTACACATGTTTGCTATGTTACTGGTTAGCACTGTATCAGTTTTCATTTCATCAAAGATAGTAGTAGGTACTTAAATGTAAGTAATATAACATACCATCACGCCTGTATTCTCCGAAGGGTAAGGCAGAGGTGTACATTGTGCACCCACATTTCGCCGATATGTTAAGGTAAAATAAAATCAATAAAATTATGTATTATTCATAGTTTTGTTAAACTCATTGTATACATACATAGCGTCACACCTGTATTCCCTGAAGGGGTAGGCAGAGTGTACTAATGTACACCGACGTTTCAGTAGGCGAGCCTATTGCCATTAACCGGGCCCAAATCTAGACACCGATCGGCTATAGAGAATTTCATAGAAAAACCCAATAACACTTTTCTCGACCTGGGAATCGCACCCAGGACCTCTAGCGTAGCAGTCATATTTTGGTCCACGAGACTAACGAGGCAGTCATATTAATAATTACTAAACTTATATGTTTTAGCGTTTATTAGGTCGAGAACACATTTGTCACGACCAATTCACTTTTTATACAAATTTGCATCCTTTTGCTCTTTCGCATGAGTGCTTACGAATGGTTGAAGCTCAGGGTACATATTGACGCGTTTTACGCGTGTTTACGCCTGTTTACGCTTTACACGCACGTAAGCAACATTGTTTTTCCAAACCGTCAAAGGTAGGTTATACCTGTTAATTGACCCACCCTAATTGGGCCGGCGGCGTCTAAGTAGGTCAGGTAACAGCTATAACCCATTTTACTAAATAGGTATGTTAAGAATATTTATGGTTATTCTATAATGATAGTACAACACTAAGATATTCTTTACATATTTTGTAAAATCTTTATTCTTATGTATCTCGCAAAAAAATAAGACATTAAAAAAAAAACATTCATCGTCCCTGACCGTTTACAACCAACGTGCTTCTACGCACAGACTTCCTCATTAGTCTAGTGTTCCTAAGCGCGATTGCTATGCTAGAGGTCCTGGATTCTATCCCCAAATCGACAAAAGTGTTATTGGGCTTTTCTACGAAATACTCAGAAGCAGCTCGGAGTCTGGATTTGTGTCCGGTTAATGGCAATAGGCTCGCCCCCTATTACAAGGGACCTAAACATACCGGCGAAGTGTGTACTTTAGTACACCTCCGCCTCATCCTTCGGGGAATGCAGGCGTGATGGTATGTGTTTCCACGGCCCTTCTTGAAACCACTGAAACTTGGATAAGTTGCGACCCATCCAGAGCGTGGCGTTCTTCAGGATGAATTCACACCACTTACGGGCCGATACGAAAATCAATCCCTATAGTCCACGGGATACGCTCACACCACCATCATCATCATCAGCCCATACCATATTGTAACGTACCTAAATAGTACACTGTTTGGTTAGTTGCAAAATCTGCAAGTTGACTTTGCTTGTTGAAGATTAAGAAAAAACAATGAATTAAATATTTTTTTAATGACCAGGGGGCCTAGACAAAGTCACATTTTCAGTATGGACAACGAAGTTCGATAGATTCAAAATGTATGGAATTGGCATAAGCTGTCGAAATGTCATGTGATTAATCGTTTTTGATCGCTAAGTGCTAGACAAAGTCAAATCGTGTACCGAAACGATGACGAAATTGAATGATTCGATCGGTCTTCTTATACAAATGCGTAGACAAGTGGCACTTTTCAACCGACTTCAAAAAGGAGGAGGTTCTCAATTCGTCTGTATGTTTTTTTTTGATTATCGAAGTCGCTGAGATGTCGAATTGTTTAACGACAACTATAGCGAACTCTTGGACGCTGTAGAAAAGCAAACAATATGACATTGTTACTATTGTCAGTTGGCTGTCGGTGTTGTTTACCTACATAAATTTATCCTTGTTTCTTATTTTTCGTATTGTTTTTGATAAAAATGCATACATTACGTTTGCTAAGGGCGGCACGTAATGAAAGTGTGTGGTTACGGCGTCAAAAAAGATATGATTACCGACAAAAAATGGAAAGTGTGGAAGATGTTCCGGAGTTATTATTTATGGAGCATTTCCGTTTAAATAAAAGTGTTTTTCGGCAGCTTTGTACTGACTTGCGTGGTCAAACATCACTAAAGGGATCTATAGAAATCCCATTGGAAATTAAGGTAACCTATCATAAAGTTTTTGATTTGCACAACTTAGTGTTTGATTTCAACATGTTTTATTTACCTATGTAATTTTTTGTTTATAGGTACTCACTGCACTGAGTTTTCTAGCTACTGGTTCATATCAGAGGATCGTAGGTCTCAGCCATCAAATAACTCAGCGAACAACAAGTCGGTGTGTCCGGCAAGTCGTGGCTGCCCTCAACCACCCGGCAATAATGAGCAAGTGGATTCAATTTCCACAAACATTACAAGAAAGATCTTTAATGAAAGAGCAGTAAGTGATCAATATGCTTGGGTTTCTAGGTAACAGTGAACTAAAAAAAGTCTATAAGTACCTACTACGTTTTAAAATATGCAATCATGAAGTACCTATTTTAAGTTTATTAAGTATCTGTCTATCGACGCCCTCCGGCAAGATGGAGTGATGATTTGCGAAAGGTTACTGGCAGAAGCTGGATACGAAAAGCGGAGAACAGGATAAAATGGCGCACACTAGGGGAGGCCTACGTCCAGCAGTCGACTAATATAGGCTGATGATGATGATAGTGATGATTATGATAGTGATGATAACGTATTAAAAAAATCTTCATTTATAGATTTCAAAGGAAGTATAATTTGCCCGGAGTGATAGGATGCATTGATTGCACCCACATTGCAATTGTCAAACCTGCTGAAGAAGAGCATGCTTTTTATAATAGGAAAGGATATCATTCTTTAAACGTTCAAATGGTTTGTATTGCAATCATATTATAATTAAATCTTTTAAATATAAATGAATATTGCTAATAACATACCTATTTTAATATTATATATAAGTATATATAGGTATATATTAAATAAATAAAACTATTATTTTTGTCTCAAACATATGGTTTCTTACAAAAATTGAGGCCCAGTAAGTTAAAGAATACTTGTGTTGGGGTTGCCTCACTTCTTCCCTTAATAACTAGTTATTTATTAAAACAGTAATTAACTATATGAATTGTATTTTCAGGTATGTGATCATAATTTAAAAATAATGAATGTGAACTCTAAGTTTGGGGGAGCAACACACGATTCCCACATAATTATGGTCGTCAAGTATTCTAGAACCCTACATGCGTCACCTCCATGAAAATGGTGAACATGTTTGGTTACTTGGTATGTAAGATATTAAAAAACATGTAGTACAGTTTCTGCAAGTATACTTTAGGTCTTTTCACATTTAAAACTTTTTGGTTTTTAGGGGATTCCGGATACCCACAAAGGCCCTGGCTTATGACTCCAATACTGAATGCTCCACAAGGGTCTCGAGAGGAAATGTATACTCAACGTCATGTGCAAGCAAGAACATGCATCGAGCGCTGCTTCGGATTACTAAAAACACGTTGGAGGTGTTTACTTCGCGACAGGGTCCTCCATTATCATCCCACAGTTGCCAGCAAAATAACTCTTGCGTGTTGTGTGCTACACAATATCTCACTGCATGCACAGTTACCAGCTCCAAGTGATTGCCCTGTTGTGATGGACAATAATGATGACTTCAGTACCCAAACTAGCACCTACATAGACAATCAAAATGAATTGATCCGAGGCAGAGCAATGCTTAATTATTTAATAAGTAGGCTGCAGATTTAGTTGATTGAGCACAAAAGTATGGAAACTTTGATTTTTTTTCTCGACTTCAGATACTATAAATATCATGTAGTAAAAGTTGCTCATAACGATAAGAACAATGACCCTCTTTAAGGTCTTGCAGTTAATATGTAACACATATATTCTAGTTTATTAATTTGGAGTAATTGTAATGTTACTTGAATACATAAATCATATACATCTTATACCTATTATTTGTTGACTAGTAAGGCGAAAAAACTACTTACTTATACAAATACTAGTGAAAAGTAAGTAATTACTATAAAATTATTAACTGCCTCGTTAGTTTAGTGGTCTTAAGCTTGACTGCTACGCTAACGGTTTTTGGTTCGATTCTCAGGTCGAGCAGTGTTATTGAATTTTTCTATGAAATTCTCAGTAGCAGCTAGAGTTTGGATATGTGTACGATGAATAGTAATAGGCTCGCCCCCTATTACATGGGACCTAAACATACCACTGACCTGTGGGTGTACATTAAGTACAGCTCTGACTAACCCTTCGGGGAATACAGACGTGATGGTATGTTTTTAGATATTGAATTTCTTCATAATTCAACATCATTGTTAACGTTTATAATTTACTATATTACTCATTACTCAAGTGTAGTGATAGCCTAGTGATATGACCATTGGACTGCCAAGTCCAAGGTCTTTTCAAAGTCATGTGCGTATTAATAATTAATTATCACGCGCTTAAACGGTGAAGGAAAACATCGTGAGGAAACCTGCATGCCTGAGAGATTTTCTTGACGGCGTGTGAAGTCTGCCAACCCGCAGTAGGCTAGCGTGGCGGACTATAGCCTAATCCCTCTCACTGGGAGGAGACCTGTGCCCAGCAGTGGGACAATGTAATGGGTTGATAATGATAATGATGATGATATTACTCATAGTCAAAGTCAAGTTTTTATTAACAGTACACATTTATTTATTTTTACACGCAATTACCAGTACTTACCTACTAAAAAATATCTAAATAGTAATATAAATTTAAAATTCTTAATAAAATATTTTTTATAAAAAAGTAAAACCGCCTTTAAAAAATAAAAAAAATAATGTTTTACTTTTTGTAAAAAATATTTTATTTCAACATGTTTAGTGATAAATAAGAGGCCCTATGTAAATACTATCAATTATTGATATGAAGTGCAGCGATAGCGTAGTGATATGACCATTAGACTGCAAAGTCAAAGGTCTCGAGTTCGAATCTAAGGCACGCACCTCTGACTTACCGGTAAAAGGAAATCATCGTGAGGAAACCTGCATGCCTGAGAGATGTTCTTGACAGCGTGTGAATTCTACCAACCCGCAGCAGGCTAGCGTGGCGGACAATACCCTATACCTCTGGTTCTGAGAGGAGGTCTGTGCCCAACAGTGGGACAATGTAATAGGTTGATGATAATCATCATCATCATATCAGCCTATTGCCGTCCACTTCTGAACGTAGGCCTTCCCCGAAGAGCGATGATGATGGTGATTAATTATTATCTAACCGCTCAGTGTTGTCCTTACTGCGGTAATGGTCCAGCAATCCTTGGGCGATCTCTGCAAACGAGCGTAATATTTGATTACGCTCGTGATCGACCTCTATCCTGCGCATCTCCCGCTCATGAAGCTGCCTGTCCCGTTGCTCCTCTACCCGAAGACGTTGTTGTTCGACGGCAACAAATTCGCTCGTCGCTCTGTCGAACGGCGTGAGTGTACGTCTTCGGCGCTCCCTTATTGACATCCGAGCAGGGGAAGGCCCCATTGCCCCAGACCGCGGAGTGGACGGTAACCGCTGCCTACTGGTCGACGGAGGGGTTGTAGGTGCAGGCGGAGCAGATTCAGGTTGCACCCTCAACCGTTTCCTGGTATTCCTGGTGGATAAATCCCTATCTGGTGTGTGTGATGGTTCAGCGCTGGTAATAGTGTGCGGTGGCTGACGGCTAGTGGATGGCGGAGGAGTCGCAGGTGGTAGTATATGGTAAGATTCTGAAAA
Source organism: Subacronicta megacephala (assembly GCA_958496365.1). Taxonomy (NCBI): domain Eukaryota; kingdom Metazoa; phylum Arthropoda; class Insecta; order Lepidoptera; family Noctuidae; genus Subacronicta; species Subacronicta megacephala. The sequence continues at coordinate 13,986,388 of OY292516.1, read as the reverse complement.
AAAAAGCTGGCCTGAGTGATTCAAATATTTGATAAAGCTTAAAAAATGTTTTTATTACTTAACATACCATCACGCCCTTATTCCAAGAAGGGTAAGGCAGAAGCGTACTTAATGTACACCCACGCTTCGCGGGTATGGTTTAGGTCCCATGTTATAGACACTTTGCTTGACCCGGGAATCGAACTCAGAATCTCTAGCGTAAGCGTAACAGTCGCGCTTGGGACCACTAAACTAATGAGGCAGTCTATTTTTATAATTATATTATTTATTACGTAGGTATACTTACCATCGGTATCGACAGTCATGTCATAATTATATGTGGCATATTGTGGAGAAAGAGCATGTGTAGGGGATGCGAGGAATTGTGATGGATCCTGAAAAGACTTTGGATTAAAATCTTCACGTTATGTAATTCCTACATATTAAAAGCATTGCGCGCCTAGGGCCTAGGGGCGCTAGCCTCGCCTAGGGCGCCATATTCAAATATTTTTGATTTATCATTAATTGAATGTTTATAACGAGATAAGACGCCTAATCCCATTATTTATTAAAATATTTAAGAGAATAATCAATCTTGAATTTTTTTTAAATATACTTACTGTAAAGCCTTGTTCCTGGATGCTTGACAGACCCTCCACAGTCAAATTTCCCATTATAGCGAGTACCCTCTCCTCAAAGGTGGAGAGAGTTTGCCGATTAGGAGGCCCACCACCAGTACCACTGGCATGCCGCCTTATTAGTAAGGCTTTTTTTTTCGTCTTGGATTTCCAGTCTGCCCAAACCTTCCAAATTAAAGAAGCATATTATTATGTAGAAAAATTCAGTAAAGGGTAACTGTGACCATTACAATACATAGCTGTTCAATTGTTACCTTTTTCCATTTGTTTACCGGTTTATTTACTCCGCCACCAATAGAGTTCAAGATACCCACCAACTCACACCACAGACGGTCAGACTTCAGCCGTCCTTGAAGCCCACCTTGAGGATTAGAAAGATCACCGTGACTGTAATTAAACAAAGAATAGGGCAATAAGTAATGTATTGTTAGAATCCCGTCATAATTCACATAAAGCATACTCAAGCTTCTCAGGTGATACGAGAGTACATTATATAAATTTAATCAAGTTCATGGTTTACGTGAATACTTCCTTACCTTTCCATGAATTGTATTAGGGTCGAAAATTGTTCACCACTGGCGCGTAGTCTCATATCCATTATTATTAATTCAATAAAATAAAGATTAAATTAAAATGAAAAATAATTTGAAATTGGCGCGGCCCGGTTGACAGAATTGATGTCTTGAATTTGACGTTTCATTACAAAACCATAAGCAAGAAGTTTATTTTTATCGAAAGAACGGTTCGACTTAACGTTCGGTTCACTTATGTTACTTTGTCTACCACTTTGCGATCAACATCGGAGGAGCGAAATCGATGTTCGAAATCAATTCGATGCGGAGCGATTGACACTTGTCTAGGCCCCCTGCCCACTGGGCGGTCCTAGACAGAGATAGCTACGTTCCTGTCAGCTCGGACTAAATAAAACTAGAAAAGCACTTCACGGATTTGCTGAGATTCGAACCGCCTCCCCGCCGCTAGCGAACCTGAACGCAAGCCGCGCCTGCGACCGACCACGCGAACGAGTGACTCATATTGCAAAACTAACAGCCGCTACGAGCGAACGCTACGAAGCTTCGACGTCACCGCTACGACCGAGTCGCGCGGTGGGGTTACCTGCTACGTGCGACTGCGCAGCTGCATCGCCTACCCGCATAGCTTGGGATTTCTTTCGCCGCGCGCCTTGTTTACATTATTTTACGATCGATAATAGCAAGTAAGTCAAAAGAATATTACAAACAGAAATATCTTCTACACCTAAGTATATTAATCTGATGCACAACTCGCAATAAATATGTCGCTCTAACGAACGCCCCCTAAAACACCTATCATATCGACTATAGAACATACCCAATCAGAGTCGGACTTCAATTCACTACAATTCAGTGACCCTTCCTTTGCAAATACTAAGCGAAACAAGCGCCCGCGCCATACCCAATCGCCTGGAGAAAAAGATCACGATCTCAAACAAGAAATTGTGGGGCTGTTGAATGGTTGGAAATCAGAACTTGATGCTAAATTTAATGACATGTGTGCCAAACAAAACTCGCTTATCGCTAAACTCTCCACCGAAATCTCGGAGCTTAAAGCACAAACCTTTAAAATCAAAGAATCGAACGACGAAATAGTAACCTCAATGGCCTTTATTAACAAGCAGTACGAGGAAATTAAATCTGGCCTGGATTATCTGCAAAAAGAAAGGCTGGAACAACGGAAGTGTCTGGAGAAATTAGAAAGAAAAGTTCAAGATCTACAATTAAAATCTCGTTCCTCCAGCATTGAAGTAAGAAATGTCCCTCCGAAAGACAAAGAGAATAGCGAAGATCTCACCCATACTGTCAGTAAAATTGGGCAGGCTGTCGGAATTTCAATCTCTGCCTCAGATTTAAGAGATATATATCGTTTACCAGGCAAAGACGGCTCGACTCGCCCGATTGTTGTTGAATTCCAGACCGTCCAAATGAAGTCAAATACCTAGTCCACAGTACGCGAATTTAACAACAAAAGGAAAACTGTGGAAGATAAGCTCAACACAGAATTGATAAGCATTCCCGGTAAACGACAACCTATATATGTGGCCGACTATCTACCTGTGAGTTCCAAGAAACTATTTCACACAAATTTAAATACTGTTGGACTACCAACGGTAATATCTTCCTGCGACAAAAACAAGGAGACAAACAAATACTCATTTCCTCGGAACAAAGTCTCCTAGATTTGAAGGAACATTTGTGACTATCTAATCAAACATTAATAGCTTTTCTATACTGTTTTTTTTCTTGTTTTAAGCACCGGGTTATTACCCATATCTGTCATCCGTACTAATATCTTAAAAACCAATAGTTGTAAAATGTTTTACAAAACTTTCAAAATATGGACCAAATCAATGATACTAACGATCACACAATCAAATTACACATATCACTCTCACGCTACTAAATACCACACAACCACAACACCAAGCACATACTCACTACTACATCTACACACCCCTTTAACGCACTGTACTGCATTTTCTGCCATCTATTTTTATAATCAATGGCCAATATAAATAATATTAACACAGAATTGGACTCACTAGAACTCACAAACTCTTACATCTGTCGACCAGAGTCCTGCTTATCATTCTTTCCTCGTGCAAATCATGCTATCAAGATTTTTCATATTAACATCCGCAGCATTAACAAAAATTTTGACCAACTCCGAGTATTACTAACAATGACTAATGTATGTTTTGACATCATCATTCTGACGGAGTGTTGGCTACGCGGAGTCGGAAAGTTACCCACTTTAGAGGGGTATATTGGTTACTCAACGAGCTTCACGATCAATCAGAATGATGGCGTCGTTATCTACACTAAAATAAACTTGTCATGTAAAATACGCGAACCAACTTTTAAGGATGCAAGTTGTTTGATTTGCCAAATAGATGATAATGTTACGGTCGTGGCTGTTTATCGCTCGCCTTCTCTAAAACCCGAGAAAATTTCAATAACTTTGTAAATAGCTTGCAAGATGTTCACACCAGCCTTTTCCCTAACGTAGTTTTAGTTGGCGACATAAACATTGACATATGCTCTAACAGTTCCGACCCCCTCCGCGACGAATACTTGACCTTTAATGCGACCCACGGTCTTTTCCCTACACATACCTACCCTACAAGAAATACAACTTGCCTAGATCATTTCCTCACGAAACCTAATCTACTTACAACAACACTTGTACTAGAATCTTATATAACGGATCATATGCCAATAGTTTTATATATAGATACAACTACCCCCTCTAGTAAGCCAGCAACAAATAGAATTTTTTATAAAATAAAAAGGGATCTAGAAAACGCCAACTTTACAAATGTGTTAACGACCGATGATGCGAACATAGCTACCAACAATCTTATATCTACAGTCTCGAACGTCATAAATAATAACACTAAAACCACGACAGTAACAAGGAAAAGTAGAATTCTTAAACCGTGGATATCGCCAGGTTTACTCCGTTGCATAAAGCATCGAGATAGACTACATATCAAAGCTAAAAAAGCTCTTTAAACTCAATCTATATTATGGAAGTCGATGCGTCTGAAGTAGAATCCATAATACTGCAACTCCGCACTGACTGTGCCACGGGATGGGATGGCATATCAACACAAATAATAAAACAATGTCGCCACATTTTAATACCCCCTATCACTCATATATGCAATATTGCAATAAACACAGGAGTATTTCCAGAAATGCTTAAAAAATCGATAGTACACCCGATTCACAAGAGTGGGGACAGAGACTGTGTCAACAACTATCGCCCCATAGCGGTATTATCTTGCATCTCGAAAATTTTAGAGAAAATACTAAACCGGTCACTCAAGAAATATTTAGAGAAATTTAAAATCCTAGCTGATAACCAATACGGTTTTCGCTCAGGTTATTCTACCGAAGATGCAGTACTGGATCTAACAACGACGGTTGTAAAAAACTTGGATAGTAAAAACAAGTGCATATGTATATTTTTAGATCTCTCTAAAGCATTTGACACGGTCTCTGTCCCCATCCTTCTGGCTAAATTGGAGAAGCTTGGAGTGCGAGGAATTGCATATAAAATAGTTAAAGACTATCTAGCCAATAGGAAACAACAAGTCAGAATAGGTAATATAGATAGTGACGAGACTACAGTGTCCTACGGTGTTCCACAAGGGAGTATTTTAAGTCCGACCCTCTTTCAGCTGTATATAAATGACCTCTGCCAAATCTCCCTCAGTAACACCAAAATTTTTACGTATGCAGATGATACGGCAGTTCTTGTCTGGGGACCAGACTGGAATACTGTTAAGGAAAGAGCTGAACACTCTCTGTCAAAAATTATGAACTGGCTTACAGACAACTTGCTGACGCTTAATCTCTCCAAAACATACTACGTTGCCTTCTCGATCAGAAAAATTAACTCTCCATAAAAAATTCTCCATCACAGCACACAGTTGCCTTTCTCAGAACGCCTGCACATGCCAACAAATAGCTCGAGCTGAACATGTTAAGTACCTGGGAGTATATATTGATAGTGGACTGAGATGGGACAAACAGATAGACACAGTCACCTCAAGAGTGAGGAGACTAATACACATTTTTAAATCATTAAAAGACTGTACTCCAATAGAAAAACTGAAGCTTATCTACCTAGCCCTATGTCAGTCCATTATCCAGTATTGCATCCCAGTTTGGGGTAGCGCCGGCAAGACGCTTCTTCTAGGTCTGGAAAGAGCCCAAAGACCCGTGCTCAAAGTAATGACTAAGAAGCCCTACAGATATCCCACCGAAAAACTATACTCAGACTGCAAAGTATTAACGGTTCGCCAGCTCTTTGTGCTCAAGTCCACCATGAGAAGACATAGAAGTGTCCCGCGCCCCAATCCAAGCAGACGTAGCAAGATGCCCGTATGCCCTCGCATTCCCTGCAAGACATCCTTTGCCAGAAGACAATTTTATATTATATATATCACCATATGCACACACACACACACACACACACACACACACACACACACACACACACACGCACACACACACACACACGCACGCACGCACACGCACACACACACACACACACACACACACACACACACACACACACACACACACACACACACACACACACACACATATACAATCATGGTCCACCTGTAATAATTAAAAATTCCCATTTATCCCTTGTATACAGCGACAACTTCTCTTACACGTGCACAATTGTAAATTATAATTAGTCATCTTACACGACTGAACACTGCCACCCAAAATACAAGCACTCGCTTAGTTTGGGAGACAGCATCAGTACCTAAAGTGAAATACATTTAATTGTGTCTAGTTTTAAGTCAACTTGTTATCTGTATATTTTTGCGACAATAAAGATTATTTATTTATTTATTTAATTTATGCACTTTGAAAACCGACTTGTAATATCTTTTAAAATTGCATTTCTACAAAAAACTAAAAATGGTACGATTCAAGGTGTCTGTTATCCACGAATTTCTATAAATTGTTCCAAATGAAACCGTTAAGTAATATTTTTAAATAATTTAACACTTGCAAAATTGCACCCAACATATCTTATCTTTCTTAATGAGTATAGAAAATGTGTGTCTAGACGAGTTTTCAATACAATTTAAATTGTCAATACCGTTCAATATATTGGGCCCTTATCTATCCTTATCTTGGAATGAATAACTAACTAACTTTTCCTGTTTAACCCGTCAAGCGCCATATTGTAGACACAAAGCAAAATCTATTGTTTTACCCTCATGAGACCACTACGTATGTCAGTAGATTAATGAATGCGGCGGCAGCGATGGTAGCCAAATGGCTAGGGCGTCGGACTTGCGATCATGTGGTTGCCGGTTCCAAACCCACCCATTGCACTACCGACGTGAACCCGCTTTTAATACAAGCATTTAGCCAAGTACGAGGGGTTAAAAGAATACTAGTAATGTGCGACCCACATTGCTAATAAGCTTTAAAAAAACTGGAGCATAGCGATCATTCCGGAGATGATGGGCGTGTGTTTTCAACCGACTTCAAAAAGGAGGTTCACAATTGGATTATTTATGTTTGTTACCTCATAACTTTCGACTGGGTGAACCGATTTTGATTTCTTCTTTTTTTTATTTGAAAGCTGGTGCTTCCCGATTGGTCTCATTTTAATTTGATCCAGTTTTCACCATGCATCCATGAGAAAACCATAATATCTAAGTCTTAAAATTGCAGGTAAAGTATCTACCGACAAATGGACGCATAACTTAATATCACGCCAACCGATGTCCATGATTTTATTTTTTGTTTCTTAGGTTATTATTATATTAGAGGTGGCCACATCCACATATTATGGAAATCGGTTGAGCCGATTAAAAAAAACAGCAAAAGTCGAAAAATTTGCTTGGAAACCTCGCTGTCTCATTGAAGCACTGCATTTAGTGGGCCTACAAGTATTATATATCATCAAAACTTTCCACAAAAAATAGAACCACTCAAATAGAAGTCACCGACTTCCGAAACGGCTTTAGATATAAAATTATTTAGTATTTTTGAAGGCGATTTCTCAGATCAAATAAAAAGTTAAGATGGAACTTTGCGAACAAAGAAGTGAGGCCGGTTAAAGCTACGCCTAGCCGTTTACAAACATAATTTTACACTATATTATAACAATACCGAAACTACGCCTTATCTTGTCAGACGAGCTATCAAGCTATCGAAAGATCCAATGTCCAACTAATGTATATATTTTTTAATACCATCAGAAATAAGAGATTTCAACGAACAAAAAGACCACTGACTTAAAAATACAGTGTGTTTGGGACATAAGAAGGTAAGTAAACACCAAATTTCGTGAAAAAAATTTTTTTTTTAAAAGATAATAAAAAACCAAAAACATGGTTATTTGAATTTTTCACATAAATTTTGTGGGTTTGTGAAAAAAGTGTAAATACAAAAGCTGTAGGTCTCTTTATTACCTACAACTTTGCCATTTTTTTTCCATAGGACTTGTACTTTTGCCGGAATTCGAGATAAACCGTTTTTGACCCTAAACCGGGAGGGGCGGGGGGGTCCCTCCCACTTCCCGAACTCAGATCGCCCGTAATTTATTTTTTCTTAACTTTTTGCAATATTCTCTTCCTTTTGCAATGGGTTTCATCCTACTATAATTTTTTTATACTTTTTACCATGTTCTAAGGTATTGGCACTGGTCTAATAAGATTGTAATAAATAACAAATATATTATCTATACAAGTTTAGATTTACGTTTTTTTTGCTTCGTTGTACCCTATAGGATTTGATTTACTTGTGTAGAGTTTGGAAATGGAAACATGCGTATTGTCATACCACTATATTAGATATCCATAAATGTCCGTATGTTTTATTGCATTGATTTAATTTTTTTCAGCTCCATGGGACCGAAATGCGACCTTATTATCTAATATAAATTGAAACTTATAAATTTATACCTCCATATGTTCCTGAGAACGACTGAGCGACCTTTTTAGATACGGAACATTCTTATTTTATTTTCAAGTACGGATCGCTAAGAATTGAATATGCATTACTTACCTAATGTCCTTGTCTTGTACGAGTATATAAGCGCATTATTCAGCGTGTATCGTTAATGTGTCTTAGTTTTACCAGAAATTGAACGTTTCGAAAATCAGTCACGAAAATGTTCAAAATTATTTTCACTTTGTTTGTCTTCCAAGCGTTTGGTAAGTACCTCATTTAAATTTAAAATCTTCGCTAATTTATAGACGTTATTCAATTGCAAGTTTCCTAATGTTGATAATTATAAGAATAATTATTATTGATTGTGTCTCAGAAGTGATATTTTTGTCTCAATGAATATCAATACAATACCTATTCGCCCCTCGGCTACTTATAATAGTAATAGAATTAAAAGTTAACTAACTCTAAAACTAGCTGTCAAAAATGTTGTATATGTACCGTTTTTATAAAAACAAGCCGAATCTTGTCCACCGTTTTTCCATCGAATTTAGTACGGATTAAGTTTCTTACGAACTGTTTTCCTCAAAATAGATACCCTTAAAATGTAGCTTTGATATTTTTTGTCTATTGCTTATACCTATTTCCTCAATATCTGTTTTCTTGCTGTTTTGTAGTAATACGAGGGTAATAACAATTAGGACAAAAATCGCTAGCTAGCCACTATGAGTTAATTTACGAATCGGATTTTTACTGATGTAAACTTATGGTTCATCGGATATTTTCATACTTTGTGCTCAGAACAAATAGTAATTCTAAACCATTTCTATCTATAGTTGAAAGGGGTATCAACTTATGGTACTCAAGTTATCAAGTACTGGTATAAAGGTAAAATTAACAAGGTATTGCCCATTGGAATCATTCATGGATGATCTGGATAATGTGAACATACAGGCGAAGAATTATTTTTTTTTAAATCTTTCATCATCATTTTTAATTTTCCAGAGATTTTTAGAATGTTTATATTTTTTTATTGTTGGTTATTTCTATGCGGATATTGAGATATTCTTATTTGATATTCACAATTATGTCTGTTTCGTGTCGTTTCACAATTTTGTGTTTAATTTTTAAAAGTTATTACGGAATCCCACAAAATTCATGTAAGGCCATTTGAAAATTAAGTTAATTTACAATAATATTGTATATGTTACTAAATTGTGTTTTTTTTAAGACTGCCTCATTAGTCTAGTGGTCCTAAGCGCGACTGCTTCCCTAGAAGTCCTGGGTTCGATCCCCAGGTCGAGCAGTGTTATTGGGTTTTTCTATGAAATTCTCAGTAGCAGCTCGGAGTCTGGATTTGTGCCCGGTTAATGGCAATAGGCTCGCCCCCTATTACATGGGACCTAATCATACCGGCGAAGTGTGGGTGTACCTGTACATTAGTACACCTCTGCCTAACCCTTCGGGGAATACAGGCGTGATGGTATGCTATGTTATGATTATGTTGTTTTTTTTAATAAAAGACCAATTAACGATAGTTAATTACTCAAAAAGGTTTTAATACAATTACAATATATTTTTTATATGAAACCGTTTTCGTCTCACTATTGTGTCAATTACTGGTACACCTTTGTTTTTGACGGTCTTAAGCTTTTACCTTTTACAAATATTTTCAAATGATAATTTTAACTTAAAAATAACGTTTAATTTAACAGTTCTATTATGGCGGATCGTCCTGTAGAAATCGTTATTTTAGCAGATAAATACATTTTTATGTCGGTGAATTGTCAATTTCAGGCATTCTCTAGATGTACCTTAAATTAATTCAAATCTACAGACCTACCAAATATATAGGCATGAATGTGGAAAAATAAAAGAAGTATGCAAGACTCTAAAATATTTTTTGTCTATCTTTTATTCTATTGGGTTTGAATCTGCGTCCCTCCCGTTTTATACACCATGTTGGTTGAAAGATATAGTAATATGCCTTCAAAAAGTCTTCAATTTTTCTTGTCTTCCTGTAAAACGTGGAAGAGGAATTCGATATCTCAGACACTGGTCTCGGTAGCTGGTAATTGGTGTGCTTAACGCAGGTACGGCGAACAAAAAATTATATATTTATTTACTTTCAGATTACATACTGCAAGTAGCAAGTGATACCGAGCTACCTTCTCAGGATGAGCTTGATACTCGCATTGTGGGAGGAGAGGAGGCCCCAGATAATCTGGCACCCTGGCAGGTGTCGCTGAGAATAGCTGAGACTGGTTTCCACTTCTGTGGAGGTTTCATTATTAATACGACATGGATATTGACAGCCGCACATTGCATGGATGGGTATGGAGTTTTAAACTTTTATGGACTTAGATTACACACTTAGTAAGGAGCTAAGTAACAATTACAGTGATCAATCCATCCAGAACGTTATGGTGTGCCTGCCGCAGCCATACTATGGGTGGATGATTATTTTAGACCTTTCGGCAAAAGCGGACAATCTTTAGCCGGAAGCATGACCATGACATGACATTGTAATGATTCGGGTTCTTAATGTGGCTGAATGAAAGAAAGACTGAGTATGTAGCTTAACAAAATTTAATGTTTCAAGAACAATACTGTAAAAAGATGCACAGGTGGCCCTATTTGGCTTAAATGTCCGTAGAAAGGCCGTGAAGACTTAAGAATAGGCAGACCAACAAAATAAAAATACAAAAAGTTAAAACATAACGTGATTCAGGATCGAACTCGACCCACATAAAACCACAATCCGGGCTCCTCCGTCTATGTTAATATGCTCATTAATAACTGTGGCGAATATGTCGACCAGTTCATCAAGGCCACAATGTGGTACCGATAGTATGACGATTGCCTTTTGGTTGATCAATATAAACACTCCAAGGTGAGGGGCATTTCCACAAGCTGAGAACAAAATATGATATAAATGTCAACACTCACAAGAACATCCCTGAATTCCAAGTTAACGGTATCGACGTAAACACTCACCCCGTGACTTTCTAACATTCACCCACAACAAACACTTGATACACGGTCGTATTTGACAGGTCAATAAGACTATTGAAATATGAGAACAGTTAACTATCGCGGAAGAGTAATTATTACGCGACTTTAACTTCGAGCGTCGGTTAGTTCTGTCTCTCTTCAAAATCCTGCCCGCCGGTGGCGTGACATTCCTAAGTTCAATTATTTTTCGACCCACCCTCAGTGTCATGACAATTTGATTAGTGTTGTATTTATTGCGTGCCTAGTAGCGTCATCTATGAGCAAGACAATTATAACTCACGATCATCACACATCCCCTCTCCTCTAAAGAATCCAACCGGATTCAAACGAAACGTTTAAAATTGCACGAATGCCATGTTCCTAAGTCCTTGCCTCTGAGGCTCTTTAATTTGTAAACATCACTCGATATTTTTTCTGATATTATTGCTTTTTCAAATTTAGGCGCCAATTTGGACATGAAATTCTTGTCGGCACTAGATAACAGTTTGGTCCGTTTCCAAACTACATCACCTTCTTTATAGTCACAAATACGACGTCTCAGATTATATTGTTTACTATTGTTTTCATGGGATTTTCGGATCCTCTCACAGACGTCATCATAAACTTTACTTCTAAATGCTATGCTTCTTTCGAATTTTTCCTTGTCGAAGGTAATCGGTACGTTTGGATCGAAGCTGTAGGCTTTCTTGCCGTGTATTGCTGTTTCTCTACCAAAGAACAAAAAGGATGGCGTTCTACCCGTAACTTCGTGAACAGATGTTCTGATAGCGTGTCCAATGTGGGGAATATGCTTATCCCACTCCTTATGATTATCGTCTACATAAGAAGCTATTGCTGAACCAATGACTTTGTTTACACGCTCAGTTGGGTTAGCTTGAGGATGGTAGTATGGGGTATACCATATCTTTACTCCGTAACTTAATACCAAGTCCTTAAACTGGTTGGATACAAATTGCTTACCATTATCACAAATTATGACGTTAGGGGTACCAAACATAAGGAATATTTGTTCTTCTAGAATTTGTGAAATTGTTGATGCTTTCCCGTTCCTGAGTGGATAGAGAAAGCAAAATTTACTAAACCAACATGAAATTACTAAGAGCATAGTATTACCCTGTTTAGACTTCGGAAAGGGACCCATTAGATCCATAGAGATTATTTGTAATGGCTCTGTCACCTCTCGTTGTTTTCCCATCAACCCAGAGGGCTTTATTTGTGAGTATTTGTGTTTTGCACATACTTCACATTTCCGCACATATTCTTTTACATCTTGGATTAATGTCGGCCAGAAGTAGTGCTGCCTCACGCGATTGACAGATTTTTTGACACCCAGGTGGCCTGACGTTGGGTCATCATGACATTCTCTTAAGACTATCCCACGAAGTTTTTCGGGTATGACCAGTTTCCAGCTGTCATTATCGTTAGGAAATTGTTTTAGTTTTAGATATTTCCACAACTGTCCTTGACTAATTTCCCAATCTGGATTATGTTTTCCTGACAGGACCATGTCCTCTTGCGATCTGTACCAATCATCTTTATCTTCCGGATTTATATCTAAGACGTTTATTTCTTCGTCGATCGCTCTCGATAAAGCATCTGGTACTATATTATATTTACCCTTGCGGTGGACTATTTCATAGTCAAATTGCTGAAGGCGCATTGCCCACCTTGCTAAGCGTCCGTGTGGGTCTTTATTTCGATGTAACCATTGGAGAGCACTGTGGTCCGATATAACTTTAAAGTGACTTCCTTCAACGTAAGGCCGAAATTGTTCTACTGCATGAAGAACGCTTAGTAGCTCTCGCTCAGATGCCGAGTATTTGCATTCTCTTTCCGAAAGTTTTCTGCTAGTATAGGCGATGGGCGCCTCCAGGCCATCAACCTCCTGGATTAAAACACCACCAGTACCCCTGTTTGAAGCGTCACATTGTATGGAAAAGGGCTTTGTAAAATCGGGTACTCTCAACACTGGAGTAGAAGTTAAGGCCGTTTTTAGATTAACGAAGGCGTTTTGAGCTTCCTTATTCCATGTAATACGTTTTCCTTTCTTTCCGCCTTTAGTTAGCTCATGTAGGGGTGCAGCGACAATGGCAAAGTTTTCCACAAAACGCCTATACCAGCTTGCTAGCCCAATAAATCTCTTTAAATCAGTGTAGGTTATAGGCCTTGGGTAGTCAAGGATTGCTCTCACTTTGTCCGGGTCAGTGCGTAAGCCATCTTTATCTACAATATAACCTAAGTATTTTAACGACGGTCTCGCAAAGGCACATTTCTCTAGGTTTATTGTGAGGCCAGCTTCCTTAAGTTGGTTTTTTACGTAAGCTAATGATGATAGATGCTCCTCAAAACTGGCGTTACAAATGACAATATCATCCAAATAAGTAAATACTTTTCCTTCATATTCCGGGGTAAACAAGCGATCCATTAACCGTTGTTGTGTCTGCGACGCATTACTTAGGCCAAATGGCATTACCTTAAATTGATATAGTCCCTTTCCTGCGAGTCCAAAAGCAGTTTTTTCTTTGCTGGATTTCTCTAGTGGGATCTGCCAAAAAGCGGAGCGCAGATCTATTGTAGAAAGAAACCGAGCGTTTTTGAGACCATCTAATATGGTGGTGACTCTGGGCAATGGATATGAATCCTTAATCGTCACCTTATTTAGCTGGCGGCTATCTAAGCACAGTCGGTTTTTGCCTGAAGCTTTCCTCACCAGTAATACTGGCGATCGCCATGCGCTAAACGAGGGTTCTATGACGTCATTATCAAGCATATCTTGGATTTCTTCTTGTAACTCCTTCATGATGGGCGGAGCAAAGGGGTATTGTCTTTGATTAGTAGGAAGACTATTTCCCGTATCAATTCTATGCTCAATCAAGGAAGTTCTTCCTAAGCCTTTGCCAATTTCTGACCCCATCTCCTCTAACAATTTATTGAGACTCTCTTTCTGCTCAAGAGATAATTCATCACGAGAAATGACTGGACGCGTTGCGTTAATTTCCGAAATGTTAGCTTCTAATTTCTCAGTACCGATAGCTAAATTGAAGGACTCAAAAAAATTCATGCCTAAAATCATATCGTGTTTTAAACCATCCATAATGTAAAACGTGATCACTTTATAACGTTCTGTAAACTGAATAGGTAAATCAACAATTGAATGTATTGTATGATAAGTGCCATCGGCCGTTGATACCTTTTCTTTATCAATTTTGTGCTCGCTAAATCCTAAACTAAAAATTTTATTAGCGAATACCTGTGAGATCACAGAAACAGTAGCTCCGGAATCTAATAATCCCACAAATGGTTGATTCAAAATTTTTATATCAGCATAAAAACGTTTATCATACCTATTTTTGTTTATATTGCAGATCTCGCCTGTTTTAAAATATGTCGCTATTGTAAGTAGCCATTGCTGCCATTCATCCGAATTTGAATGATTTAGTTTTCCGGGGTACGATCGGCAGGCATCGACTCCGAGTGTCCGTTTCCCTTAGTGATGGCGTTGCATGTACATTTTTTGATAGTGTTGCCGAAGCGTCCACATCTATAGCAGAACAGTCTTTGTTTTGGTAAATTGCAATTCCTAAAACGATGTCCAGGACTTCTGCAGTTCCAGCATTTTGGTTGAGGTGCTTCACTGCCATCTATGGCTACCAATTCAGCCGGTTTTTCATTTTGTGATGCTTTTGAAATATTTCCTCTGTAAGCTAAATCACGCTCCAATAATCGATTATTTGGAGTAGGCTCCTTAAAACTGTCACAACTTAACTTAGTGCGTTCAATAACCTTTAACACTGACGTAAGCTCAGCCACGGAATCAAAAGTGTCTCGGCATATGGCTTTTTGAAAATAAGGTTGAAGATTTCTTCTTAATATTCTCAATTTCTGTGTTTCACTAATAGGAACTGGTAACCGATTAAACATATTTTGCATTATGGATATATATATCAAAGCGCTCTCCTGTTTGCTCTGAGTTCTAAGTTGTATTTCTTCCAACAATTCCTCCTGGTAGTATGGCTGTTGAAACGTGTCTAAAAGGAGCTTTACTAGATCAGCCCAACTTGAGACTGAACTTTTATTTGCCCTAAACCATATCAAGGCTTCATCTTCAAAAAAATCAATAGCGTAACGAAATAAGTCCTCTTCGCCTGCATTCCGTGCTTCTTTTAGTTCGTCAATTCTTTCTAAGAACGCGTTAACACTTATGGTGCCTTTGCCACTAAATTTGACACCCCAATCTTTAATGGGAACCAACTTTCGTTTGTGGAAATAATTATCAAATGTCGAAGACCTTTGCAACCCTTGATGGCTTGTAGAAACGGGAGGATTTTTTATAGTTGTTGGTGATACGTGAGGTTCCATGGCAGAGTTTTGCGTGCTTTGAAGAAATTTTTTCTTAGTTACCATCTCTTTAGTATGCTTAGTTCCTAATTGTTCCATAATCAATCCAGCTTCCTCTCCCAAAGACTTTTGTAAAATCTCTTTATCATGCTCAGAAATGACATCATCTTCCTCTTCTCCTTCATCTTGTTCTAAATTTTTTAACGAAGACATTGTATCCTGTATGTTCCTTAATAATGACAAATGTTTCTCTATATCCTCCGATTCAGTAGGGATGATAAGTTTAGCGCGATTTGATATATGCGTCAAACGCGAGTGAATACGTCTGATAAATGCTTCATCGGGACTGTGCGAGACCTCTGACATTAATGAAATTATGACTGACAATTTATGTTCACAAATAAAGATTTCATTACTTGGGTTTTCAATACAAGACTTAGGGACTTTAAAGGAAATGGTTGACTCACCCGTCGTTTCGCGCCGCAAAATTTCGCGTAAAAATTTTCGCATAGTCGCCACAGTTTTACAATCGGACACCCCCCGGCAAGCCAATTCAAATTCGAGTTCATCTTTATGCAGTGCATTTACATCCATGGTTACAACTGAAGTTCAATGAACTTACAAAAAAATAAAACTAAAAATAATCTTTTTGAAATTACAACAACCTGTATGTGTATGATCAATATCACAAGAATCCAATAATAATCTTTTTTTTTTTTTTTTTTTTTTTACATTTACAACCTGTATACATAGATGAGCATAAGCGCTATGATTGAAACGGAATTATTTTGATATTACAACTAAAGTTCAATGAACTTACAAAAAAAACATAAAACTCATAATAATCTTGTTGAAATTACAACAGCCTGTATATGTAGGTAAGATATTAAGCACAATAATCCTCAAGTCTATCTTTCATCCCAGTTTTACCCATTGGGCGCCAATGTAATGATTCGGGTTCTTAATGTGGCTGAATGAAAGAAAGACTGAGTATGTAGCTTAACAAAATTTAATGTTTCAAGAACAATACTGTAAAAAGATGCACAGGTGGCCCTATTTGGCTTAAATGTCCGTAGAAAGGCCGTGAAGACTTAAGAATAGGCAGACCAACAAAATAAAAATACAAAAAGTTAAAACATAACGTGATTCAGGATCGAACTCGACCCACATAAAACCACAATCCGGGCTCCTCCGTCTATGTTAATATGCTCATTAATAACTGTGGCGAATATGTCGACCAGTTCATCAAGGCCACAATGTGGTACCGATAGTATGACGATTGCCTTTTGGTTGATCAATATAAACACTCCAAGGTGAGGGGCATTTCCACAAGCTGAGAACAAAATATGATATAAATGTCAACACTCACAAGAACATCCCTGAATTCCAAGTTAACGGTATCGACGTAAACACTCACCCCGTGACTTTCTAACATTCACCCACAACAAACACTTGATACACGGTCGTATTTGACAGGTCAATAAGACTATTGAAATATGAGAACAGTTAACTATCGCGGAAGAGTAATTATTACGCGACTTTAACTTCGAGCGTCGGTTAGTTCTGTCTCTCTTCAAAATCCTGCCCGCCGGTGGCGTGACATTCCTAAGTTCAATTATTTTTCGACCCACCCTCAGTGTCATGACAATTTGATTAGTGTTGTATTTATTGCGTGCCTAGTAGCGTCATCTATGAGCAAGACAATTATAACTCACGATCATCACAACATGACACCAAATTGAGAAAATGATTCCCGGACCACACCACGTGCCATAAATATCCAATAATATTATAAGCGTGTGAAGTGTACGAAAACTCTATACAATGCGAGATGCGGTCGTAAGCGCGTCTAGTACGTACAAAGTGTTATTGGGTTTTTCTATGATATTTTCAGTAGCAGCTTAGAGTTTGGATTTGTGTCCGATTAACGGCAAATGGCAATACACTCGCCACCATTTTAGCCAAATAACTATGAAGCTATCTCTATTCAAAATAAGCTTATAATCATTTTTCTTCTTTACAGCAAAACAAACAAATCATTTTATGCGGTCGTTGGTACAAACTATCTCGATGTTGGGGGTGTCAGATATGACGTACTATTGGTCATTATACACAAATACTACAACAGTAGCACATTGAAGAACGACATTTGCCTTTTGAAGATTCGGGGAATTATCAAGATGAATGGCCGCGTTCAGTCTATAAAGCTGTCTGACAAGTATATTAACGGTGGAGAAACAGTCTTGGCGACAGGATGGGGGAAAGTCGGAGTGAGTTTACTTCTATCTTTTTGTTGAGTTTGTACTCCATTTCCTAGCGTTGACAAAAACAGCAAAGTTATTGTGTTACATTGTTGTTTACAACTATTGCAATAAATATGGCTTTGACACACCATCACACCTGTATTTACCGAAAGGTTAGGCAGAGGTGTATTTATGTACACTCACAGTTCACCGGTACGTTTTACGTCCCATGTTATATGGAATCAGAATCAGAATCAGAATCAGAATGCTTTATATGTAAACATAGGTAGGGTTACAGTGATGTGTGAGATGTTACAGTATTTAGTTCGTTTCACTATGTTTTGCCATGTGGCGTACAAATATTTTTGAATTTAATAGTTTAAACAATAGCGGATTAATGGAGCGGGCCTATTATCATTAACTGGGATCGAATCCAAATTCCAGACTCCAAACCGCTACTAAGAATTTCGTAATAAAACCTAATAACACTTTTTTCTACCTGGGAATCGGACCCAGGACCTCTGGCGTATCAGCCACACACTGCAGATCCAAACTTACGCTCATCAACGAGGCAGTCTTGCATAGCGTTAGGTTTAGATACCATGGGGGACACCTCTGGACAATCTTAATAAATTTCTCTTTCTATACCTAATAGTTTTAAAAGGAACATCTCTAAATGCTACATACAGGGTGACAGAGATCAATCGATCGGGCTAAAGATGATCGACCTCAAGGTCATGAGCTTGAAGGAATGCCAAGAGTCACTGCAGATTTTTCCAAGGACCCCAGTGGATGGCAGTCAATTCTGTACCTACAACGGTCCTAAAGAGGGGCTTTGTGATGTAAGTCATAACCACATAATAATAAATTTATAGCTGAAAAGGCCACTTTTGATATGAAATTTTGATTCTATATACGAATCCAGACAATTTATTGGTAAACGTGGCCAAGTTAACACGTGACTAAATTTGCTTCATATTTTGAAAATTGCAATTGCATGCTCTGCTGATACATGAACTAGAGGAGTTCCGAGGACCACAGCCCTACATAAGACATAGAAAGTACGGTATTTAGTCGGTACGAGGCCGACATACCCCGCCGTCATCCATTAGAAATTTCCGCACAGTAAAGAGAAACAATACCATTCGACCTTTGACTAAATTACTCTGGGACTAAATTAGAGCTATATTTTAAACATGTTCCTTTAGGTGTGTGTGTGTGTGTGTGTGTGTGTGTCGATATCAGTCGATTGGCGCAGTGTCTGAGCGACCGACCACTTCGGTATGGGTCGCGGATTTAGGAAATTTAGGAAATTAAATTGTAGGTACCTACATGGGGGACAAAATACACATGAGTAATTTAGGCTATTTAACATCACGCTACAACACTAAGGGGAGTGTTCATCGCGACCGTGACATTGTTATCTCCGTCTCTATCACTAACGTTGCGAACGCGAGCCCCAGAGCTGAAACAAGAATAGGTACATTTGCATGTTTTGAAATTACTCTTTTAATATAGTTGTTATAAGGAATATTTTTTTGCAAAACGTTATTCATTATTAATCTGGGGACCAGTCAGGGTCAGCATTGGAATCAGTCTAGCTGATGAGGCAGTCAGCCACCGTTTCTTATTTATTTTCTTTTTGCTCGGCTCCTAATGGTCAAAATGTGATGATATATAGCCTAAGTTTCTGTGAAGAAGTGAAAACTAACACTTCAATTAAATTTTATTTGTGTGTCCTTTAAACAACTTCAAGGGCTTGGCCAGACTGAACACGCGGGTGCGGGAGCGGCGCGGGTGCGGGATCGCGCGCGTCGTCACTTGTCCGCAGTTAAGCACGCGGCTCGTCCGAGTGGTGTCGTGACCAGTGTTTGTCAAATACAATGGATGAAGAGGACTTATTTTTACTAGAAAATCATTCCCAGGAAATTGTGATTTTATTTCATTCCACAATCTTGAAATAACCTTTTTTTTATATTGCTTATGTTTTGACATCCAAAGTGCAGGTCATGCTTGAATTGCGCTTATAAATTCTTCAATATTCAAATCAGAAGACGCCATGTTGCCAACGCGCGCGGTTAGCTCGGAATAGTTTGTGCTTGGCCAGACTGAAAGCGCGTCCGCCCCGCGCCCGCGCTTTCAGTCTGGCCAAGCACTAAGTTGTTTACAGTCATGTGTAATTTCATCCTTTGAGAGGCTAACTGGGTCTAAACTCCGGAAATCACCTAAACCTCAAGTGGGTTTGGTCCAAACATGTTTGCCGCATATCCGATGAGCTGTGGGCTCAAAGAACTACGCGGTACACCAAGGAGAAGGTGGAGGAACGAGCGTGACTTCTTCCGAAAGGAAGACCTTTATTAGTAGAGAATAGAGATGTCTGGGTTAAGGGAGAGTGAGGCCTTTGCCCTGCAATATAGGTTAGATATATGCGTCTACTGTTCTCTAAAGTTTTAAGGCGTTTGACCGGAAGAACGGTGTCGTTACTGATTCAGTTATCAGGTCAGTCATATACATGTCTCATTACAGGGTGACTCCGGCGGTGCTATCGTAGCCAACGGCACCGCAGTTGGCATAGTCAGCTGGATTATAAAGCCCTGCACGCAGATCTATCCTGACGTTTTAGTCAGGATGTCCTCTTACTTAGAGTGGATCCGGAAGAAAATGTCTGATTCTTAATGATATTAAAATATATTATTTGGCATCTGTATTTTGCACAAAAAATATATAAATGTGATATTTATAAGTCAGCATTGTTAGAAAACATTATTATTAATCTGTTCAATATTGTGAACATGAGTATGATATTTAATGGTGATGGGTAGATTTAAAACTTATATGAATAAATCAGTTTGTCGCTAACTCTGGCCTTTCATTGACGTGTGGTATATCTTAATTATTCCTGAACTGACTCTACGTAAGATGAAGTCTGGCGAACTTGAGTCGTACATCAATGAGTCGTCATTGGTGTACGACCAAAGTTCGCCAGACTTCATCTTACGTAGAGTTGGTGAAACAAGTTGCCGATCATTTGGAAACGAAACGATCCGAAATTCCTGAACGCCATGTGTTTAGGCACAGGATTGCAATTCCTTTAGTGAAACTTAAATTTCATTGCTTTATTTGTAACTTTTGAATTGGTAGAATTCATTATCTATGTAGACATTTTGATCAAGGAAGAAGCTTCTAGATGTCTTTTTTTTAAATGATAATGATGATGATGATGTCACAGATAATATATCCTTTTTTATTCACAACAGTTTAACATTGACAGATTATTTTGATTTATGGGCGCTCGAGGACAAAGACGAACCAATGATCTACGCATACAACCACGTGACGTATTAATGTCAACGACTCGCGAAATAATGTCTCATCTAGTATAAGTAAATCTTCGTAATACGTCTAAAACGCCAATCTAGTGGTGGACCATTGTCTTCATGCAAAAAAACAAGATCTCCGATATTGAGCTTGGATGTGTTAGGCTTCCACTTGCTTTGGTGTTAGAGTTCGGATATATACTCCTTTTGCCATCGCTTCCAGTTATCTCGCCTTATTTGCAATCCTAGTTCGGGGTTCTACCTCAGATACAGTAAATAGAAACGTCTAGCAATGTCAACTAATGGCACTGGTAAACTAGATTCTGTTAAGTATGGTTTGTTGTGCGTCAGACGGACGAAAAATAAATACCTTTTCTTTCTTTCTTTTCTTTCTAAATAAAACTACATTCTAACCTTCGGGATTAGACGTAGTACGGAAGTAGAAAGTGAAGACAGGATCACTACTCCTACTTCCGCATTCTCCCTAAGAGCTCACTCCTGTCCTCCCCCAACAAGTTCAGAAGTTCAAAAGTTCAAGTTCAAATGTTTTTATTTCAAATAAGCCTTTACAAGCATTTATGAAACGTTATGACTCTAGTTGCAGGGTCCAAAAAGTTGATCCTATGAAGAAGAATAGAGAAACGGCAAGAAACTCCATGGACACTCTTTTAAAATAAGAGGTATAACATTTTTAACTGGTACATTCTGGCAATATGAGGATGTGAGGACATTGAAGGTTAATGTCTGAATTAGCTTTAAGTCAATATTAAAATCAAAAGGTTCCCAGCAACTGAGAACTTAATTTCATCCTAAAAATAAGAAGTTATGTGGAAGAATCCACGACATCAAACAAATAAACTATAAATTGTATCTAAGTAAACAATACTAACCATATGAAGACATCCCGAGATATGAATACTGAATATATTCTGGTAAAACATGCTATTGAAGTATATTAATTTGAACCAGTATGTAAATGAAGACAAAAATATAAAAATAAATTGTGAGTATAATAGCCTCAATCAATCGGTAAATCAATAAATGTAACCTCAGGTTGCGAGGGAGGCCACAGGTGCGTCCGTATTTTGACACCACACGTTATTATCGTCAACGTAGTCCTTTATTTTATAACTAGCTTTCCGCCCGCAGCTTCGCCCGCGTGGACAACACGATTTTGCCGGTTTAGGTTTTTCCAAAGTAACATGTACTATATGTATTTGTTATTAAATGAGCAGCATTCGTGTTCTTACAGCTAGAGCGATAGTCTATCATTCTGGAGGTCTCGTAGGATCGATTTCCTCGGGGAGGTACAAATAGTGGTAAACCACTTTGCTCATTGGTGCTTTTTCTGTCTGGTGTCAAAATGACCAGATTGCTATTAGTACGGACTCTGTAACAGGCAAAGTAGAATTGCTCATGAACGAAGCAATGTTCTCTGAAATCTATGCCTGCGACCCTTAAGGACTCACCCTGAATTATTTTTATGGGCATTGCAAAGTAGAAATCGTACTCAAAAACATAGTCGGATGGTATCAGTGGTATTTGAGGTAGGAAAAGTGATTCCCCCGAATACATCCAGTTATCACAGTGGCTCTTTAATATTTTTGTGCAATGCGGTTACTCGCAGTCTAGGCCCGTTACATAGTTTAAATCGTTTAATGAGACGCAGCAGCATTACAGGTGTCCCAAGGAAGGTTAACACTGTTAAGGAACTCTTCATGATAGTAAATTGCTTCATTCGCTTGTAGCACTGAATCGATAGACCTGTATTCAATTTCTGAGCCCTCCAACGACTTAAGAAGTATGTAATTAATAGCAGCTGCAATGTTTTTTTTTTATGGAGTTAGTATTGCACGTTTGCACAGCCAATCTATAAACTTGTTTGTTTATTAGAAAAATCAGGGTACACTCTATCTATTCAAACTATCATAACCACCTGTCACTACTGTTACCAGCAGAGATGGTATACATATTTTCCTTTCGGATTCGGGATAATCCGCATTTCCTATTTTAAGTAATAGCTCTGAAAACTTTCCAAGAACCGTATCTCTCATATTTCTTTTTACGGATAATCATTATTTTGCGTTAGGGCTATAGGTATGACGATGGTAAGGATGCTCTGATTTCGTCTGCTCGGGTTCCTCTAGATATAACAGAATCTGACGGCATTCCCCCGTCTGCAACTCAGGAACTCCACCGATCGCTCTTTTGCTGCCTCTGACATCTTCAAAAATCTAGTGTGTGCTTCAATTCCACCTTTGTGCGCCTTAGTTGTCGTGTTTAGATTATCGTGTGGGATGCCACACGATAAATCTGCGATTTCAGAGAATTTGAGCCATGTCACTCTGCTAAGATATTATTGCACAACGGAGTTTCGACACGAATAAGACTAAGCGGAAGTTTTAAAGGTAGGGCCGCTTTCCCACCTTCCCACCAAAAGAGGTGTTATTCCAGATGCAGCTACAGCTATAGTAATGTCCCGATTACTTTGTATTTTAGCCAAAAGTGAGTGCGTGACACAAACTGGTTGGCTAAAGAATAATATGTACAACTTTGATATGATTTTCGAATATTGTGATTCTCGTATTTATTTATTTTGAACGCAATGCATAACGTATTCCGTTTTAAAGGTAATAATAAAAATTAGGTGGTAATACAAATGCCAGATTTCTTTACTATAGTGCAAGTAACTCTTTTTACGCGAGTAAGAGGTGAAATTAAAACTTTTGTTGCTTTAGTTGTATTGTACAGCTTAAATGCATAAGTTCAAGCACGATATTAAACAATTTATTTAAAAATACGTGTTTCTTTTATTATAATGAAGAGTTTAAATACTTAATCAAGTAATTTTGATAAAAAACAATTTATTATTAGTACAAACTTTAACACCCCTTTTTACCCCTTTAAGGGCTGAAATTTAAAAAATCCAAAAATACGTGATTCTTTTATTACATTGAAAAGCATAAATATTGAATTTCAAGTAATTTTGATAAAAAACGAAAAAAAAACTATACAAACTTTAACACCCCTTTTTACCCATTTAAGGGACGAAATTAAAAAAATCCAAAAACACGTATTTCTTTAATTATGTTGAAGAGCTTAAATATTGAATTTCAAGTAATTTTGATAATAAACAAAAAAAAACCATACAAACTTTAACACCCCTTTTTACCCATTTAAGGGATAAAATAAAAAAAATCTTTAATGACGTGTTTTATTATTTTGTATTTAAAGGCTAAATACCAAATTTCATTAAATTCAAATTAGAAATGACAGAGTTTCATACAAACTTTAAACCCCCTTTTCACCCCTTTAGGGGATGAATTTCGAAAAATCCTTTCTTAAATGACGCCTAGAGTATAAAAGCAATATCCTTACAAAATTTCAAACTTCTATCATTAGTGGTTTCGGCTGGGCGATGATATGTCAGTCGGGACATTGCCTTTTATATATATAGATAGATAGATAGATAGATAGATATGCTTTCTCAACAAGAACCGATTTAACGTGATTTTTTAATTTCTTGCCAGTGAGATCAGTAATAGATTTTGGGAGTTTATTGTAAAAACGCACACAATTTCCTAAAAATGATTTATTTGTTTTAGTTAATCTAAATTTAGGAACCACTATTTTATGTTTACCTCTAGTATTATGGTTGTGAAAGTCGCTATTTATGCTGAACATATGCAGGTTTTTGCGGATATACATGATGTTTTGAAGTACATAGAGTGACGGCAGAGTTAGTATATTAACGTTCTTGAAGACTTCTCTAAGGAAGATATACATTATCGATCTGTACTCCCAAGTGGACGGGACAGGTGCATGGTGCCGTTAGATAAAGACAATCGGACGTTGGACTGAGGCGGGACAAGCAAATTGACACACTTACCTGCAGAACAATGCGCCTAATCCAAATCAAGTCTCTTAGGGATGCCGATTATGACACGCAGAAGATGGTTAATTACGCACTCTACCAATCGATACTTGGATATTGTATAACTGCATGAGGTGAAGCAGCTAAAACTTGTTTCCTCAGAAAAGAGAGAGCACAAAAGGCGATATTAAAAGTTATGACCAAAAACCCCTTTACATATCCTACAAATGATCTCTATGCTGATTGCAAAGTGCTAACAGTACGGTAACTCTTTGTGCTCAAAACTATTATACGCAGTCCTACACACAAAATCACCTTCTCTCAGTATCCTATACACTTAAAGCTCTTATCTGTACAAGAAAATGAATAATCAAAATACTTTCAAGATTTATAGAAAATTGTAACCAGGGAGCAGGATCCAAGCTTCCGGTGGTCAGGGGCCTAGAGAAAGAAACCTCATAATAATACGGGCCGAGTCTAAGATAACTGCTCTCTGTGTCAAGCCGTTGATCCAGCCACTCAACGAGAGCCTCTTGACTATTATGACATTACGAGCAGGCTGACACAACGATCGGTACAATGATTGTTGAATTCACCTCGCACATGTCGACGACCTCGTGTGCCAAATCGAGATACTTTATTTCTTTCTCTTTTTTGGCTTTCACCGGGTTTTCACCGTGCGTGACGTGCAATGACTGTTGACATTAGTCAACAGTCATTGCACGACTCTCTAATCGATCTATCACACTATATCAGGGTTATTAGCAACAATATTCTTTTCTGTTATCATAGATCGATCCCAGCACAATGTAGCATGAAACTTTTCGAGAAATGGGTCGGGCATATACCTGTAGTACGTTACCTCCGATTCCACAAGATTATATTTCCTGGCCACAAGGTTATTTCTGTGTAAATACTCGCCGTTAGCCAGACGCGAACAACCTGAGATAATATGTCGGATAGACTCTCTCGGACGGTGACAAGCCCGACATAATTATGTCAACCGTACCATCTCCTTCACGATGTACTTCCGATAGTTTGTTCATCATCATAGCTTTGTCCATAATCATGCAGACAAACCCTTCGGTTTCTCCAATGAGATCTCCGAATCGTAACCAGGATACGGCCGCTAGGCTACATCAGATAATAGCGTCCGTGTAGCTCTTTGCCTTGCCTTACCTTCATGCGATCGTTCGTAGTAAGTACTGCAGGTTTGCGACAAATTTCTTTAGCCAACCAGAGAGGAATAGGTACGTCTCTTGTCTACCGCATCCCCACTTCGGTTTTCAGGAAATATTCCCTGACACTAAACGCCTCGCGGTTGTGCAGTTTTTGATTATTATTATTTGTTCAAGGCGCGGCGTTGCATGTTATCAGCGTTATCCTCCTGAATTTGGGTTGGCAGTGCATTCAGCGGTATGCCAATTATAAAGTGCCCTGGGGACAAGGCTAGGAACTCGTCAGAGGAAGATGGCATTGGAGATAAAGTGCGACTATTGACAACTCAATAAAGTACAGATTTGATTTAGATTTTTTGGGTATATCCCATGAACATGTGGAATTTAGCAGACTTGATCACAGCCTCCCAGATTCCCCCTTACTTTATCCCTCTCAAGATGCAAACTCAGAAAGAGATTCAATATTATTTTTTAGAAAATTACTGATTTCTTTAGCAGCAGATTAAACATTTTGCCACTACATAGTTTAGCAGTTGATTAGCATTTAAGCCTTGAGCCACCGCCACCATTTATTCAGAAAATGACGTCACTCGCACAACGCCATCTAGCGTCGAAGTGCGGTACCAGCTTACTACATCTATTTCTTGATACATGGCAATGGACGTCGATGAATAAGTTATAATGTTTTTATACAAAGGGTTTGTTGCATTACTATAATGGGCTAAGTTTTTTACTGACAAATGAGTCAGGGATACTTGAAATAAAATTGTAAATAATACAATGTTGGAATCGCACCAGTGAATGATTTTTGTAGGAGTGAATCTTAACGAATCAATCACAGATTTAAATAAATTGGCTGATAAAAGAACTGTACAAAGCTCGAGGTGAGGTAAGGAGCAACCTTGGATTTTGTACATAATAGCCTAACTTTTAGCGATGCCCCGACAGTACCTGCGTCAGCCGGAAGGTCAGCACGCCGTGACGCCTTGCCAACCACTCCCTCAGTTCGTTTTGTTCTTGACATTCCGTCATAAAACGAAGATGTGTTAGGGCTTCGCCCCCATATAGTAAAATAAACTCAAAGTGAACCGTATATAATTAGCATGATGGTAGAAAGCGATCGAGATCATTTGAAAGAAAAAATAAAGAAAGAAAAAGATTTTACTTTCCCACAAAATAATGATGACGACACTGGACTGGAGTGGACAATGGACTATGTGATATAAAATAAAAATACATACAAAATTACAATGGCACTCGCCCAAGTGATCACACTAATAAAAGATCTGTCATTTGTAAAGTCAATGCCAACGTTATAAATAACATTTTCGAGCAAAAAACAAAACAACAAATAAAAGTAAATTAAAACAAAATAGAGATTAAGAAAAATATTGTGGAGGAAAGTGCGAAAAAGGTCAATGCTCAGCTAAATGATACAGAGTTGCACTAAAAGCAACACCGAGCGACTCAACTTAAAAAGTCCATTCAGTCTATAAAAAACCTACGCCTAACATTGGGAAACAATAGCCCGGGGGTCATCTCGTCATTGTCTCCTCGGCCGACCTCATCTGACGTAACCAGCCTATCGCCACTTCAAACGTAATTTGGACGCCCACATCCACTATGCGCGTTCTGGAACGCAAGGTAGTATTTCGAGCGTGGTCTGTCCTCTCGACGGCCAAGGAACTGCGTTCCATTACTCGTTCACAAACTTTAAGTTTGGTCTTCTGCTGTTCGGTCAGTGACCAAGTCTGGGGGCCGTACATGAGAACGGGCAGGCTATACATATGGACTAAGTTCTGCTTTAAAGGAAGCGGGAGGCTGCCTAAAGAAGAATATAAAGAAGCCCAGGATTGAAAATCCTGGACGAAGTTAGGCCTGATGCCTTTGCCTAGCAGTGGGACACAAAAGAAGCTATATAAAAAAACATCGAACCGATCCCTTCGATCAAAAAACTCGAGTATAAAAAATGTAACACGATATTGTATGTTGAACTGAAGGCGAACGAAAATTCTTGAATATTAATTCAAGAATTGTGGATGCCAGTAATTGCTCCAAAAATACGAAAACATTGTGTTCATTTTAAGTAATTTAACACATGCAAAATGGTACCCGAGATATCTTTCTTAATGGGTATAGATAATGTGTAGCTAGACGAATTTTCAATGCAATTTAAATTGGCGCAGCCATAAATCTACTATAATGCTCACTTCAACTTAAAATAAATGTCACTACTGTTCAATATATGGGGTCCTTAACTGACTTATCTTGGAATGAAATAATTACTTTTCCTTTAATTATTGCCGCGGCAGCGGCGGTAACCTATTGGCTAGGGCGTCGGACTTGCGATCATGTGGTTGCCGGTTCGAAACTCACCTATTGCACTACCGACGTGAACCCACTTGTAATACATGTACAAGCATTTAGCTTAGTACGAGGGTTAACAAATGCTGTTCTGCGTTACCAAAAGCTGGCAACACAGCGCAGCGCTGATTTTCAGTGCCAACCTATACAAAAATATATGATTTATCGTGTCCTAATAAAGCTTTCGATATGGTATGATTACGAGGCTGTTCCAAATCCATGACGTATTTTGCGTAAACCATTACATCCTACATTAGTGCATTCAAATTTATAGCATCAGTTGAATACGAATCGAAATCGGTTGCGCAGTTTTGAAAATATCAACAAAAATCTAAAAAATTGTTTCCATCGATGATAATTATTATCGTTTACTCCGAGACATCGCTGTCTTATTGGAGCAGTGCCTTCAGTTGGCTAACAAGTAAAGTGTTCTAAACATCACAACAAAAAAGTTAAACCGCCTTTAAAGAAACAATAAAATCATTTTGTCTAAAACAGTTTGGGAACTCGGTGAATTCTATTTGATTGGGTCTTCTGTTTTCGCCACCGACTTCCCAAACTGTTTTAGACAAAATTATTTTACTGTTTTTTGAAGGCGGTTTAACTTTTTCGTTATATTCTTTACTCTCTTTGAAAAAATAGATACCTAATTACTTGATTCTGAATTACACGAGTATAAACTCGCGGTCAAAAGCTTTTTTATGAATAAACGATTTTTCAAAAAAATATCGCTATCTTCATTTAACAAAGTAGACAATACTACAGATGAAAATAAAGTTGAAATCGATACCTTCAGTAGATTCGTGATTTGATTTGGTCGTCTTTACGTTGTATGTAGCTTAATAAACATATACTTTACCAGAGGGACGCAGGTTTAAACCCTGCCTGAGGCCGAATTTTTCTTTCACTTGGAAATTTTCTTTCAATAGAAAAGTCATATCTGTGTGAACATTTTGCATTATTTAATGCTGAGATATAATAAAAAATAAGCAATAAGCATTAATAAATAGATTTACTGTGTTTTGTGTATGTAGCAGTTTAATGGTAATCATGATTTCGGATGTTTGTATATGAAAGATGATCAATTCCATAGTATTTTCAAAGTTAACAAATATCATAGATTTGTTTATAAATAGGCAGAGTTTGTTAAAAAAATATGTTAGTATAGCCTATTTATTGAGGAAGGCTATAAGTTGTACTATACGTAATACAATAAATGGGAAAGTCTGGATGGATGTTTCTTACTCAGTCAGTCCAAAACCATTGAACTGATTTGTATGAAATTTGGCACACAGTTTATTACCTGAATAACACATGAGATGGGACTTTTTGCCTACTACGTGGACGAAGTCGCGGGCAGAAGCTAGTAGTCTAATAAAGTAAAAGGAAAAATACGACCGCGGGCAGGATTCGAACCTGCGTCTTCTGGTTAAGTTCACCAGACGCTATGACCACTATGCCACCGCGAATGCTGCCCGCGATCGTATTTTTCCTTCTCTAAAATAACTTAATAATCTTTGCATGGAAAATGCCTAAAAAATACAAAAAGATAGTTAAAAGAAAATGTGTTATCTCTACAAGTTTAGATTTGCGTTTTTTCTGCTTCGTTGTCCGTGCTTCGTGCGAAATTTCATTTTCTAGGAAGGTGCCCTATAGGTTTTGATTTACATGTGGCGAGTTTGGAAATATGCGTTTATCTCAACATATAATAAAATTGTAACAAGCCGATGTCTGTACATTGAAGGTAGTGAAGAAAAAATAGCACGGAGGGTCTTTATTAAAGCAACAGAAGCCAAAATAACAATTTTTAGAATTTTTGTCTGTCTGTCTGTCCGTATGTTTGTATTCGCATCACGCAAAAACTACGGCATGAAATTGACTACAGTTTTCACCGATGTATCGCTACAGGTCTAACTTAAAACATAGGCTACATTTTACCGTAGAAAATAACTTATTCCCAAAATTTTAAATTTAATATTTTCCGGAGTTCAGGTTGTTCTGGAATAAAATTATAGAGGGCGCTGTTTATTATTTTTAAGGTTTATCTCAACCGATTACTGTAATACAAATCTTACAACAATATATTATTTAGCTTGATTACATAGAAATTAAAAGTCGAAAAAATTGCCGAGAGGAATATATAACAATTTAATGTATGTACTTACTTTATCGCAAACAAAGTTATCAGAAATTACAAATACTAAAAGCAGCGCACAAAAAGCTGACCCTATTCCTCGATATCAATTTCCACATAGCAGCAAAGAGGATTATTTAATAGACGCCGACGGGGTTTGCCTGTAGAGGGGTATCGAAGTGTCTTTTGCGAGCATGCACTGGGACGAGTGTACACTGTTCATCCAAGTAAAGGTGAATTCTATTTTATGCGCTTTTTACTACACACAGTCTGCGGAGCCACTTCGTACACATATTATTTTAAGACTGTTAATGGCGTTGAGCATTCTACCTTTCACAGAACTAGAGCGCGCTGATGGGGTTAGTGTGGCAGAGACTGATGAGCGTGTTATTAATCGTCGCCTTTGCTTGCTTCAAGATATTGTTACTTCAATAAATGCCCATTGAATCTTGCCTCCCAGAGCCGCAAAAAAACCACTTTAGGTCGGTGAGTTAGTCAGAGTATGTTACAAATTACAGTTATTCCACGATGACAGAAATTATGAACAATCATATTGAGACACTTACCGATGAAGAAATATTAAGAAATGTCAATGAACAGGACAGTGAAACATTTTTCCCGGACGCCCTTGGTGGTACAGGAAAAACCTTTTTGACTCGACTATACGATCTGAAGGGCGAAGACAATGAAGAAGGAAAGATTGCACTAGCTGTTGCCTTTTCGGGGATTACTGCCACTTTACTCCCTGGAGGTAAAACTGCCCACACTGTTTAAGATACTCTTCGACCTTGATATAGACGCAGAGTGCAGCTTAATCGTTTGGAATGAGTATTCGGGGGCGCTAAAGACCACAGGCCTTGGATGACGTAAATTGCTCTCTGTAAGACATCCGACGAAACGATCACATCATGGGAAAGTTGACTGTCTCATTTTATTCAGACTCTATCCGTTATAACCCGAAGAACTAGAGTTGATGAGCTGAGCGCATGTCTCAAATGTTCCGTGCTCTGGCCCCGGGTATAGAAATTGAGTCTGATGCGGAACATGAGGACTCACTTAAGTAGCAACCTCCACCCACAATAAATTATGGACGTTTTATTTAAAATTCGACAAAGATTCATTTCTCGAATCGAATGAGTGAGTAACTGTACCAGCAAACCTTTGTTAGATTGTTGCTTCGGTAGAGGAACTCATTCATTTCGTATATAGAGACTTGTCTCAAGTATTTAATTTTTTTCATTCTTATTTTCAATTTTTATCCCATTTCAATTTTAACGTGGGCAGTATCTCCCGAGCGTATGTTTTGCTATGAACATAAGCATGAAGCAAGTTGCAAGGTCAGACACTTCGAGGCGCCGATGTCGTCCTCAGCAAAATCTGTTTTTCACACGGCAACTTATATTGTGTTGCTTGCTCACTGGTCATTAGCTCAGATAATATGTTTATGATGGTTCCTATGGGTGGAGTATGAAATTAAACGCTGTTTAACTACACGTTCTAAATTCATTTTATTGGGTTTTAATTCTCAACTCTCTCTGAAAAAATGTATACCTACTTGATTATAAATTCCACGAGTATAAAGTGGCGATCAAAAGTGTTTTATGAACAAATTATTTTTTCAAATAATTATTGGTATTTTCATCTATCAAAGGTCGCATTGATTAGCCTAATATCATACAGATGAAAATAAAATTGAAATCGATACTTTCAGTAAATTCGAAAGTTGATTCAATCGTGTATAGGTACGATGGCTAGCACATTAAGTTACCAAAAAATGACAAATTTTCTCAGTTGATTTTGAACTTTATCTTCAACAGTTTAAAATCATTTGGAGAAATTTGACAGTTTTTTATACCAGGACCTGCTGGCGACTGTACGTTATATATAGCTTAATAAATTAATTTACTGTGTTTTGTGTATGTAGCAGTTTAAGGGTAATCATGATTTCGGATGTTTGTATAAGAAAGATGATTGATTCCATAGTATTTTCAAAGTTAACAAATCTATGATAACATTATAAAGAGGCAGAGTTTGTTGAAAAAATATGTTGGTATAGCCTGTTTATTGAGGAAGGCTTTAAGTTGTACTCCTTTGAATCTTTCAAAAGGCATTTATTGAAGTAACAATATCTTGAAGCGAGCAAAGGCGACGATTAATAACACGCTCATCAGACTCTGCCACACTAACCCCATCAGCGCGCTCTAGTTTTGTGAAAGGTAGACTGCTCAACGCCATTAATAGTCTTAAAATAATATGTGTACGAATTGGCTCCGCAGACTGTGTGTAGTAAAAAGCGCATATAATAGAATTCACTTTTACTTGGATAAACAGTGTACACTCGTCCCAGTGCGTGCTCGCAAAAGACACTTCGATACCCCTCTACAGGCAAACCCCGTCGGCGTCTATTAAATAATCCTCTTTGCTGCTATGTGGAAATTGATATCGAGGAATAGGGTCAGCTTTTTGTGCGCTGCTTTTAGTATTTGTAATTTCTGATAACTTTGTTTGCGATAAAGTAAGTACATACATTAAATTGTTATATATTCCTCTCGGCAATTTTTTCGACTTCTAATTTCTATGTAATCAAGCTAAATAATATATTGTTGTAAGATTTGTATTACAGTAATCGGTTGAGATAAACCTTACAAATAATAAACAGCGCCCTCTATAATTTTATTCCAGAACAACCTGAACTCCGGAAAATATTAAATTTAAAATTTTGGGAATAAGTTATTTTCTACGGTAAAATGTAGCCTATGTTTTAAGTTAGACCTAAGAGTTAAAAATATATTTTGTCTTCTGTTGCTTTAATAAAGACCCTCTGTGTAATTTTTCTTCAATACCTTCAATGTACAGACATCGGCCTGTTACAATGTTATTATAATATATGTTGAGATCATAAAGAGGCAGAGTTTGTTGAAAAAATGTGTTGGTATAGCCTGTTTATTGAGGAAGGCTTTAAGTTGTACTATTCGTAATACAAAAATGCAACGTCTGGATGAATGCTGATGGATGAACGGATTTGTATGCAATTAGGCATACAGTTTAATTATCTGAATTAACAAATGAGATGGGAGCTTTTTGCCTGCTACGTGGACGAAGTCGCGAGCAGAAGCTAGTAAATAATAAATATACGTAGATAACTATATTTTAATATTGCGTTGATTTAATTTTTACAGCTCCATGGGACCGTAGACCTTATTATTTGATATCAATTTCAATTTGATACCTCCACACGTTCCTAAAAACGACTGAGCGACCTTTTTAGATACGGAAAATTTCTTATTTTATTTTCAAGTACGGATCGCTAAGAACTGAAAATACATTATCTAATGTCCTTGTCTTGTACAAGTATAAAAGCGCATTATTCAGCGTGTATCGTTAATGTGTATTAGTTTTATCAGAAATTGAACGTGTCTTTACGAAAATGTTCAACATTATTTTCACCGTGTTTGTCTTCCAAGCGTTTCGTAAGTACCTCATTTAATTATAATATCTTCTCTAATTATTTCACTGATGCACGTAGTGGTCTTATGAGGGCGAAACAATAGATTCTGCATTGTGTCCACAAAATGGCGCTTGACGGGTTAATAGACAGCTATAACGTTACCGTTTTACGGTGAAAGAAAGCATCGTGAGGAAACCTGCATGCCTGAGAGATTTTCTCGATGGCGTGCGAAGGCTGCCAACACGAAGCTAGCATACTGCGTGTTGGCGGCCTTCGCACGCACGTGGCGGACTACTACTTAATGTGTCAATTGGCAACATTTCAAAACATAAAGCCACTAAAAGTACAAAAAAATAAAACTGCCAAGAAAACTGAAAAGCAATAAAAGAACTTTTAAAAACAATAAAAAATAAAGCGACTGATTTTCAAAACAGTTTATAACAACAACATTTTTATAATTTTTTGCAGGCGGTTTTATTATTTAGTCAATTTATTTTATTGCTGTTAATTTTTTACGACGGTTCTATTTTTGTTACAATATATATATTTTTTGGATATAATTTACTAAATAGAAATACTGCATGCATATTATTTTTTTTCAATTTGTAATAGCAGCATTTTAAATGTGATTGAACAATAAATCACTCTTACTTTCCCACTCTTTTTTTCTAGCCCATTTCCTTCTCCAACCTCTCCTGTCCCTTCCCACCCTTAGAGTAGGTTTTTTTTCGCTGATATTTTGTTTGAACGTAGTAGGTACTGTAGAAGCACCAGGAACTATTACTACGGGATCGTAATGCTTCTACATTGAAAACATTTGATTAGGGAAATCACGAGCACTGTATTCGTTCAAGGAATAAATCGTAATCTTGTGACATTAATATAAAATTCTTTTCTAGTCATATTTCAAACACTACTTACTTTTTTTGTTCAAATATTCTACGTGCCGGGACGCGCACTTAAAAACTTCTTGTTACAAACTCCTACATCAGCTACGCCCCCGCATTTGGGTAAAACAAATCAATAAAAATTAAAAAATATTTTCCCAACTCCAAACAAAAAAGTAACTAACTACCTGCCTAAGACCTAACTCGAAAAATTACTGTCAGGCGAAGAAGACTTTATTATATCAATTACACCGATGCGTGAGGCTCGTCCCTCACAATGGGATAGTGTATGGCATGTGCATGGTTAAGTTATCATTAAAATTAATAAAGCTTCAACATAGTTAATAAACACAACACACCATAAACTTTAACGCCCCAAAACGCCTGTAAAAGATGCGTAACGGCCTCCTATCCAATGATGCTTCAAAATTAATTACATTGAAAGCTAAGCATCATACCTTAAGGGTTTATGAAAATAAATATAAAAAGAATTAATATTATATGCAAAAACTTTAACTTCTTCTAACGCAATTGAGTCAGAGGGAGGGAAAGCTTAAGAAAACATATTAATCCTGTCATGAATTCATTCCGAACTATAATTAATTAATTTCCGAGACTAATCTTAATACCCATTTTACATTGTATTTATTATCATACAATTAAAAATAATATTTGTTGAATCATATGTGTCCAACTCAGACACCCTTCGTAAGGACTATATCCCTTTCACGAAGTCGATACAGCATGAGCAGGGGCCCCTCCTACTAGCTAAAAAAAACCCTCTTTTTTTTAATATATTCGGAATGCCTTCACCCTATAACGCATTGGCATCTTTTCCCTCTCTCCAGCTCGTTCAGACAGCACATCAGACAGCACATCAGATATATGAAAACAAACGAACAAAATCATTAATGTTAAATATTCTTCTTTTACCAAGCAAAATTAATGAACTATAATATTATGAAACTATCTATAATCTAACATGAAAGGGCTTTAAGGGTATTACATCGCTCAAATCACAAAAACACCCTAGGTTTAAAGAAGTTTCTAGATGAATCCTTATGTGCCTTTGCCATATAAAAAATATATGTTATACTTAACGTCATCACAAATAAATTGTTTTGTTTAATTTTTTCATAATATTGCCCCATATTTTTTAAATAAATCGAAGAAAATAGTCCATTTTCAAAGTAAATTGCATTTGTCTCTTTAACCGCTTAATAGTTTGTCGTAAATTTTATACCAAAAAATTTGTAATGACACACTTAACAACTTGTATTGTTTAATTTTTCCTATTTCTTTGAATATTTTTACATAATAAAGAAAATCCCGAAACTTCACTAGCGCCCCCCGTGAAGCACCCCCGCAATGCCCGTGATGCATACTCAGGACGCGAATATCAGTGTCTCGACGACTCTTGCGACGGGTGGGTTGTACGTGCGTTATTGTTTGCAAACAAATTACAAAAGTGATGATTTATGAATGATTTTTGAATTAAGCAATATTGTAAATAGTACAAATATAAATATTACGTAGAAATTAAGTTTGTAAATATATTTAAAGTAGTTTATAATTTTGTTTTTGTTCTTGATCGTTATCATAGACTAACCATAGTGTAATGAAATCTACGGGCGCACTCCTTTGTCTGGCTCTAAATGCCGACAATCTTTTTTAATCATTTTAATTCGGATTATAGATAATAATCATGTTATCCAAAGTTTGAATGAACCTCGGAGTACCTAAGTAGGTACCGACTGAGATACTAGTTTATCTAACCTCGTAAGTAAGCTGACCTTTTATTGTACGAAAGTCTATACAATGCGAGGTCAGCTTATACTGGATATGTATAACAAGCTATACCTACATCACCAGTACAAACTGACCGCTTATTGTACGGACAGTCTATACAATGCGAGGTCAGCTTATACTGGATACCTAGGTTTAACAAGCTATACATAATCACCAGTACAAGCTGACCGTTTATTGTACGGAAAGTCTTTACAATGCGAGATCAGGTCAATAGGAGTTGAGTATTTTCATATCACCAAAAGTCGTTATTCCCCTCTTTATCGAGACGTATTTTAAAATCCAAGATGGCGCACATCATTTAAATAAATTGATATGGGTGTCCATTTCGAGGTATCTTGGGGTACTGATGATGAAAATGGCATTAATTTTGTAATCCAAGATGGCGGACATTATTTATATAAAGAAATTGATATGGGTGTCAATTTCAAGGTTTCCCGGAGCGATGATTACGAAAATGACATTAATTTTGGAATCCAATGTGGCGGACATTATGTTTCTTCATAAATTATATGTTCGGTTCAATGTCCGCCATCTTGGATTTCAAAATTAATGTCTAATAAGCATCCCGATAAACCTTGAAATTGACACCCATATCAACTTCGACTTCGACTTCGACTTTCGACTTCGACTTCGACTTTCGAAACTTTCTGCATTTCATGCATGTTTGTTTGCATGTTTTTTTCTCTATAACGAGAAACAAACATGCATGTCGTTACACTTTTAAGTGTCCTTTTTCCCGTATTCAATTATATGTAAATATAAATAAATGTTTGAAGCCAGTTCACCCTAGTTATTTTCATTAGGTACTAAAGTAATATGTAGAAAGGTGTACGTATCCCTTATTTCAAAATAATCAAGAATTACCTATAATAATTATAGATGTAGGTACCTAACTCGTACAAGACTTTTATCTAGAGGAACAAAATGTCTTAAATCTTTCAGAGAACGAATAAAATAGGTAAATACGATGACGACACTGCGACATATCTGTATTCTTGCTTAATCTTCAGTTCCTTTTATTGAGTACGATCAAATGTCGATAGATGGCGCTGACCTAACAAATACTAGCACAAAAACCCGAATCCTCAAGGTCATGTTTACATGTACTATATCTCTATATCGACTATTATTTATTTTCTTATTACATAATTTACATTAGAAATCCTTCTTACAATTTGATAAGGTCCTTTATATAACCTACACAATTTTAAACTTTTACCGTCTATTCTCCTAGGAGTATAAATCATGACTAGTTGGTTAAGCGAGTAATTATTAACTTTAACTTTATTATCATAACTTAATTTCTGTTTTATTTGTGCTTTTCTCAAATTATGTAAAGCCTTTTGTGATAAGAAATTCTGAAAATCATGTCGTCCAACATAATCAATTATACCATTTCGCCTATCAGAATTAACAACCATATCAGTTTGGAATAAAGGTTCTCTCGCATAAATCATCATGTGTGGTGATATCTTAATGCTTGACTGTTTACTCGAATTATATGCATAACATACTAAGGGTACATAACTACACCAATTCCTTTGATCTGTAGAAACATACATAGACAACATTTGTGTTAACGTTCTGTTAAACCTTTCTACTAGACCATTGGATGCCGGATGAAAAGCTGTAGTAAAGCGAAATTTAGCACCAAAATAATCAACAGTATCTTTAACTAGATGTGATGTAAATACTGAACCTCTATCTGAAACAACTTCTTTCACCCCTCCAAAACGACAAAATACCTCTTTTATCAAAAATTCGCTAACTCTTTGGGCTGTAGCCCTAGGCACTGCCTTGCAAATTGCATACCTAGAAACATATTTTACACAGACAATTATATATTTATTGCCTCTCAATGATTTTCTGAATGGACCTAATATATCTATCCCTACTTTCTCCAT
Organism: Subacronicta megacephala; assembly: GCA_958496365.1. Classification (NCBI taxonomy): domain Eukaryota; kingdom Metazoa; phylum Arthropoda; class Insecta; order Lepidoptera; family Noctuidae; genus Subacronicta; species Subacronicta megacephala. The sequence goes on along the minus strand of OY292516.1, from coordinate 13,947,788 downwards.
TAAATGATTCACTAAGCCAGGTTGTAATTGAGCTACTTGTCTAACCTTTTTCCGCTCCTGACATAAACTACAACTCTTAATATAATTTTAAATTTTCTTCTCTGCATCTTTAATAAAGTATTTATCTCTAAATTTGGTTAAAGTCTTAGCTAAACCTAGATGTCCTCCAGCCCAAGGATCATCATGTAACTCTTTTAATATATCTGATATCAACCGCTCTGGTAATACCACTAAATTGTTCACACTATTAAATCTCATGGCTTGCCTACATAAAATACCATCTATGACCCTAGATCCTTTATATGCATTTTCCTCGCTAGTTGCTATTCTATCTAATAACTGTCGACAAACCTGATCTTCACGTTGTTCATCTGTCATTGTTGTGACACCTATTTTATATACCTCTAGACCATCATTTTGACCTGCTACTTCTTTATGATTCTCATCATCCTGACTCAATGGGTTTCTACTCAAAAAATCTGCAATCACATTTTCTCTCCCTGCACAGTGGACTATATCAAACTCATATGCCTGAATAGACAACGACCATCTAGCTAATCTCCCATTCATATCTTTCTTATCTCTTAACCAACACAATGCCTTATGATCTGTAACAACCTGAAACTTCAAACCCCATAAGAAGTGTTTAAAGTAATTTAAGCCCATACTAAACCTAAACATTCCTTTTCCGTTGCGGAATACTTCTTTTCTCCATCACTAAGTTTCCTAGAAGCATATGAAACTGGATGCATGGCATCTTTACCTTGCATTAAACATGCTCCTAATGCTTCTCCGCTGGCGTCAACATACAAACGAGTCAACACATCTTTGTCATTAGTATAAAAACTCAATATAGGAGGGTTACACATATATGCTATGATTTTATCAAATGCCTCCTGATGTTTCTGCGACCAAACAAATGGTACACCTTTTTTCAATAATTTAGTGAGAGGTAACACTACTTGTGCAAAATTATCAATGAATTTACGATAATAAGAAAACAACCCTAATACTGACTTTACTTGTTTAGTATTCATTGGAGGTTTTAACCTTTTTAGTGACTCTAGTTTTTTATTATCAGGTTTAATACCAGCTCCCGATATTTCATGTCCCAATACCGTAGCTTTGTTATAACCAAAACTACATTTACTCGGTTTTAATGTTAAATTCGCTTTCTTAAGGCGTTATAATACTTGTTCTAGAGCTACCCTAAATTCTATAAAGGTTTTACCCCATATTAATATATTGTCCACATAACAAATAGCATTCTTATATTTTATGCCAGCTAATACTTTATCCATTGTTCTTTGGAAAACAGCCTGACTTGTCTTAAGACCGAATGGTAGAACGTTAAATTCATAAAGTCCTGAGGGTGTGACAAACGCAGTCTTGTGTTTATCCCTCTCAGAAATTGCTAGTTGCCAATAACCAGAATTTAAATCTAAGTCGGCAAAATAACTTGCCCCCGAAAGATAAATCATTATATCTTCAATGATTGGCAGAGGATAACTATCTGTGATTACATTTTTATTCAATTTACGATAATCGATGCAAAATCTCCACGATTGATCCGGCTTCTGTACCAATACCACTGGAGAGGCATAAGCACTCTTGGATTCACGGATCACTCCCGTGTCCAACATATCCTTGGCTTGAGAATTAATTATGTCTAATTGTTTAGGGGACACTCTATACGGAGGTCGATGAACTAGCTGCTCATTGGTCGTATTAATATTAATTTCCACTAAATTACAATTTCCTAACTCGGAAGTTGAAAAAGCAAAACATTTTCTGTATGAAGAAAAAAGTTCACGTAATGACATCTTGTCATTGTCAGATATGTCCGGATTTATGTCAATTTCATTTACATTTTTTAAATTATTTGCCAGCGAAAAAATAAATCTATCATCATTTCGTTGTGCCAGCTCTAGAAAATATAAGTAATCATTTTTGGTGATTGAACTCAAACTTTTTTCTTTATTCTTCGTAGGATCATACATAATCTTATTTTGTTGAGTTTCATCATGTTGATCATTATAAATCATGGAGTGCGACACAGAAGCACCGTTTTGTAGAGACGCTTTACTAAGAAACTTTATCTTAAATTGTTCTTTCAACGTTATACAATTATTTCGGAAATCAACAACAGCATTATTTTTATAAAAAAAGTCTTGACCAAGGACTATTTCTTGATTTATATCCCTGATAATTATAAATTTATTATTAAAAAGACACGAGTCCACCATAAAGTTCAATATTCAATTCTGATGTGTCACTGCTACATTTTGCTGTCACCTTCGCTGCTAATCTCTCAGAGATACAGGAGATTGATGCACCTGTATCTATCAGAGCTACCAATGTCTGCCCGTTTATATCAATGTTAATAAAAGGGCTGTACTAACTTAAATTTTCCTGTTCATTTGGGAGTTTTAGATTTTCGGACGTAGTCGTCTGCAACTCCTCATGCCTATTTATTGGCCGCGTACTTGGAAGTTTTGGTGCTGCGGGTTCCTTCTCACGCTAAAATCATTAGGGGTATTAGCGTTTGTGTATGTGAAACGAGACCGTGGTCTCAAATTATAACGGGGAGTGTGAAACTCTTCCCTATCCTCCTTTCTGGGGATCGATATGACGTTGAAGGCGCTGTCGTCGACGAATTTCATGCTCTCGGCGGCGTTGGTGACCTTGGTGCGGTCGTATTGAACGGTTGTTCAAAGCGTACCTTTGATAATATGCCGCGGGGCGGTTGAATCGGCAGATTAATCGAGGGTGTTTTGTTGTCCTCGAATATGTCTCTTAATTGTAAAATTGTTGCACGCAATTCATTTTTTGTGGCATACAGTTTGGTGCCTAATTTGACTTTATCGCATGGTAATAGCCCCTTTAAGAATGTTTTTATAAAGATGCTTTCATCTACAATATCGGCCTTCGCGGCTAAATCCGTCAACCTATAATAATACGTCAACGAATCTTCCTTCACGTCTTGTTTGTTGCTATAACATTTCTCCACATAATTGATTCCTGAAGGGAATTCGACTCTCAACTTCTCACATATGGTTTTGTAATCAATCCCCTCGCGATACACAGACTTAAAGAACATCAAGGCTGGTCCTTGTAAATACGCCCCGACTATCAGAGCTAAATCACTTTCCGGCCGTAGCCGCAAGTAATAAATTTAATTGCGGCTACCAGCCTAAATTGTACTAGGAACTCATCTAAACATACATTGTCGGTGCCGGTGAAGAAAAATATTTCTTGCGCCATCTTTTACACCACCGAAGAAAAAAAAACAATTGAAACTCGTTCCTGTTTTTCCTTTTTTTCTCTTCTTCCTCGGGAAGAATATTCGGGTTAAGCGGTTCCTTCTTTATCGTTGAATTCGTCAGTGTGTTCCGTGTGTTCCAACGTCGTGTCGTCCGGGCTTGCTTGCCGGCGCAGTTGAATATTTATTTTATGTTTTCTGGAAATTTACAGAAAACCAATTAATGCTTTATTCTTTAATACCCGGCGCCTCCACCATATGTAGAAGCACCAGGAACTATTACTACGGGATCGTAATGCTTCTACATTGAAAACACTTGATTAGGGAAATCACGAGCACTGTATTCGTTCAAGGAATAAATCTTAATCTTGTGACATTAATATGAAATTCTTTTCTAGACATATTTCAAACACTACTTACTTTTTTGGTTCAAATATTCTACGTGCCGGAACGCGCACTTAAAAACTTCTTGTTACAAACTCCTAGTTAGTTAGTTACTTTTGATATCCCTTAAAGTTTTGAGTGTAGGGTATGTCTCCACCAAAAACTTAACCACATGTTTGTTTTCAGCGGCTTTATGTAGAACTGTTTGGCCATCTGCATCTAGGAGGTCAACACAAGCTCCAGAATTTATAAAGAATTTGTTTGTTTCGATTTTACCTGCTGCAGCAGCTTTGTGTAAGGGTGTAGCTAGTCCACTATTAGTCTTTGCATCAATCAGTGCTCCATTTTGTAATAATATCTTACAAATATCTATATATCCTTTACGTGCAGCATAGTGCAATGGAGTGTATCCAGCATTATCTGGTAAATTCACAACACCTTTGCCATTGCCATCTTTAGCAATCAGAGATTTAACTCTTTCTTCATCGCCATAAAACCATCATCTGGAAATTTACAGAAAACCAATTAATGCTTTATTCTTTCTTTCCCCAGTCGTACTAATTCATTCAAGCTAGCGAGCAGACACGCCATCGAGTTACTAATACCTCCTAAAAATAGTAGTACTAAAAATTCACATAAATATTTACATAACGCGAGCAAATCGAAATCAAATCATATAGTTAGTATTAAATAATGCCAAATATCCACAAAAATATGAATTTTTTTGTGAAAGAATTATGCCTTAGGGAGGGTTCGAACCTGAGTCCCTCCGGTTTAATACACCGTGTTGGTTGAAAGATATAGTTATATTCAAAAGTCTTCAATTTGTCTTGTCTTCTTGTACAATGTGAAAGATGAATTCGACATCACAGGCAGTGGTCTCAGTAGCTGAATTGGTAAAGCGTCCGTAAGTTGTACTTAACCAGAAGGTCGCACGGAACGACCAATAAAAAAAAAAAAAAATATTTTCAGCTAATATATTGCAAGTAGCAAGTGAGGACGAGCTAGGTACGCGCATTGTAGGAGGAGAGGATGCCCCAGAAAATCTGGCACCCTGGATGGCGTCGCTGAGATCTTTGGACGATATACATATCTGTGGAGGAGCCATTCTGAATGAGCAGTGGATACTGACAGCCGCACATTGCATTTTAAAGTATGAGGTTTTTATCACGCCTGTATTCCCCGAAGGGTTAGGCAGAGGTGTACTAATGTAGACCCACATTTCGCCGGTATGTTTAGGTCTCATGTAATAGGGGGCGAGCCTATTGCCACTCCGTGCTACTACCGAGAATTTTCATACAAAAACTCAATAACACTTTGCTCTAGCGATGCAGTCGCGCTTAGGACCACTTATCTATCTTTAACTTTTTATATGGACTTAGATCACACTCTTTTTAGTGAGGAGCTAAGTAATAATTGTGGTGATCAATCGATCTACAACGTTATGGTCCGCTTGCCGCAGCCATGCTATGGATGGATGATTATTTTAGAACCTTTACACCCTCACAGCAAAAGCGGATAATCTTTAGCCGGAAGCCCGAAAAGCCTGACAACCAGGTAGTGGGTATTTCCTACAAATTGAGAAAATGATTCTCGAACCACGCCACGTGCCATCAATATCCAATATTATAAGCTGAAGTGTGAGGAGTTCATGGCTTAATTATAATTTCCGCTGATTAACAGATTTGCAAGGTGATTATTCTTAACATATCGAGACCCTTCCGTGCCTCGGAGAGCACGTAAAGCTGTCGGTCCCAGTTGTCATAAGGACGCCTATCACAATCGTTAGGCGTAGTCAGAGTCACAAAAAGCCTGACAACCAGTCTATCCTTCGAATATCGGCCTAGAAATTGGGTTGCGGACGTTTGATGGCGGTCGCTTCGTGTTAAATACTGATATTCCGCCGGGTTTGGTTAGAATGTGGTGGTTTTCCTATGACATTTTTTGTAGCAGCTAATAATTTTGTTGTACCCGGTTATGGCAATTCACTCGCCACCATTTTACCTCCTGCCCCCGGGCAAATAACCATATTTAATAAAATTTGTAATATTTATTTCTCTTTACAGGCAAACAAATTACTCAATGTTAATAGTAGTAGGTACAAACAACCTCAAGGCTATAGGTAAACGGTATAAAGTAAAGTTCATCATTATGCACGAAGACTTCGACCCTAGAAAAATTATTAACGACATTGGCCTGGTTATGGTGCAGGGGAACATCAAGTTAAATGACCGTGTTCAGCGTATAGGGCTACCTGTCGAGGATACTGGCGCCGGAGTATCAGTCTTGATGACTGGCTGGGGGCAACTCTCTGTAAGTTTACTTCTATATTATTATTGAGTTCATACTCCATTTCCTAGCGTTGACGAAAATGACAAAGTTATTGAACTACTGCATTTTAGTTAAAATATATTTATGACTATTGCAATAACGATGGCTTTGCCACACCATCACGCCTGTATTCCCCAAAGAGTAAGGCTGAGGTGTGTTAATGTATACCCACAGTTCACCGATACATTTTTACCATTTTGTCTTATGAAGTATGTTGCGAGCCTATTGCCATGAACTGGGAAAACATCCCGATTCCAAACTGCTTCTAAGAAGAATTTCATTTCAGTTTCATTCTAATTTCAATAGAGAAGATGGCTGGGTCTTACCATCTGCTTGGAACACCATCATAGATTCAATTAAATCTAAGTCCAAGCACAAGACTGCGAGACCTAATGATACGGTGAGCTCATTCTGCGTGACCGGATCAAATAATAATCACCAAAATGTCACACACAGAGAGACTGAGGTGTCACGACCAACACCTCAGTCCACCCGTCACCATGGATGCTGTAAAGGATCCGAAACGTCGGGGATTAAAAATATCAATATAACGCGTAGTTTTATTTCAATGTCTAATATTCGCGTAAGTGTTAGAAACCTAAAAAAAAAAAATAGAAAAATCTAATAACACTTTTCTCGACCTGGTAATCAAACCCAGGAACTCTAGCGTAGCAGTCACGCTTAGGACGATAACATACACGAATTAACATAAATTAATTAATAAGTCAGTGGAGCCGCTGGGAGGCGACGTCCTAGAAAGACATACCACGACCTTATTGGTGAGATCCTCCACAAAGGTCAGGTGCGTAGTACCCGCAACTGACGCATGTGTGTGACAACATGTATGAATTTGGACGAAGCAAAAAAAGTATGCAAGAGTCGTAGCAAATGGCGTTCTGTAATTTCTGCCTACCCCTATGGGCAAAAGGCGTGAGTGTATGTATGTATGTATAAATAAGTAAATAAAAATAAAAAAACCCACAAACTGCAAACGCCGGTTTTGTTTTAGGTCCTCGATCAAATCTTCGCTCACGCTAAGCTTCGCTTTCGCTAACGCTCACTAATGAGGCAGTCTTGCGTAGCGTTAGGTTTTAGGATATCACGGGGACACCTTTCAACAACCCTTAATAAATTTATGTTTCTATAGTAGTTTTAAAAGAAACATTTCTAAATGCTACATACAGAAGGACGGTGATTATCCAGACCAGCTACAGGCGATCAACGTTACAACCGTGAGCGTGGATGAGTGCCGGAGAGAACTCCACAAAGTTGCACCGGGGTCCCCAGTAAATGGCAGTCAGATATGCACCTACAAAGGTCCTGGCCAAGGGACTTGTCTTGTAAGTCATAACTACATGATAATAATTTAATATTAAAAACCAGATCAACTCAAGTGAGATTGGTTCACAGAACCCCGCGGTAGACCAAGGTGAAGATGGAAGAAAGAGCATGATTTCTATCGAAAGGACTGGCCTTTGTTGCCAGAAAATAGAGACGTGTAGAGAAGGAAGAGTGAGGCCGGCCATGCCCTGCAGTGGAACACTATCGCCTTGATGCATTTTTCTATTGTTCTGTAACGAGACTTTTACAGTGTGGAAAATTAGCAGGGGAGGCCGCAGTGGTCGGTGATATCGAACTCGTCCCTATTACAAACTGCATATCCTCTCTCTTTGCTCTAGCCCTGACCATGAGCCAGAGCTCATAAGAGAAAGGTTGTCTGAAAAACATCACTTTTAGCGATAAGACCGCCACTGTACTCTTAGCTTAATTATTTCCTTATTAATGTTGCTTCTTGCTAATGGTGTACAATATATTTTTTTATTCTATTCTCATAGAATAGAATAAAAAAAATATATAGTACACGAGAGGGAAACGGTCGGTGTCACAACTGATTCAGTTATGAGGTCAGTCATATATATGTATGTCTCATTACAGGGTGACTCCGGCGGTCCGCTCGTAGCCAACCGCACTATTGTTGGCGTAGCTAGCTGGATTGTTACTTGCGATCGGGATCGGTATCCTGACGTTTTCACCAGGGTGAACTATTTCATTGATTGGATCCAGTCTATAATATCTGATTCTAAATGGTATTAAAAATATATTAGTCGACATCTGTATTTTCCCAACGAAATATTTAAATGTCATGTTCATTATGTCAGCATTGTGTGAAAATATATTGCACCATTCAATATTGTGAACACAAGTGTGACATTATATATGTTGATGGGTAGATTTAAAACTTATTATTTATAAATAAATCAGTTTTTCGCTAAATCTGGTCTTTCACTGACGTGTGGTTTATCTAAGGCGGTTCCCACACTGCATCGCAGTACGCAGCATAATACGGGAGTGCGTGTGCAATACACAAAAAACGCATTCGCGCGCAGTGTTGTAGCTCCGTCGCCACGCACCCTGCAGCGTACAGCGGGGCAGTGTGTGAATGGCCTTAATATTTATTTAATTAGGTACACCAACAGCATATATATATTTAACAATCAATAGAAAAGATACATAGAAAAGGTCTGATACATATGCCAATCTCAACATATAATAAAAATGTAACAGGCCGATGTCTGTACATTGAAGGTTTAGATTTTTTGTCCGTCTGTCTGTCTGTCTGTTTGTACCCGCATCACGTAAAAAACACTGCATGGAATCTTCGCCGCAGTATGCAGTTTTCGCCGATGTATTGCTACAGGTCTAACTTAAAACATGGGCTACATTTTACCCCAGAAAATAACTTATTCACAAAATTTAATATTTAATATTTTCCGAAGCTCAGGTTGTTCCGGAATAAAATCATAGATGGCGTTGTTTAAAATTTTAAAATGGGTATATCAACCGCTTACAACATTATATTATTTAGCTTGGTTCTATAGAAAGTAGAAATCGGAAAAAAAAAATGAGGAGAATATATTATAATTTGATAGACCTACTTTATTTTCACACAAAGCTAAACAGAAATGACAAATAAGAACAGTGAACAAAAAGGTGACCAGTATTCCTTGATATTTTCTACAAAGCAGCAAAGAAGAGTATGTAATAGACGCTAACGGGGTTCGCCTGTAGAGGGGTATCCAAATTCACAAAATTCGCTTTTGCTCTCTTCAAGATATTGTTATTTAAATAAATGCCTTTTGAATCCTGCTTCCCAGAGCCGCAAAAAAAACTTTAGTTCTGTGAGTTAGTCAGACTAGGTTGTAGAGATAAATTACAGTTGTTCTGCGATGACCGAAATTGTGAACAATAATATCGAGATTCTTACCGATGTCTAAGAAGTGTCAATGAACAGGACAGTGAAACATTTTTCTCGGACGCTCTTGGTGATACAGGCAAAAACTTTTTGAATCGACTACCTACTACTAGCTGAAGGGCGAAGACAAGGAAGAAGGAAAGATTGCACTAGCTGTTGCTTCTTCAGGGATTGCTGCCACTTTACTCCCTGCAGGTAAAACTGCCCACACTGTTTAAAATACTCTTCAACCTGGATATAGACGCAGAGTACAGCTTAATCGTTTGGAATGACCGTGGAAGACGTCAATTCCACTCTGTAAGACATCCGACGAAATGATCACATCATGGGAAGGATTACCGTTTAATTTTTTGGGGATTTTCTTCAGACTCTATTCGTTATAACCCGAGGAACTAGAGTTGATGAGTTGAGCGCATGTCTCAAATGTTCCGTGCTCTGGTCCCGGGTATAGAAATTAAGCCTGATGCGGAACATGAGGACTCACTTAGGTGGCAACCACCACACACAAGAATTTTCGGTCATTTTTTTTTAAATCGACGAAGACTCATTTCTCACAAAAGAATTTTCGGACGTTTTTTAAAAAAAAAATTAAGGTCAGGTGCGTAGTACTCGCAACCGGCGCGTGTGTATGAAAAGATGAATGAATGTGGAAGAAGCGAAAGAGATATGCAAAAGTCGTAGCAAGTGGCAGTCCATAGTTTCTGCCTACCCCTGTGGGAAAAAGGCGTGAGTGTATGTATGTATGTTTTTAAAAAATCGACGAAGATTCATTTCTCTAATAGAATGGATAAGTAACCCTACCAGTGAACATTTGTAAGATTGTTGCTTCGGTCGAGGAACTCATTCATTTCGTTTATAGTGATTTATCTCAAGTCTTTTATTGTTTCATTCTTTTTTTATCCTTTTTCAATTTTAACGCGTGCAGTATCTCCTGAGCGTATGTTTCGCTATGACCATATAAGCAAGTTGCAAGGTCAGACACTTCGAGTCGCCTGTGTCGTCTTCAAGAAAAACTGTTTCTCACACGGCAACTATTATATATTGTGTTGCTTGCTCACTGGTCACTAGCTCAGATAATTTGTTTATAATGGATTAGTTTTTTTCGCTTAATTTTGCACAAAAATAAACGCTGTTTATCTACCCGTTTCATAACCATTTTATTGGGATTAATTTTTATTCTTTACTCTCTTAGAAAAAATAGATACCTTCTTACTTGATTCTGAATAACACGAGTATAAACTCGCGGTCAAAAGCTTTTTTATTTATTTTTATAAACGTTATTTCAAAAAATTATCGCTATTTTCATCTAACAAAGATTGCATTGATTAGGCTAATGTCATACAGATGGAAATAAAGTTGAAATTGATACCTTCAGTAGATTCGTGGTTTGATTTGATCGTCTTTACGTTGTATGTAGCTAAATAACCATAATACTTAACAGAGGGATGCAGGTTTAAACCCTGTCTGAGGCCGAATTTTTCTTTCACTTGGAAATTTTCTTTCAATAGAAAAGTCATATCTGTTTAAACATTTTGCATTATTTAATGCTGAGAATTATAATAAAAAATAAGCAATAAGCATTAATAAATAGATTTACTGTGTTTTGTGTATGTAGCAGTTTAATGGTAATCATGATTTCGGATGTTTGTATATAAAAAGATGATCAATTCCATAGTATTTTCAAAGTTAACAAATATCATAGATTTGTTTATAAATAGGCAGAGTTTGTTGAAAAAATATGTTAGTATAGCCTATTTATTGAGGAAGTCTATAAGTTGTACTATACGTAATACAATAAATGGGAAAGTCTGGATGGATGTTTCTTACTCAGTCACTCCAAAACTATTGAACTGATTTGTATAAAATTTGGTACACAGTTTATTACCTGAATAAGAAGAAGAAGAAGAAAGAAAGAAAGAAAGTTTATTCTGACGGTCAAACACAATAAAGAATACAAAACAATCAATTTAACTTATCAAATCAAAAATTGTGCGATGTCAGAATGGGTCCCTATCTCAGCACTATGCTGCAGCAATCACATCAAGCTGCAGCGCTGATATTCTGATAGGGCCCGCTGATGACGCCAGGGACAGTCTGTATAAATAATGATAAGAAAAGAAATAAAACCAAAAATAAGAAATTTATAAATAAAAAAATATTATACTATAAATACTCGTAAAAAACAGGGTACCGAAGATGCAAAAATACAGGTGCATTAAGAATGCACCTGCATGCAATTGCAATAGATAAATTGTATACAGATAAAATTACTTATTAATACAAATGAAATGATTCAGTCTGTGCCGCACGCGCAGCAACTCATTCACGCCTCCACTTTATTTGTCTATGACAAAGACAAGTGAAGCGAGACGAGTGTTCAACAAATATTTTATAAATATAAAACAAAAGAAAAATTGTAAGTACGTAGTAATAAATAAATACATAATAGATTTAAAGTTGTGTACTGATGTATTTTCGTCTTGTGTGAAAGTGTATATTATTATAGTGTATTGAGATTGAACATATTTAGTTTAATTTTAATAGTGCAATGAGTCATCTGCGATAAAGGCTTTATAATGAAAGTACATTTTTATAAAAAGAAAACCCCAGCTGCTGCGTGTATTTTGTGCCATTTCTGTAATGTGCATAACCAAAGTAAGTCACTGCACTTTCTGTTGTACGCTTATTAGATACTTTTTGTACATTTGTCTGAAACAAAATACTGATTTCAGGGCTCGGAGAGGTGGTGGCAAGTTATTCCAGCAGCGGGTTGCAGCGAGTTTAAAACTACCCCTAAACGCAGCAGACCTATGCCTCGGTGTGGACATGAGATAAGAGGATGCTCTAGTTTGGTACTTATTAAATTCACGAGACCAAGTAAATTTTTTATAAAGGTATTCTGGCCTGCCAGTCATAACAGTTCCAAACAGTAACGTGGCCAGATGAAGCTTTCTGCGTGACAACATCTTTATCATGCTCCCACTATTTAAAAAGGGGGTAACATGTGACCGTGGCGGGATATTATAGCAGTACCGAGCATAAGCATTCTGCACACGCTGGATGAGTCTCTCTGTTCTACTGAGCAAGCAGGCCCCATACACTGTGTCTGCATAATTAAGCTTGGATAATATAAGTGATTCACAGAGCAGTATACGCATATCAACACCAATGTAGGAACGAATCCTGTACAGCAGTTTAAGACGGTAAAAACAGTTGCGTACAGCTTCGCGCACATGAGTTTCAAACTGTAGTTGCCCGTCAAAAACCACCCCCAGATTGCGAGCTTCAGTGACTTGCTCCAGGCAGCAGCCATCTATCCTGACATCCGAAATATGGCTATTGATGTTGTTGATTATGGTTCTTGAGCCCATAACTAAAACTTTCGATTTATTAGGATTTAAAACCAAAGAATTTTTCCTTGACCAATGAGAGATTGCATCCAAATCGTTATTAATTTTGTTTGTAGCCTCAAGGCATAATTCCGGACGAAAAGACAGATATAACTGAAGATCATCTGCATATAAATGAAAATTACAGTTAGTGATGCAGGTAGTAATATCAGCACTGTACAATATGAAGAGTATTGGGCCGAGAATAGACCCCTGTGGGACCCCTCTAATTACCTGCTGAAGAGAAGATGCAGATTTATTACTCTCAATACCACCAACAATCTGCACAAACTGGCTCCTATCACTCAGGTAACTATTGAACCACTTTACGGCCTCTTTAGAAAAACCGTAAAAAGACAACTTTGACAAGAGAAGAGTAATATTTATACAATCAAAGGCACGAGAGAAGTCTAGTAGAGTAAGAATAGTTCCCATGCCTTGATCCCTAGCTTCTAGAATGTGATCAACAACATCAATTAGTGCAGTGGTAGTACTATGACCTTTGCGAAATCCAGATTGTTTTGATGGTAAAACCTCAAAATCCTCTAGATACTTACGGAGCTGATCGCATACTACTTTTTGCAAAATTTTGGACAGACATGGAAGTAGACTAATCGGCCGAAGTTCCTTAGTACAAGTAGGATTAGTTATTTTTGGGATTGGTCTAACTATAGCAATCTTCCACAGATCAGGGAAAGAGGAGCTGGCAATGGATACATTTATAATGGAAGTTATGGCTGGGAGTGACTGCGGAAGTGTCATAGTCAACATCTCCAAAGTAATGTCATCCACACCTGAAGCATTAGACTTAAGGCTGCGTATTGTCTTTAAAACATAGGCCTCACTTATTTGTTCTATATGAAAGGTGCCTGTACCAAATCTATGAAATTCATAATAAGTGAGGTCAGATATAGCGACACTATTACTACCAGGAACCTCCAAAAAGTGTTGGTTCAATTGGTCTGGGTTTCCACAGCAACTAGGTATGACCTGTTCTTGATTTTGGTGTATTGATAAGGTGGACTTAAGGTTGCTCCATAGCTGTTTAGGTTTTTTAAGATTTTTATTTATATATGTGGTAAAATAGGCACGCTTCTCACTGTCAACCGCAGCTCTAACCAAATATTTCAGCTCTTTATAAGCACTGAGTTGAGTGCCGGATTTGGATGATTTTGATTTGGTATGCATATTGTTCCGCAGTCGCATCATTTCCTTAACAGTGTCAGTAATCCATGGATAGCATCGCTCCTTAATAAACACTCTCTTATATGGTGCATGTAAGTCAAATAATGTTGTTATATTTTTAGTAAGGGTTTCCACCATCCTGTTTGTAAAGTCCCAATCAATTCTGTCCAAATCTTTATAAAATATGTCAACAAGTATGTCTTTTAGTGGTCTATACACAATCCAATACGGAGCAGGCTTGACAATTTTAAAATTCAACTCCACCGAAATCATAGCGTGCTGACCAATTTCAGGTATGTGAGAAACAACCACATTACTCACTCGAGCATCTGTGCATATCACATCAATCAGAGTTTCACTGTGATCTGTATAATGAGTAGGCTCATTAACCACATTGCTGATGTTGAAACACTGCAAAACGGAGATAAGGAGCTTAGTTTTGTTGTCATCAATGTTGAGCATGTTGATGTTGAAGTCACCGAGCAAAAAAACCCTGTCTACGCAAGAGAAAGAGGATAAAGATTCCGTTAGAGCATCCAAAAACGCGTCCACATCCAGCCATGGTGGCCTGTAAGCGGTGCCAATAATTACAGAGAGCGAATTTACGTTAAGCCTGAGCCACATCTGCTCAACTGTTTGCGCAGCAGGATGCGGTATCCTGCGGACACGGACGCCCCATCGCACATAGAAACCGATCCCGCCCCCAAGCCCGTTACAGATACTGGTTGGACGTGGCACATGAAGGAGCCTGTAGTTGGGAACTTTAGAGGCTCGGCCTTCCTCACCCGTTCGGTCTCATTCACAGCCATGATATCCACCGAATGTTCATCCATGGCCACCAGAAACTCCTCATGTCGTGACCCAAGTGATCCAGCATTGAATAGTCCTAACTTTAGTTTTTTAGATTTATTCATTTTGTGTATTTGGCATTGTGTAATAATCTGTAAATAAATTAATATTTGTAATGTAAGCTAGCATAGGAAATAGTTTATAAGATATATGTAGATATAGGTTAGGGTATAGGATATGAAAAAATAAAGGATTTATATATGTAAATACAATAAAAAAAATTTTACTTACGCAAACTGTCCCGACAAAGATTGATACCTCAACAACAAACTTAGAAAGGGGACCCATTGACTTCGTACAATGCAATACCTATATAAAAAAAGACACAAACATGGCATTTAGCAACAGAAAACATGACACAAAACAAATTTTCATAGCAATAACACAAATCAAGAAAGGTTATAGGTTCAACTAAATAGAAAATGTTATTTATTACTGATTTCAGAAGCTCTACCAAAAACACGATCTATGTCAGCTTCCGATCGGATGCCATACGTGCGTTTGCCATCGCCCTGTTTAACAAGGATTCTACCATGCGTCGTCCAGGTGTACTTCCACTCACGAATAACACATGAGATGGGACTTTTTGCCTACTACGTGGACGAAGTCGCGGGCAGAAGCTAGTATGAAATAAAATAATATCTTTATTAGTTAGAACCGTTCAGTTTCAGTTCCAAATAATGGCCGGCCTACATGTGTCAGGTTAATCAATATACTGAATTTTTGAAAATTCCAACGGTAGGTAGTAGGTTATTATGGTCGTGGGCGATTCGTTGATGTGCGACCTCTGTTCGCCAGACTTCATCGAAAACAAATCTTACGCAGAGTTGTTGAATCTTGTTGCCGATCATTTGGATCCGCAACAATCCGAAGTTGCTGAACACCATGTGTTCTGGCTGGCGCGTACGGCTGTGGAGTTAGCACTACCCCTGGAGGTCTACCTCCTCTACCTCAGGTGCTGTCGGTTACCTACACTATAAGCAGGAAGGCCAAGGGGGTATGTGAGGAAGGTGTGGCCAGTGCAATAAGCTCCGCGGGGGCGGCCCGCACAGTCGGCCGGTGCTGAAGGTACAATGTGGAGATAGGTGCCGTTATTTTTATTATGGTTTTGACCAGTATAATAAAAAGGTTACGAGGAAGTGATGTGCAAGTTAGTACTAATAGGGCGCACAGTCAGCAATACTTTATCACGCATCGAATCACTTGTTTATTTTGAAGTCAATGTTAGATTACGAGATCCTTACCGCTTTACATAATAAGAAATGGGGAATTACTGTGATGGGATTGGCTTCGTGCCCTTAAGGTTACTCAAATTTCAATTTGACCATTGGACTGCCAAGTCAAAGGTCTCGAGTTCGCATTCAAAGCACACACCTCTGACTTTTCGAAGTCATGTATATAATAATTAATTATCACGCGCTTAAACGGTGAAGGAAAACATCGTGAGGAAATCTCGACAAAATCTTCAGATTTTCATGACGGCGTGTGAAGTCTGCCAACCCGCAGTAGGCTAGGCGTGGCGTGGCGGACTATAGCCTAATCCCTCTCCTACTGAGAGGAGACCCGAGCCCAGCAGTGGGACAATGTACTTAATGGGTTGATGATGATGATGATGAACCCACGATGTATTAGTGAACCGAAACCGAATTATCCTATGACAAAAAAAGTACTTTCCACCTTATTGTTTTAACCATTGTCTCATGCCACCATAAACCACAGCCACAGGTTAAAATGGCATGACACTATGGTTATAAGCTGAATGTACTTTTTCTGATTATAGGACAATTTGCTTGTGTAATACTTTTCAGTTGTTTTTTTTTCATATTTGTTTTTATTTAACACTTTTTGGTGACTTGTGATAACTTTGTTGACTACACGTGTAGTGTAAACAAAATAAATTGTACTTTGTCAAAAAGGGAAGGCATTACAAGTAAGAAAGTTTTACACCGAACGCTTTCCATTCGTCCAGTGTTTGTTATATAAGATTTACAGAAATACCTATCATATACCGTACGATTCTCTTTGGATCAAGACAAACAGAAAGACACCTCATTTATTTGTTAAAATCGAGTAAAGATAATTATTTTACGGTTCCCTTTTTTAACTCACGACGCAAAAACAATTGGGTGTTATAAGTTTGACGCGTCTTTATGCGTGTCTGTCATCGCAGCTCCCAAACGGATAAACCGATTTTGATTAAGTTATTTTGGTGAAGGAAAAATACGACCGCGGGCAGGATTCGAACCTGCGTCTTCTGGTTAAGTACACCAGACGCTATGACCGCTAAGCCACCGCGACCCCCACCCGCCATGTCGAAATTTGCGTTCCCATTTTTAAATTTACGTCTTTGAGGCGACGTCAGTGACATCTGTTGAAAATGTGCTTCTCAACCGACATGACATGCTTTACAGCAAGTACGATTTCGTACGATGCCACCTTATCTTTTAACTATCCTTTTGTATTTTTTAGGCATTTTCCATGCAAACATTATTAAGTTATTTTAGTGAAGGAAAAAAAATACGACCGCGGGCAGGATTCGAACCTGCGTCTTCTGGTTAAGTACACCAGGCGCTATGACTGATTCAAATATTTAAAGCATTTAATTAAATGACATATTAAATTATATAAATTTGAACCAGTATCGAATTTTACATCATACGCAGTGCACTCAATTGCTTAGTTGGAAGTGTCTGGTGTAGGAACTTCACCAGAGGGAGGCAGGTTTGGAATCCGCCTAAGGATGGATTTTACTTTTGCAAGAAAATGACTTAGTAGAAGTAAGTTTTAGCGATTTATTTAAATTTATTAATAACATATTGTGTATAAAAAAAATTACTCTCTGTTTAATGTTTAAGATGATATTTTGAAAGCACTTTTGACAAAAATACCTACTTCTGTGTTTCAATATCTTGCCTTAATTATTTCACTTGCTTATTATTGCGTTTGTTCGTGAAATGGAATCTTGCTACGTCACTTAAGTGGCCTTATGTGTGATAAAGTTATATTCTATTCTATTATTTTATTGTAACACTCGACCTCGATGTGAGAGCTATTTCATGTTCTTCGACTTAATGTCAATGACGCTAGATATAGGTTGGTTGTAACTGGGTTATATTGAGTTAGTACATCACTAATAATTAGTCTGTTACGAAGAAAAGAGATAATTTATACAAAATTTACAACATACATAACAATTATTTATTTACTAGCTTTTGCCCTTTTTGAGACAGAACGTAAAGAAAGAAAGTAGCCTATCTCGCTCCTCATATTTTATAGAAAATTTTCTGCACTCCTTCTCTATATGAACTTTATTTCTGCCAAATCTCAAACACTGCAACACTAGATAGTAATCAAAGTGTATATCAGATCGATATAATCGCATTGTTATGTTCCTACAATCACTAGTTCCACCCGTCAAAAAGTGGTTTACCAAGGTACCTTGTTGCTTATTACAGCTCTGCTTCTAAGCGGGAACCTAATAAGATGAAACATAAGGATGCGCGTTTATACAGATACAAACACTGACAGACACAAAACATTCTAAAGATAATTGTTTTGACTTTTATTAGTGTGTGCGAAATGTGTTTAAAAAGGCGTTAACAGCTTATTCTTCACATATCGATATAATAATAATTATATAGATCAGCATTACATTAGTAGTTATAGATTTTTTAGACGACCAGTCACAACCTAGGACTATCTGTTGCGACTTAGGAAAATCATGCATCAGTCTTCGTGTCTTGATTCCGACAAAATAACTGTGCGCTTCTGAAATTAGACGTTTCAAACGGACACGCAGCTAAAATAATTGATTTTAAGCAAAACTATCGAAATTAGTACGAACAATAAAATTATCCGATCTTAGTGGCGATGCCTTACAAGTCAGGTGCGTTGAACTCGCAAACTACGCGTGTGTATGAATGTGGAAGAAGAGAAAAAGGCATGCAAAAGTCGTAGCAAGTCGGCGGTCTGTAGTTTCTGTCTCCCCTCGTGGGAAAAAGGCGTGAGTTTAGGTATACAGACTGATTGTCGAGACACAAACGATACTCGAGGCCGTGATATTTGGGGATAATATATGAAGAAAATAATAACATTATAAATAAATATTGATTGACTACTTAGTAAACTTTTTTTATGGGATTACTCGGCAAACGAGCAGGGGAGCTATCTGATGGTAAGTAGTTATCGCCGCCCATGGACATGTGCAATACCAAAGGAGTTGCAGATGCGTTGCCGAGCCTATTTAAGGAGAATTTATTTATTTAAATTGGTTCACCAACAATTGCTTACACTAGTGTTGTGACAAAGGTAGCATGCTAGAAAGCATATGAAAGTGTAACAATCTCTGCATGCAATATTCAATAAAATACATTAATTAAGTCGTACATTAATATGCTATACTAATTTATATAATTTACGCTCATAAACACCTCGAAAACTCAAATCAGAAGTAAATATGGATCAATGATCAATCAATGTTGAGCATGGATCACAAAGATGAAGATGCATAGTTAGAAGATGTATAGTTAATATTACAAATTACCTAACCTAAAATACTAAGTATTAACATTAAATGCTTGATTAGGGAGGCTTGAGGGAAGGGGCGGGAAGGAGAAAAGTGAAGGAAGGGAACTGAGGGAGGAATTGTTGATTTCTGTGGGAGATTTGTACTTCCCCAGTCGTGCAGACCCATTCATGCTGGCATGTAGACAGAAGGCACTACAACTACTATACCGAAAGTTACGTAATTAATTATGCAAAACATGGACACCGCGCGGACACACCGTGCACGTACTGCGCTATCAACATACAATAGGTATATTTACTCTAAATGTGTGTCACTGAATCAACGTCATCAGCCAGCGTCGCGCTATGTAACTACACTTGATTTACTTATAGGGACATTTGTTAAAAAAATAGGAACTTATTTTTTGAACTAAAACTTTTGTTCAATAATTAGAACTACTTACAATCGAATATGTACATGGTATTTTCCTTAGTAAGGAAGGTCATCATGTATATGTAATAAAATCAGAGTGTCATCTTGTGTATGTAACAGAAACACTAATAAATATGAAACGTTTAAAACCCCAACTGTCGTACACCGAGTACGACAGTTGGGGTTTTAAGTTTCGAAATGACCATGAGTTTTTATAGGAAAAGGCAAGGTAATTTCGAAACTATAACTCTACGATAATATGGGATGGCAGATGTCTATGGGCGGCGAAGACTACTTACCACCAGGGAGCTCGCCTCCCCTTTTGCCGAGAAATTCCATAAAAAAAGAAGAACTTAACTTACATCATTCTACAGGACTCTGTAGTATTATAATCATATACATAATATACCTATTATATTAGTATTTATCCCATACTTAATATTCTTTTCACATTTTACGCGTTTACAGTACTCAATTGAGTTGCTTTACAACCTTTTTACAGCCTTGTTGAATGCTGAACCATTTCGAAAAGTCGTTTGAACTGTGTTTTTATTATCCCACCGATAGATGGTGGCGGCGGCTTATCACGAGCTCTGCCAATGGGGTACGGCTGAAGGCTAGATGGGCGGTAAAAATAAGCTGAAATTGTGCTGAAATGGCGAAATCCGAGTGAAAACTATAAAGATAGGGATCTTCTGATGTTGGTTTTGATACTACTGTGTGCGGTTTTACGTTATGTACTGACTATATAAATGGTGCAGGTGAATTAACTTCTTTGCACATAAAATCTGTAGCCTACATAGAAAGACGGTACTCAGACGGCACCATTAGCGCACGGGCTGAGCGATCGGCTACCGCGGATTATCGATTCTCGTACGAAGCAAATGCAAGTAAAGCATACGGATATTACAGATATACAGGTATGTGAGAATTTGTGTTTATAAAAGCGCCCATGATATGGTATGAAGTGTGTTACTTCAACATAACACAAAACAAAACATCAATGAAATAATAATTATTAGATACGGCATGTTCGTAGAAAATTTAATTTAAACTTGGGTCACAAAAATGCTAAAATGACAGCAAAAGTTTTAAGCAGCAAGTTTTGTTTTGGCATATTGTTTTGTCGCTTCCATGGACAAGTGCCTCCAGAACGCAATGTGTCGTAGTGCTACTGTAGCTTTTTACTTACATAGGCATTAATTATAAACTAACTCAAACTGTAATATCATCATATATTCATGGTCATCATACCCATATTTTGTCCCATTTTTTTATGGCAAATGAGCAGGCGTGCTACCTGATGGGAAGTAGTCATCGCCACCCATGGACATCTGCAATACCAGAGGAGGTGCAGATGCGTTGCCAAGCGAAAAGGGAGGGAAAGGAGAAAAGGCGAAGGAAGGGACTGAAGGAGGAATTGGGCCTCCAGCGCTTCACACTCACCGTACGGATCGTTTCATTGCTGGGCACGAGTCTCCTCTCAGAATGGAAGGGATTAGGCTATAGTCTACCACGCTAGCCTACTGCAGGTTGGCAGACTTCACACGCCGTCGAGAAAATCTCTCAGGCATGCAGTTTTCCTTCACCGTTAAAGCACAAATGATAATTAATTATAAATACACGCACATGCCTCCGAAAAATCAAAGGTTTGAGCCTTAGACGAACTCGAGATTTTTGACTTGGCAGTCGTTCTAACACTAGGCTTACACAAACTGTAACCCCTCGTTTCCACTCACGACAAAACATGTTGCAAACAGCTACCTATCCCACTCACTTGAGAGTTAGATAGATGTTTGCAACATGTTTAGTCGTCAATGGAAACACGGGGTTTTATAGATGTGATTATATATGTTAGATAGATATATCTATGGGCGAAAGTATCCCGAAAATAAAGAATTTAACGTACCATTTCGCCTGTATTCCCCGAAGGGTTAAGCAGAGGTGTACTGAATATACACCCACAGTTCGCCGGTATGTTTGGGTCCCATGTAATGGGGGGCGAGCCTATTGCCATTCACCGGGCACAAATCCAGACTCCGAGTTGCTACTGAGAATATCGTAGAAAAACCCAATAAGACTTTGCTCGACCTAGGGGATCGAACCCAAGACCTCTATCGTAGCAGTCGCGATTGGGACCACTAGACTAACGAGAAATAAAGAATTTATATATATTAACAAACTTGACGCTGAATTTTTATACTCTGTCAATATTTTGTTATCGTTTATCTGCGATAATATATTATCTAAATCCTCGTTTAATGGCGCGACGCAGGTGAGCCCGTGAAATATTCCACCGAGTATTCATGTCCATGGGATATGTCACGAGAAAGCCCCCATGTAAGGTATTATGTTTTGTTATG
The DNA here is from genome assembly GCA_958496365.1 of Subacronicta megacephala. Taxonomy (NCBI): domain Eukaryota; kingdom Metazoa; phylum Arthropoda; class Insecta; order Lepidoptera; family Noctuidae; genus Subacronicta; species Subacronicta megacephala. The sequence goes on along the minus strand of OY292516.1, from coordinate 13,925,833 downwards.
ATGACGTGAAAATAAAATCATGACGTAGGAATATTTCTCCGATAACAAACTGTGTCAGAAATAACTATCATCAACATTTACGCTTACCTATCTATTTGTAAAAAATATCTTTTGACGGCGACTTCGTCTACGTGATACATGATATTTCTGTAAATAGAGCTTTTAAAGACAGTTTTACAAGTCGATGTTTTAGATTTTTTTCGCTAGATGGCGCCGGCATTTACTATCTAACGATCTCAGAAAACAAACTTAGAGAATCATGGTCTCTTTTAAAATAAATAAATTAGCGAATATCAGTCATCGTGTAGCTGAACTATTATATATTGGAGGTATCATGTAATGAATTCATAGTAAGTGATTTTGTGTCAATGTCCCTCCCACACTATATAATAAATAATATTAGGAGGAAGTAGAATTCTCGTCAGTCTACAATAACGCGTATCATATGGGAACAGCTGTAGATATATAGAACCGACTGTCCATAGTCAGTCTGTGGTGAAAGGATTAACACACATGACTGCCTAATCCACATTTATGCCTAGGCCCCATAAGGCGAATGTCAGAGCAATTGGAATCATCTCACTAAAGCTCCAAAAGCACTTCAGTGAGGATAATCCGAAGTTATACAAAGTATAGGCGGAGGAAATAATAATAGGTACTCTAACGTCAGCCACTTGTTATCTTCTATGTTCCATTTTTAATACAACTCAGCATTGTGGTTATTTTTTTCGCATCTTTCTTTAGCGTCATTTGTAATATATCTACGCATAGCGTTTAATAATAAGGCGTAGTCGACGACGAGGTTTCCACCATTGGGTGGTTTTAAAAAAATAACCCCGAAGGGGATGACGTGGTCTTGAACACCCCGCCGTCCTTTTGACCTAACCTGTCCGAGTCTTGGGGTCGTTGGGTGCCCCAAGTCCCGAGCTGTATAAACTAGCCCACTCACAACATTAGTCGTTGAGTTAAGAAGTAATTATATTTATCATTTACCACTGAGTCATATTAATTTACGTTCGTAAATTTATTTGGTTTGGTTGGTTGGTTGGTTTGGTTGGTTGATTGGTTGGTTGGTTTGGTTGGTTGGTTTGTTTAGTTGGTTGGTTGAATTGGTTTTTTGATATTCTGTCGGAACAATAAAGATTATGAATTATTATATAGAAGATGTTCTATTAATCTCATTGCCTACATACAAAAAAAACACGTTAGGTTTGGTAAGTAGGTGCTAAAAACACTTTTAGTGCCGCACTTATAATTTCCTTTTAACATCACGAAGAACGAAAACAAAAATCATGGTTGAAACCGCGGCTGCCGCGGGGCACATCTCGTTTAATAATATCGCAAGTTACCTATGTAAATACATTACTGATTTATAAAAAAACATTCTGCAAATAAGTATTTATAAAACCTGTATCCTGTATTAATCATATACAGAATAGTGAAAAATTTTATATTCACAAAGCCATTAATTCCATACAATAACATTGATAAAATTGTTTTCCCCATTCTGTTATTAATATGCGCTTTTGTAAGCCGATGGGGCTTACAGAGGCGCATATCAATTGTTATGTCAAGATTAACTTCGTTTATTATATTTTTCATTACGATATCGACATGCATTGTAGTGAAATTATCATTCTTAATTAAATGAGAGGCTTAAGGGTAGTGCACTAGTGTTGAATTTATTAAAAATAACAAACCTAAGTATTGAAAAAAATAATTAAATAACATAACATACCATCACGCCTGTATTCCCCGCAGGGTAAGGCAGAGTTGTACTAATGTGCACCCACATTTCGCCGCTTAAGTCCCATGTAATAGGGGGCGAGCCTATGGCCATTAACCGGGCACAAATCCATTTTATAGAAGAACCCTCACACTCATAACACTTTGCTCAACCCGGGGATCGAACCCATTACCTCTAGCGTAGCAGTCGCGCTTAGGAACACTAGACTAGTGAGATAGTAATTTAATTAAATATAAGACGTATACTGCAAAAATATTTAAATCGACTTATAGAGATCTAAGATGTGCGTATTAATAATTAATTATCACGCGCTTAAACGGTGAAGGAAAACATCGTGAGGAAACCTGCACGCCTGAGAGATTTTCTTGACGGTGTGTGAAGTCTGCCAACCCGCAGTAGGCTAGCATGGCGGACTATAGCCTAATCCCTCTCGTACTGAGAGGAGACCCGTGCCCAGCAGTGGGACAATGTAATGGGTTGATGATGATAGAGATCTAAGATACAGCTTTTGGGGGGGATAGAGATCGTCCTTCCCTTTCCCGCAAGAGAGTGCTGTAGTATAGAAATTGTTTGACATAACGGATTGTCACGTCACAATCTGATATAGAGCGGAAGCTAGAAGGAGAGCCCTTCTAGCATGTAAAGAAAATGCTTATAACATCCTTATTTTTTAACCAATTTTAATTTTGGTTTAGTTGTTAGGCTCTATTTATGCTTAACTTTTTTATGGGACAAGAAAAATATTATTCAACTAGCCTGTTGAGGTGAGACTTGGAGAAGTTAAAAATTAATTTTGATCATAAACAATTAATGATAGCCGAGTGATATGGACCATTGGACTTCTTAGTCGTACGTCTCAAGTTCAAATCCAAGGCCATCCGACCTCTAAATTTTCCGTTTCAGGTGCGTATTAACATGCATGCTTGAGAGATTTTATCGAAGTCTATGTGTCTGTGAAATATATTTAATTCTTCGATCTACAAAAATATCTTCTAACATAAATTAAATATCTTCACAATGGTACGTTAACCCTACAATACTTTTGCGTCTCTACGTCCGAATATTGCATAAAATTTCGTGATATTCTGAAAATTATCGGCAGTGCACGGCATGTCGATATTGTTGACACAAAGCGTCGACTAGCGTCGGCGCAGCCAATCGAATCGACCACATATTTGCATGAAAATGTCCACGGATAAAATGTACATACGATTTTGCAGCTAAAATTCACTTTGAGCTGACTTTTAATAAATATACGTGGCTGGTAGGTCAGTTGGATAGTAGTTCAATGGAAAGTCATTGGTGAGCCACAGAATACCAAATGACAAAAAAAGTTAAACCGCCTTCAAAAAATAATAAAACAATTTCGGCTAAAACAGCTTGGATCGGATCTCGCTGCTGAAGTGAAAAGTTATGTGTGTTACACGAGAGCAAAGCTTTTTGCATCTCGTGCCTTTGAATCCCTCGCCACACTCTTCGCTTGCTCAGGATTCAAAATCAGCAATCGCAGAAAAAAGACCACTTTGCTCTCTTGTTGCACAAATAACTATTTCGGACATATTAATTTCTTTCTTTCATTTTCTTATCATCATACCATCACGCCTGTATTCCCCGAAGGGTTAGGCAGAGGTGTACTAATGTACACCCACATTTCGCCGGTATATTAAGGTCCCATGTAATAGGGGGCGAGCTCTATTGCGAGAGGGCTATTGCCATTAACCAGGCACAAATCCAGACTCCGAGCGGCTACTGGGAATTTCATAGAAAAACCCAATAACACTTTGCTCGACCTGACCTCGAACCCAGGACCTCAAGTGTAGCAGTCGCGCTTAGGACCATTACACTAATGAGGCAGTCTTTCATTTTCTTATTTTAACATAAATTATATACCTATACTTGAAATTCTTATTTAAAGAGTGACGCCAATTCTAACGAGTGAACGAACTCTATTTGAAGTCTCAAATGGATAATAAATTCTAGATTTTACAACCAAAGTCAATTAAAAACAACTGAATTTGATTAATTTAGGTTGAACATTGAAAACCAACTTGTAAAACAGGAGAAACTTTGAAATTTAATTTTGCGAGATAACAAGACAAATTGTTACTTTATAGGATAAAAGTGAGTATTTTTTAATAAGATTGGCTTTAGGCGGTGACCACAGCCTCAGGCGTAGTCGACGACGAGGTTCCCACCATTGGGTGGTTTTAAAAAAATAACCACGAAGGGGATGACTTGGTCTTGAACACCCCGCCGTCCTTTTAACCTAACCTGTCCGAGTCGTGGGGTCGTTGGGTGCCCCAAGTCCCGAGCTGTATAAACTAGCCCACTCACAACATTAGTCGTTGAGTTAAGAAGTAATTATATTTATCATTTACCATATTAATTTACGTTCGTAAATTGATTTGGTTTGGTTGGTTGGTTGGTTTGGTTGGTTGGTTGATTGGTTGGTTTGGTTGGTTGGTTGGTTTGGTTGGTTGGTTGGTTTGGTTGGTTGGTTGGTTGGTTGGTTGTTTGGTTGGTTGGTTGGTTGGTTTGGTTGGTTGGTTTGTTTAGTTGGTTGGTTGAATTGTTTTTTTTTATATTCTGTCGGAACTGAGATTTTCACTGTTGTATTGCTGGAAGAGCAGTGATAGCCTTGTGGTATGACCATAGGACTGACATGTCAAAGGTCTCGAGTTCAAATCCAAGGCACGTACCTTTGACTTTTCGAAGTCATGTGCGTATTAATGCTTAATTATCACTCGCTTAAACGGTGAAGGAAAACATTGTAAGGAAACCTGCATGCCTGAGAGATTTTCTCGATGGCGTGTGAAGTCTGCCAACCCGCAGTAGGCTAGCGTGGTGGACTACAGCCTAATCCTCTTCATTCTGAGAGGAGACCCGTGCCCAGCAGTGGGACGATATGTGGCTTGATGATGATGATGACTGCTGGAGCTTTATTTTAAAATCTGCTGCAAGTTTTATGTTGTTGATACGCCTTGTAGCTGATTTATAAATTAAGTAAATACACAAATACGCGGATATGCCAGTAACTGTCCGATATCGACAATACAAACTAGGGTAAATATTTCTTGCATCTGACGTTAAGGTACTGTGCATCCGAGCGAAATGTGTCACGCTTGAGAACAACCACAGGCCCGATCGTCATATCTACAATGTCTATCTAAGTATCTATACTAATCTATACTAATATTAGGTATAAAGCTGAAGAGTTTGTTTGTTTGTTTTTTTGTTTGTTTGTTTACTTGAACGCTCTAATCTCAGGAACTACGGGCCCGATTAGAAAAATTATTTCAGTGTTAGATAGCCCATTTATCGAGGAAGGCTATAGGCTATATATCATCACAAAAAATGTTGCAAAGCCGAGAAACCACGCGGGCGAAGCCGTGGGCGGAAAGCGAAATATTATAGAAAAAAAGATTGTCAGGTTGTACGATGTAATCTCTAGATCTACTGAACCGATTTTGAAAATTGTTCCACCTCAAGAAATCTACATTATTCCTGAGTGACAGAGTCTTTAAATTATTCCGTAAAATGAAAAGAAAGCTAATACTATTGTAAAATTGTTGAAAACTTGTTCTGCAGGTATATAACATTGAAGATATAATAAACAAGTAGGTTAGAGCAGTATGATATCACAATTGTCTGAAATTCATAGGAGACCATGATTCTCTGAGTTTGTTTCGGCTTTTCTTTTCAGAGGTCATCAGATAGGAAAAGCCGACGGCATCTAGCTTAAAAAAAATTAAACATTGACTAGTAAAAGTGTGTTTTACTGATCTATTTACAGAAATAAATATCATTTCATTCTCATCATCATTATTTTTCATTATATTTTTTTTTTCAAAAGTTATTTTTAGAGTTCTTGTCTGTTTGTTAGAGGTTGACGCAAAAACTACTGAAGAGATTTTAATTTTTCTGTGTAAGAAAGCATAATGTTGTGAATTAAAAACAATTAAATGTTGGCACAATTAGGTGAACAGATCCTATCATAGACCTTGGATCATCTCTGTTGGTTTCTGATTAAATTATTTTTATTTATCTACGAGAGCGCAGCCACGTGCAAAAGATAGTCTGTAAGTACAGCAAATAAGAATTTTGTTTTGTTTCAATGTTAGGTTGATGAAAAATTTGAAAAAAAAAATGCATATGATGTTGAAACCATATTCATATTCATACCATGTTGCATACTGTGGTATAATAGATATTCTAGAATCATCTGTATGCCTCAATTCTGGAGGATGGTTATAGGCAATCTAAAATCACGCTATGACTCTTAGAATTGAAATGTAGGTGAAACAGCGGGCACTGCTAGCATATAAATGCTATTCGTTGATCAGCGCATTGGAAAAGTTGTCCAGAAAATTATAAATCTCGGAAAAGCGTAATTATCGTTTAGCTACAATCCCCTTCGATCAGGGTAGTAATTAATTATCCAATTAGCCACGAGTCCCTTTCAGCGTAGTTATTACTTAGCGGCGAGCCGCCTTCGATCAGGGTAGTAATTAATTATCCAATTAGCCACGAGTCCCTTTCAGCGTAGTTATTACTTAGCCCCAAGCCCTTTAGATCAGCGTAGTTATTTATAATATCCAATAAGCCACGAGCCCCTTTCAGCGTAGTGATTGATTAGCCCCAAGCTCCTTAGATCAGCGTAGTTATTAATTATCCAATTAGCCACGAGTCCCTTTCAGCGTAGTGATTACTTAGCGACGAGACCCCTTCGATCAGCGTAGTTATTAATTATCCGATAAGCCACGAGTCCCTTTCAGCGTAGATATTACTTAGCCACGAGCCCCCTTCGATCGGCGTAGTTATTATTTATCTAATTAGCCACGAGTCCCTTTCAGCGTAGTGATTGATTTGCCCCCAAGCTCCTTAGATCAGCGTAGTTATTAATTATCCGATAAGCCACGAGTCCCCTTCAGCGTAGTGATTGATTAGTCCCCAAGCTCCTTAGATCAGCGTAGTGATTACTTAGCGACGAGACCCCTTCGATCAGCGTAGTTATTAATTATCCGATAAGCCACGAGTCCCTTTCAGCGTAGTTATTACTTAGCCCCAAGCCCTTTACATCAGCGTAGTTATTTATAATATCCAATAAGCCACGAGCCCCTTTCAGCGTAGTGATTGATTAGCCCCAAGCTCCTTAGATCAGCGTAGTTATTAATTATCTAATTAGCCACGAGTCCCTTTCAGCGTAGTTATTACTTAGCGGCGAGCCGCCTTCGATCAGGGTAGTAATTAATTATCCAATTAGCCACGAGTCCCTTTCAGCGTAGTTATTACTTAGCGGCGAGCTGCCTTCGATCAGGGTAGTAATTAATTATCCAATTAGCCACGAGTCCCTTTCAGCGTAGTTATTACTTAGCGGCGAGCTGCCTTCGATCAGGGTAGTAATTAATTATCCAATTAGCCACGAGTCCCTTTCAGCGTAGTTATTACTTAGCCCCAAGCCCTTTAGATCAGCGTAATTATTTATAATATCCAATAAGCCACGAGCCCCTTTCAGCGTAGTGATTGATTAGCCCCAAGCTCCGTAGATCAGCGTAGTAATTAATTATCCAATTAGCCACGAGTCCCTTTCAGCGTAGTTATTACTTAGCGGCGAGCCCCCTTCGATCAGGGTAGTAATTAATTATCCAATAAGCCACGAGTCCCTTTCAGCGTAGATATTACTTAGCCACGAGCCCCCTTCGATCAGCGTAGTTATTATTTATTTAATTAGCCACGAGTACCTTTCAGCGTAGTTATTACTTAGCGGCGAGCCCCCTTCAATCAGGGTAGTAATTAATTATCCAATTAGCCACGAGTCCCTTTCAGCGTAGATATTACTAAGCCACGAGCCCCCTTCGATCAGCGTAGTTATTAATTATCTAATTAGCCACGAGTCCCCTTCAGCGTAGTGATTGATTAGCCCCCAAGCTCCTTAGATCAGCGTAGTTATTAATTATCCAATTAGTCACGAGTCCCTTTCAGCGTAGCTATTACTAAGCCACGAGCCCCTTCTAAATTAAAACCTTTTGCGCAAAGAAAAACACCAGAAACTAATCACGAACAAGTGTTTTACGTGCAGAAGCAATCTAGTTCTCAAAATAAATTCTAATTAAAACCTTGGAGTAAGTCTTCAAAGCTACTCCGGGGAAAACAGAGACCAACCGTTGGTACAAGGAAACGTTTACAGGGTTTGTTTAAACCACGGACAGCGAGGCCCCTGTAGACCACTGCTGGTTTTCTTTGAATGCTCAAGTCATGAGCGGACAGCGATTAAAATAATTGGGTTTATAATCAAGGTGGACTTAATGGGCTACAATATTTGTGACGTATGCAATACGACCTATGACAATTACATTAACGTCTAACATTACATATACACTCATAGCGGTGTTAATTATTATTATTTACCTATTTATTTTTATTTTTTAAAAAAAAGCTTACTATCAATTACTAGGATTCTTGTTAACCCCTCGTGCTAAGCTAAATGCTTGTGTTACGAGTGGGTTCACGTCGGTAGTGTAATGGGTGGGGTTCGAACCGGCAACTACATGATCGCAAGTCCGATGCCCTAGCCATTAGGCTACCGCCGCTTAAACCGCTTTGCAAGCAATTGCAAGTTACTCACAATAATAAAATAACAATTTCAGCTATGTATATCTATACCTCAATAAAAATAGTTAAGTGTTATTAGACATTTCCTTAGAGATAAATTCCTCAGCAACCAATTCTTAAAGAATACTTTACAAATTTCTACTTTTATCTGGCCAACACTTAGACACAAATAACAAATAAGAAAAATCCAAAGGGATTAAACTAAGAAAATATGTGCGGCTAAACTAAATTAGTCTCCATATTAGCTAAATTTATGTTATGCTTGATGCTGGTTTTTAGGGTTCCGTAGCCTGGCAAAAACGGAACCCTTATAGATTCGTCATGTCTGTCTGTCCGATCGTGTCACAGCCTTTTTTTCGAAACTATAAGAACTATGCTGTTGAAACTTGGTAAGTAGATGTATTCTATGAACCGCTTTAAGATTTTCACACAAAAATAGAAAAAAAAACAATGAATTTTGGGGGTTCCCCATACTTGGAACTGAAACTCAACATTTTTATTGTAATCAAACCCATACGTGTGGGGTATGTATGGATAGGTCTTCAAAAATGATATCGAGGTTTCTAATATCATTTTTCTCTAAACTGAATAGTTTGAGCAAGAAACACTTCCAAAGTGGTAAAATGTATGTCCCCCCCTGTAACTTCTAAAATAAAAGAACGATAAAACTAAAAAAATATAATGATGTATATTACCATGTAAACTTCCACCGAAAATTGGTTTGAACGACATCTAGTAGATATTTTTTTTTTGAATACGTCATAAACTGAATATTTTGCGCGAGAGACACTTCCAAAGTGGTAAAATGTGTCCCCCCCCTAAAAAAAATATATGATGTACATAACCATGTAAACTTCCACCGAAAATTGGTTTGAACGAGTCGGACTCGCACACGGAGGGTTCCGTACCATTACGATTTATGACGTATTAAAAAAAACTTTACTATACTCCATTTGGTTAGGTACTTAACTAAAGGTAAACAATAAAAATGGCGGCGTTCAGGGCTCTTCAACCTTTATTACAATGATATCTTATGAATTGGGAGTGAAATTAATAACAACACATCTAACAATCAATAAAAACAACGAACAAACAAAACTATAACTAAATAATACAATTTACGGCAAAAGAAACACAAAAACGAACGAAAGTACAAACTGTTACGAATGGTGTATGTTTACCCGACTAAGTATAATATCGGTTAATTATTTTGCCGCGCTTCCTCGCGCTACTACTTCTTAATTTTTTCGAGTTTTCAAAAGTCTAATAAGTAGAAAAATGTTTTGATATCCTGTCTTTTTAGATTCTTTCTAGTAGGCACATTGCAATACTTTATGACATATGAAATGAAATGAAATGATATTTATCAGATTTGATTTATTTATTGGTCGCAAGCTTAAGAGTTTATAATTACCATTTAATATTAAACAAAGTAGTAAAATATGCTAGTATAGTAAAGGAAAATTATTTTGAATGATTAAATAATTTATTTTGGTTACGTTTTGTTTCAAGATGAAAAATGGCCCTATAAAAGAACCTTTTTTATGATTTGTTTACCTTTAGTTAAGTACCTAACCAAATGGAGTATAGATCAAGTTTTTTTTAATACGTCATAAATCGTAATGGTACGGAACCCTCCGTGTGCGAGTCCGACTCGCACTTGGCCGGTTTTATCTGAAGCTACTGTGCCATTTTTCTTCTCCCCTAAAATATAAAAACGCTGTGAGGTTGTAACACGTACCCCGCCTCAACGTTAGTACATTCGGAGCTTGGTGGATAGTTTTAAAACAATATTTAGGTTGGACGTTTAACTGGATATCAAGTAGGAAGCGTAAGATAAACCGTTCCTACTGCTATTATGCAGCAAATGATCTGACTAGGGTGTTTAATTTACGAAAAAAAGTTAATAGTTACTTGCTATTGATATCAAACTACTTTTTATTGATTTTATCGCGGTATATTGATATTATTTAATTCCCGACGTTAAGTATTTCTTACAGCATCCATCGTCAGGGGTAGACTAAAATGTTGGACGTGTTAATGTTAAATTTACTCGCAGCACTAAATTTTTGGTAATTATTCGATCCGGTCACGCAGAACGAACTCAGCGTATCTTTCGGTCTTTCAGTATTATACTTAGGAATCTAAAATAGGGTTCCAAGCACGTGGAAAAATTCAGAAAATCCGTAAAAAGTTATTTTATAACAATGTCTAATTTACTTATATATTTCTATGTTACATTTCATGGGTAGGTCTCATCTAAACATTATTTCCTACATACAACTTTCATTTAATAGTGTTCCTGAAGTTTGGGTCAACTGCAGTAACTTAACCCTAAAACTTTGTCTGTTATACTGATCTAATTATAGCACGGAGGATTCTCTGTACCTTACTAATTACGCTTCGTGTAAGCAAAGACACGACTCGCATCTCAAAGGAGGTCGTTTACATGCTAATGTAAGTCTTTCTTGTCGACTTAACTCTCCCTTAATGTATTCTGGTGGGCTAAGATTGTAAAAAGAGACAGGTGTGCTTTTAAATTCTTAATTTAAAATAATATTTTGAGATGTTGGTACGAGATTTTTGAAATTAGAAACATATAAGAATAAACAAACCTGCTGGCTTCTAACCAGAATTAGGAACATGCATGCGTTTTTTTATATTTTTTTTATTAATTCTATACATCATAACAACACAATAGAAGATATAATTATTCGCGGGAATGCTCAAAATTTAAAAAAATATATTATTCAACATACATATCCAAAATTGAGCTGTTTGAACGCCGCCATTTTTCGCGCGCTTCAGATGACGTCATGGGCCGCGATCATCGCACGAAGTGTTTGTTTATTACAGGTGTTTTGGTTATTCTTAAAGATTTTACCATTTTTATTATTATTTATTATATTAATATTTATAGACATAACAGGTAACCCAAAGCGTCTATAAACTAGTTACAATATACATATTACTTATACAACACTTACTATTTAGTTACAATATTGTAGTTTTAATAAAATAAAAATAATAATAATGGTTTTGAACATGGGATGCCACAGTGACATTAATGCAATGAGGAATTGGTGAGGTGGAAAGAGAGGAAGAGGCGTGCCGCAGAGATTATTTGTGTTAGGTTTTGCGAAAATAAGTCCACATCTTGTGAGGATATCAGCAGGTTGGGGAGCGAGAGGGCGCGGCCCGTAGGAGCATTCCACGCCGCGCGAGTGCGTGTTGTGAATTCGGCTAACAGTGGTCGTCGCCGGGCGCAGGCTGTGCCCACCGCCCGCGTGCCCCGCATCGCCCCTCTAGGAACGTAAAGGCTTATATGCGCCAGTGCTAAGGGGTTAAATTCATGTCGTGGCCCATGACGTTTCATTTCGTTCGGCCAATGACAGCGCGTTTTGTAAATTTGAATTTCGCTCGCATAATTAGCACTATTTAATTATTATTTTATACAAATAAATAACAATTATGTAACAAAATGTTGTTACAGAAATACTTTAACTATGTTTAAGATTCCGGAAAAAATATATTAGGCAAATTTAAACTTCATGCATAATCCTAATTAATAAAAAAGTAAAGGATAAAATTCGTTGTTGTTTGGAAATAAACCTCAAATTTTAAATCGGGACTTGACCAAATAGCTGCTAAACAAAATGAGTGTCTAAGAAATTAGTATTTTATAATAGGTATTACCAAGAATCTGATAATTACCAAGAACAAAAAAGTACCAATATATTTTGTTTCTAAATTTATTTTTTTGTTATAGTTATTACTTTTTTGACATAAATAATTACTACCTATATATCAATACCTAGTTTTATTTACTATATACCAGTGGCGTGCACTCCATACAAGCAAATAAGCTCTGCATACCCTGTAGTCCCTAAATGTATTTAATTAATAAGAAATTTATTCCCCTCTAATGATAAATAAATGTAATTAAAAAATGGTAATTTAGCTTGCGCACCATCTATTACTTTTTTTAAGAACTAATTCGTTGAAGCGTCGATAACTTGCGCGCGTCGCGTCATTCAGCTCCGCGCTGGTGGCGCGCTCTGCTGAGATAAGCAGTGCACCTCGCTGCTTATTCTTCATACAATGCATTTGGACGCATCTCGTGTAGTGCACGGCAAAAGTGTGACTGTGTGCGTGTAAATATGAGCGTGTGTGACAGATTTAGAAGCACTGCTTATTTGCTTTGCGACCAAATTAAGAACCCGCAAAAGCAGCGCATATTGTTTATTGCAGAGGGTCAACGTTTTTAGTCGGATTGACCAATTGATAGACTATATTTTTATTCATTAAATTTTTTTCGCCATATTGTTTTTCTTGGCGCAAGTGATTGTTTGTCGAGTAATTTTTAATAAGTTTATTATTGTAAAAAAGTAATATCAAACTCGTAAAAATTGAAAAATATACCTGTGAGACCTGTGTAGGTGAAGTGTGTTTAAACAAATTAAAATCTGGCGCGTTTTCGACATTATTTTTCTGAGGAAAAAGCTAAATTGATTTCAAAGTTAAGGTCAGTACTCAGTTTGGATTTAACTCGAAGAAAGGGTTATATTACTCGTCATTTTAATAAAAAGTTTTATGATAATCATTACTGGTTAACTGGTTGTGTACATACAAACAAATTGTATTTTTTCCATTGTATTTTGTTTACTTATCGCGATAGTAAGAATATTTTCGGTAAGAGACAGGTAGGTGGGGAAGATACCTACAAAAAGCTGAAACTGGTCAGTTTTTTATTGCATACCCTGTCTGAAATCTCTGTGCACGCCACTGCTATATACCTACCTACCTTTTAATTCTAATATTTTGAACAACTCCGACACTTACTTCAAACATGACTGTGATCACAAAACGGGAGAAGAAAACGAAAATATCTTATTATAGATCTATAAAATCGTTCAACCGTGTTAACCTCTCGTACTCAACTAAATGCTTGTTTTACGAGTGGGTTCACGTCGGTAATGCATTTGATGGGTTTCGAAACGGCAACTACACGATCGCAAGTCCGACGCCCCAGCCATTAGGCTACCGCCGCTTCTAACTGTAAATATAATTCTAACGGTAAAGAGAACAATCGAATGAAATTGACGCGTCTAGACGATTCTGAAATTTGAGTGAAGCAGTGCGAGTTACACATGCTACAATTTGAACGGCTGCAGTCGACTGCTTAATTTATTTTCAGTATTTGCATTGTTACAATTTGATTTTGACTGCATGGCTTGCAATGAATAAATTAATTCCAGATTTCATTGTTATTTTGTTCACTTCTCTGGCAGAATAGTGCACCTACCAGTGCTTTTTATACACTTAAATTTTTTTGTAGGTACTTAAGGACGCTATCACATTTTGAACTTGCTCAAGTTTAGGTATCTTATTTGCAACACAACAACATTACGCGCACGCACACATTGAAACCGCTGTCCGGACGATTTTATACGTAACTTAACTAATCTTGATACTTGAAGGTATTATTTTTTAATTTATTTTACTGGTATTAATTGAGTCAAATTAGTAATAAGTTTGCAATCGATTTTGGTAACCATGTAAACATGATTATCCCTGGTAGGTACCATCTGCGTGATAATCATGTTGTCAGTTATTTTTATAGTTTATCAATACTCATTACGTACATAATGTAGGTACCCAAAATGATTAATTACCATATTCATACGAAACTAACGACCATTTTACTATTACAAGGAAAACCTACGATCCCCATTTTGAAAAGATGTAACTACTTATCTGCTGACAATTGTTGGATCAATATATTTTTAAATATTAGCCTGGGAGTTTATACTTAGCATACTTTCGTTTTGATATTTAAAAATAATCATTCCCTTATGGAAACTGTAAGTATCTTATTGACTGAGATCAGTATTTTTGATAAAAATTAAAACAAAAATAGGTAGTAAACAGTATAATGTATTGTAAATAGGCAGGATAAAAGTCGCAAAATGTATACAGTACTCTACCGAAATGAAATGATATTTATTTCTGTAAATAGATCTTTTAACGACAATTTTACAAGTCGATTTTTTACTTTTTTTTGAACTAGGTGGCGCCGATATTTTCTTCCCTACGACTAGGGATGTGACTTTACGGTAAAAATATCGATTATTTGAAAATCGATTTTTATTTCTCCCAAAAAAATCGATTACCTATATAATATAATCGATTAAAAAAATAGATTTTTTTAATAAGATTAACAAATAATCGATTTTTTACAAATAATAATCGTTTTTTTTAATAATACCGACGACGTCTGAGAAGAAATGTCGAAACAAACTCAGAGAACCATGGTCTTTTTTAAAGTCCAGACAATAGTAATATTATCATAGATATGTGAATTTTACAATTTAGGGCAAAATCAGAACAAGCCTTTTGAAGAAAGAGCCATAGTAGCTTTGAGTTGATCTGTCCTAACAGACGGCAAATAATTTTTTGCAAAGAAGTTCAAAATTAAAATGAAGGCCAGCCCTTTTTCAACCGATCTCAAAAAAGGAGAAGGTTCTCAATTCGTCTGTTTTTTTTCTATGTTTGTTACGCTATATCTCCATGAACTATTCCTGCTCCTGAAAACAAAAAGGCAACATTAGTAGGTACCCAAGGAAAATCAAATAAACTTACAAGTGAAATATCATTATGGTCATCATCACCTACGGAGACATCTAAGCTGCACTCCCCACTCCATAAAAAAACCTACTATATTTTCTAATATAAGGTATGGCATAACAAAACTCCAGAGTAGATTTCTAATTTCTGACTACTAACAAAGTCTCATTACTTTTTTTTATTGCTACGTGTGCAGTTTTTTTGCTCTTTGTCCAAATTTCCGAAGTCACATCTATAATACCAAAAATAAATATTTTAGTAATGCCAATGCACAACAAAAAAAAAGCACACTTGGTGTCAAAAGTTACAGCTATGCGCCTGTTTGATTTACAAACGCCAGCACATCAGGATATACAAAACTGTCAAATTGTTCCAAATTATTTTAAATACCTTAAGAGTTGGTGATCAAGTTCAATATCGAGTGAAAAATTAGTATATACGGTATCGGATGTCTCAAAAATATTTTTTTACGCCATTTTTTTTGTACTATAGATAATAATATCATTATTTATATAAATCTTTATCCGTAATCTAAATCCATTACTGCCTAATTAGTCTAGTGGTCCTAAGCGCGACTGCTACGCTAGAGGTCCTGGGTTCGATCCCCGGGTCGAGCAAAGTGTTATTGGATTTTTCTATGAAATTCCCAGTAGCAGCTCGGAGTCTACATGGGACCTAAACATACCGGCGAAATGTGGGTGTATATTGGTACACCTCTGCCTTACCTTTCGGGGAATACAGGCGTGATGCTATGTACATCTATTGTACAAAAAATTACAACTATGTATTTATTTCTAAAACAAATTCAATACCTACTTGTACTTAATTTTATTTCGGAACGAAAAAGTATCAACTTTTTCGAGACCGAGTCCAACCAGAGTATACTCACCTTTTACGTAATATTTTTTTCGACAGCATGCGATACACCCGTGCTTCTGCGAGCGCGTTTGAGCGCGGAATGACGAACGGCGAGTAGAAATTGTATGGAGAAATTTGGGAGCGTTTCATATTTTTCTCATTTATTAAAAATTTATTCATTTGGCTACAAAATTTTTAGCTATTCGTATAGAGGACTATATAAGCAACATTTTTCTATTATTTTTATGTTTAAATTTGCAGTGGATTTAGCTATACTGGTACCTATTCAGACCCCATATTTTTTTTTTTGCGATTAGTGTGATGGTGAAATCGTATTTGTGTGAAAATGTTGTATAGGGTTATAAAATTTTTATGGAATCATTGTGGAGATGAATATTATCTTTAATTTGAAACCAAGATATTCTCGGAGTTGTGCTCCTAATTCGTTAAAATGGTACCGGAAAAACACTGATATTTGTAGAAAAATGTGATAGCGTCCTTAAGTACCGAATAATTATTTTTAAAAACCCCGTTGCATAGCTCAACTTGATTTCATAGTTTCTCTACTGATAAAAAAAAAGTTATTTGTAGATGGTTAATTTGATAAATTGTTAAACTACTATTGGATCTTTAATATTGCTGTGGGATTTACGAATATTGGAAAAATGTTACGAAAGTTGATGGAAAAATAGTAATTTGTATTTTTTTATTGTATTGAGTTTTTATTAATGTTAAGTAGTTGCAAACGACGTGCCCCGCAATGACGCACGGTGGGCTGAAAATCGGCTTTCATAGACATAGGGATTTCAATTTGCAAGTGCCGGATTTTTTGCCGGATATCGCTTCTATTAGTTATTACTATATTCAAAAATGACACCCGGGTTAATTCTGCACAAAAACGAAGGAATTATAATTTTTTTAAGAAAAATTTGTATGGAGCTGGTATTAAAAAGTTAATTATCTCGTAAACAGCAAGGAAAACCGTAATATCCTTACAGGTGGTTATAGTACTAATTTTTTATGATTTTTTGACATATATCATATAACGGTTATCGCTGCTAATTTTTTTTTAAAAATCGTCAAAATATTTTTATTTATTTTTACATATTAAACGGTTCCTTTTAGTGACTTAATTAAGAACATTGTTAATTATGAAGAATGTTATTGACCTAAATATTAAAAATATATAAAACAAGAAAAAAATTAAAAAAATAGCAAAAATAGAAAAAAATAATTCAAATATTATACATTTTCCTTATCACTGTCGTTCTCGGACTCCAATTCTGAGTCAGAATCTAGATTGGATATATCTAAAAACTCGAACTCACTTTCCGGAAACCGAATTAAGTCGAGAGTTTCACCAAAAAAGCTCTGCTTTTTCTTGGCATCTCACTTAGGCCTTTGAAAGGATCCGAAGAAACAACAAGCATATTTAAGATATCTTGATTAGAAACTTGCCTGCTTCTTTTCCGCGAATGATGTTCCCAGAACCTCCTAAAATCTCTGTTTCGAGACTCTGAGGCTTCTTCCAAGAGAGTCCCATGACACAATATAATTTTTCTCGATTATGTCAGCTTCGTGTATTAATAATTTATTTTCGGTTGACGACATATAGTACCAGTCATACAATTCCACGTACTTTTCTGCTGTTTTGCGGGCAAAATCTTTAAATTTTATTCTCGCCTATCAATCTCGATCTTCTCGCCAAATGTTATCGCTTGCAAATATTTTAACAAGATCTTCGCCAACCCGGTAATAGCTGCAGTATTACAGTAGGATGGATAAATATCAATAGCACCTTCCCGAATGGCAGCCTCTCGCAAAGTAATATATTGCCACTTTGATCGTTTTAGTGAAAGGAGCAATCCAAGCGCTTTCTCTGCTGTAAATATGACTGTTTTTACGGATTAAGCGTCTGTCTTAAGCGTTTCTTTAATTTTAACAACTGCTTCAGGATTTTTCAACATGTATTCGATGCGATATCCTCATGCCCTTCTTTTAAACGCGCTGTAGCTGCATATGCTAATTCACTGGAGTCTTCGCCTGTATGATCATCAGATCTTCTCTTTTTCTGTTTACTTCCCAAATCTTCGAATGGTTTTCGAGACCTTTTTGTCATTGTTCCAACGGATGATGATGGCTTTAATTGAAAGTCTGTTGTGCTCTTGGTATCTCATCAACAGTTGGTTCTAGATTAACTAAAATTTGCACGCAACTTGGCCAATTAATATTTGCTTGCAGCCAATTTCCGTACAGTCTTCTGAAGATATCAAGGAATCGGTTAGATTTCATCCACCTCTGTAAAGCAGAAAGGCAATCGCCTATGCGGGATACAACTGCACCAAACAAGACTTCATGATTAAATGAAGTACTCTCACTTTTTAGAAGACAAACAAGTCTAAATTGGTGATTAAACTTTCAATTTTAAGATTTTATAGGCACAGAGCAAAAAAATTGTGTTAGCAGTTACACAGTTGTGATCAATCTAAATTTATAAATGAACATTTTAGCCTTTTTATTGCAAAACGTCGATAATTAGTTAACTACCCTCATTAGAGTTTTAAAAGATGAGCTAATAAAAATTTATAATCGTCAAAAAAAAATCTAAGAACTCTTAACACAACTAATCAACAAATTAGCTTACTTATCAGAAATCATTAACAATCATTTAATCACCTATTCAGACTTATTAGAGGACTAAATCATTGTAATTACTTAATCACATATTTTCAGACTGGTTACAAACAATACCACTTACTTGGTACCAAAATATATAGGTATTTTGGTTGAATGTAAAGTTTTAAAACTCATTTTGTATTGATACATAGGTATCTAACATAGTTGTCTAAGTGTGGATGTACGATAAACCTCTGACTAATCCTTCGGGAATATAAGGATGATGATATTTCATGTTACGTGTTGTTAAAAGTCTGTATTCCTCAACTTAAACACTAAAAGGAACCGTTTCATATGTAAAAATAAATAAAAATATTTTGACGATTTTTAAAAAAAAATTAGCAGCGATTACCGTTATATGAAATATGTCAAAAAATCATAAATAATTAGTACTATAACCACCTGTAAGGATATTACGGTTTTCCTTGCTGTTTACGAGATAATTAACTTTTTAATACTAGCTCCATACAAATTTTTCTTAGAAAAATTATAATTCCTTCGTTTTTGTGCAGAATTTACTAGGGTGTCATTTTTGAATATAGTAATAACTAATAGAAGCGATATCCGGCAAAAAATCCGGCACTTGCAAATTGAAATCCCTATGTCTATGAAAGCCGATTTTCAGCCCACCGTGTGACGGGGACAATTATTCTTATTATACCTAATTACAATTTTAGTGGGGTATTTAATATCAAGATTATTATTCAACAAATATGTTAACCGATTATTATTAGAAGGACGGTTGGAAGGACCAATTGAATTCATTTGAAATATTTAACCAGCAATTACATTATTTTTTATTGCTTTACCCTCATTATGACTACTTTATTTATTAGATGAATTAAATAACCCTTTAATTACTTTAAAGTTTATTGGGCATCTATGATATTGAGCTACACGAGGAAGCATGTATGCGTGCCGTCAGTTAGGACAGGTCAACTCAAAGCTGAAAAAGGCCTGCTCAGATTTTGCCCTACATTGTAAAACTCGCATATCTATGCTCCCACTATTGTCTGGACTTTAAAAGAAACCATGATTCTCTGAGTTTATTTCGGCTGTTCTTCTCAGAGGTTGTCAGATAGAAAAAGCCGGCGCCATCTAGCTTAAATTTTTTTTGAAAAACATTGCCCTGTAAAAGTGTGTGATCTATTTACAGAAATAAATATCATTTTATTTCATTTAAATAATATAAAAAGCCATCAAAAAGTCTCCACGGATTAAAACAATTTAAATAGGTGAAAAAAAAAGGCTCATACGCCAAAGTATATAAATTTAATGCTTACTAAATTAATGAAAATAATAACAGATACATTGTAATAGAATATTAGAATACCTGCATTAACTCCATTTTAAATTATTCCTGTCATTGAAACCTCTATATCTCTATGACTAACATGACTTCAAAAGTTAATTGAATTCAATACCTTTCTCATTGAAAATATACTCGAAATGGTTAAATATATCAAAATCATGATTACGTATCAGTTTATTATTATTGTCACAAGAGCGGTTAAACAAGTGTCATGTTGTAGTGTCAACTTATAAATATTACAGTTATATATTTTTTGGCAAAATATAGACGCCAACAAATTTTATTTAGAAACGGATATTTTAGATTGGATCCAGTCCTTGTAGCAGTACACCCGCACGTTGACGTCGGGATAGCCCCGCGCGCAGGGCACGACAAAGGAGACTATGCCAACTGCCACGCCGTTGGCCACGAGAGCACCGCCGGAGTCGCCCTGAAATAAGACCTGTACATGACTGATCTGATGGCTAAATCTGTTGTGACACCGTTCTTGTCTGTTGTTAGGACTGGTACCCGAGAAGGCAATAGCGGTCTCTACTTCGTGCGATCACTGAATAGTGAAGTCCCTATTTAAAATGCGAAGCAATTTTAAAACGTGGGTATTGTTGGTTATAAGGCCACAATGACCTTTTCATCATCTGGAATCGATTCATATTTGGAAACCTTAGTAGACCTTCAAATTTTTATCGATAGTGGCCTGTATAGTCATCAAGTTTTATTATGTAGTTATGACTTACAAGACAAACCCCCTGGCCAGGTTGGTTATAGGTGCATATCTGTTTGCCATCCACTAGGTTCCTCCGTGATACGCTGCGGAATATGTCCTGGCACTCGTTCAAGCTCAAGGTGGTGAGGTTGATCGCCTGCAGCTGGTTCGATGCATAATAATCTGAGGACTGTATGTACGTTTTCAAACTATTATTGAAATATAAATGTATTAAGGTTGTCCACAGGTGTCCTCGTGGTATTTGAACGCTGTGCAAGACTGTCACAAATTTTAATTTGAAATAAGCTGTTACAACCATTTACGAAACGTAATTGACTCTAGTTGCACGGTTCCAAAAAGTTGATCCTAAATTCCATGGAAACTCTTTTTGAATAAATAATGTTTAATTTTTCACGAAACATTATTGCAATTAATAGGATGTGAGAAGGGGGTTATTGTCAACAAAAAGAAAGACAGAAGTAAACTTACATAGAGTTTCCCCCATCCAGTCACCAAGACTGTTACTCCAGCGCCAGTATCCTTGTCAGGCAGCTGTATAGGCTGAACGCGGTCATTGAACCGGATTACCTCACGCAACCTGATGACGCTAATGTCGTTGGTGAATATGATGCGGTAGTAGTCTTCGTGTATAATGATGGAGTCCACTTCATATCGGTCACCCCCGACCGTGAGGTCGGTTGTACCAGCTACCACTATCATTTTATCCTTTGTTTCGCTGTAAAGAGAAATAAATATTATACATTTTATTGAATAGTGATAGCCTCATGGTAATTTGCCTGAGGGTAGGGGGTGAAATGGTGGCGAGTGTATTGGCATTAACTGGGAACATGCCAAAGCTGTTACTAAGAATATCATAGAAAAGCCCAAATACGCTTTGTGCGTATTACACGCGCTTACCTAATACCGCATCTCGCATTGCATGCACTTGGTACACGTGCACGTGGGCACGTGTCCGGAAATCATTTCTTCTTATTTGTAGGCAATACCGAAATCCTAAGTATAAAAACTGGGTGTCAGACTTTTCGGGCTTCTGGCTAATATTTGGCCGGTTTTGCCGTAAGGGCACTTACGGAAAAACTTGCGGCGTACCTTTATGCTTTAGGCACATCAAGTTACCACAAAATGTCAATTTTTCTCAGTTGATTTTGAACATCAATATCAACATTTGAAGGTTTAAAATCATTTGGAGAAATTTGACAGTTTTGTATAACCTGATTTGCTGGCGACTGAACTAAAAATTTTCAACCATCCATAGTAGGTAGGACTGCAGCTAGAGAACTGTGATCAGCGTAATTATTGCGTAGTCATGATAGCCTATATTTTTTTTTATATTGATTTTGAATTTTGAATATTTTCATCTAGCCAACTATGCATTGTCATCCGAAATAAATGCAAATGAAAAACTTTAACTCAATCGGTAGATGATAACTGTTTTAAAATTGAGTTGTAAGATTTGAACGGAACAAACATTGCAATACATACACACCTATATCGCAAGTTAAATAAACGCTTGTAATAAAAAAAGTGGGGATCCACGTCCGTTTCCATATCTTTATAACACAAAGAAAGTTTACATCCTTACCTTACAAGCTTACATACCTTTCAACGCAATGCGCGGCTGTCAGTACCCATCGTTCATTCAGAATGGCCCCTCCACAGAAGTGTGAATCGGGCAAACTTCTCAGCGACACCTGGTAGGGTACTAGATCTTCTGGGGCATCCTCTCCTCCCACAATCCGAGTACTGATCAGGTCAGTTGCTTCTTCTTGACTCGCTACTTTCAGAATGCAACCTGTGTTGTGATAAATAAAATACAACAACTAGATGAATTTAATTTAATAAAAAGTTTAGTTTCGTCTTTATTTATTTATTTATAAACGTACAGTAGTACATTTATAACAGTACAGAGGCGGACTTAATGCCAAAGGCATTCTCTACCAGTCGACCTTAAGGTGATGCAGAGACAGAAATTGGTAGGTGCGCATACCGTGAAGTGATAAATGACGAAAAAAATACAATTAAAATACATAGGAAGAAAAATATATATATAATTATATATAAATATGTTCTACATTATATGAAATAATAAAATAATAATATATACATAGAATATACACAGCTTGGACAAAAAATGAAGAGTACATCAAATCAAAGCGGTGAGAGGGACATTGTAGAAGACGATTGTATAAGGATCGGAGATTTTTGTCATGGTTAGAGCATATATATTGAAAATAAGAAGATAGATAAGTAGGAGATGAAGGAGAATCAAGTAAGGAGTACAAAGTGGTCATGCTCTTTGCGCCCTGCGCTGACGAATGGGCAACCATTTTAGATTTTTTCTATATGCTGAAACATGATCATATTTGCGAAGATTGAAAACGAATCGAATGCAGTTATTTAGAAGGCGGTCAAGTTTGTTGAGGTTCATCTTTAGGTTGGTTTCGTTTAAAAAAAATTTTTTTGAAGATATTGAGACGATATTATTTATTTCCCGACGTTTCAGATCCTTTATAGCATCCATGGCCACGAGTGAACTTGGGTTAAAATTACCATTTCAATATTTTTTTTTTAAATTTAAGACCGTCCAAAGGAGTATTCCTCTTTCGGCACCGTTTTTTTGAGCACCTAAGCTATTCCAGTTACAGCACCAATAGGTATATTCGCTTGGTGCTCATTGTGCTAATATATTATACATATTGGAGCTGTTAGTGGAATAGCTCAGGTGCTGAAACCTTAGGTGCTCAAAAAATTGGTGCTGAAAGAGGAATACTCCCGTCCAAAAATCACTGAAGTTCAAAATGAATAACCGTTTGCAGTTCAATTTGATGTATTAAAAATGAAATCGGTATAGCCGTCTTTAAATAAGTTTAGAAATTTCAATTAAATTAGGTACTTACAATACGCTTGAAAAACAAAATAAGCGAAAGTAATTTTAATCATTTTCTTGAAGAAACGTTAATTTGTTGGTAAAACTAAGACATATGAACGTTTCGCGCTGAATAGTTCGCATATATACACGAAATTTATAGAGGATAAGGAAATTAGCAAATAGATTTTTAGTTTTTAGAGATCCGTACTTGAAAATATAATAAGAATGTTCCGTACCTCAAAAGGAAAAAAAGTCTGTTAGTCTATGAAGACCCTTAGGATTGCATGGAGGTGTCGAGTTGAAATTAATATCTAATACTAAAAATATTATTATAAATTATGACAGGGCGTGGTATTTTAAACGATTTAATATGGCTCTAAACAAAGGAACAATTTTCAATTTTACACAGTCCGGAATAATACATCAAGCACACAATAACTAAACGTAATGATCGGACAGAGACTCGACCTCACTAACTAACTAACAATTACTAGCGGACCATTGTCTGACATTACGTCCATGACACATATCCGTCGCCTCCGAGACCCCGAGCAAAAGTGAGTGAGTTGACGTATCGCCTTGTCTTTTATAGAAAACCGACGCGTGTCACTTTTAGAAAAGGTAGGTGTGCCTAAAAACTTCATCAATCTCCTAACAATATATTAAATTTATACTATAATAATGTCTCGGCTTCCATGAAGCTGAAGTCAACGCTAACGCTAATCAAGTCAACGCAATAAATAAATACGGATTGTTTTGCCGCACGTTTCCCAACTCGCCATACCTAAATCAAAACCTAGGAGGGTAGTCTCTCTTTGTCCTAGAATTATGCAATTTGGAAAAAAAGCTAGATTGTTTCTGCTGCAGGAGCGTTGATCTCAAGTGACTGGATACTTTGCTACCACTTGTACCCACTACACATCAAGCTATGCAAAATCAGTATAGGCTGGCCATGCATTGTGCGGAAAACATTTACAATGGGAGGTCAGTTTAAACTGGTTTTGTATAGCTTGATGTGTAGCCGTGTGTACGCCGGCGGGGAGGTCCCCGGCCACCGGATTGCTTGGGACCACAAAGCCCAATAAATAAATTAAATAATAACAACGGTGATTGAGTACCTCATTAGTCTAGTGGTCCTAAGCGCGACTGGCATACTAGAGGTCTTGGGTTCGATTCTCAGATCGAGCAAAGTGTTACTGGTTTTTTTTATGAAATTCTCAGTAGCAGCTCGGAGTTTGGATATGTGTCCGGTGAATGTAGGGTTGCCTTCGTCCGGGCGGGGTTTAACCGGTCTGTTGTTAGTACCAATCGACCTCTTCACAAACTGTCGCAAAATTGGAGAGCCAAAACTCCCAGCTACAGTTCTCAGGATGCTGTTTCGACTGTGTCTCACTCTTCTCAGTAGCAAAGCTATTGCGCTGATTGCGTGGAAACCGACGTCAGTCAGTAGTCAGTCGTCAGTACGGTCCTGCGCAAACATACCTGATGCACTGCAGTATCGAGGCAGTCTTAACAGCATCCTGAAAGCATTGTTATACTGGATGCGCAGTGCATCCAGCGATCTTTTAGTGTATTTGACCCATAGATTCGCCGTGTACAGACCCTGGCAGTAGGCCTTCAAGAGAGTTATTTTTACAAGGTCTGTACTCTCAATGTCAACATCGTCCTTGAGGTCGTCGCTAAGGTAGTGCCCTAGGTATTTGAAAGTGGATACCCTGTTAATTTTTGACTCATTAATGAGTACCTAACTCAGGACCATCTCCACGGCGTTTACCGCCGACCTCAAAAACTATGTATTCACATTTCTTGACAATGAAAAATATTTTATTGAATAACTTTACAAAAACACTGTCGACATGTCCGGGTTCCAAGCTCCAAAATCCGGGGTTTTCAGGCCTCTTGTCCTGGTTACCTGATTTTAGAGATGACAACCCTAGGTGAATGGCAATAAACTCGCCACCTATTACATCGGACGACGGCGAACTGTGGTAACCATTAAATACACCCACAGTTTGAATAATTATTCTGGTCGACAATCATTCAGGTATTTTTTGTTTCCTTCTAAAATAAAAACATAGTTTATGTTATTGGTAGCTTACATAGGCATAAAGCGATATAGATAATGTGTACGTTCATGCCATTAGTAGGCATTAAGCTACTTAACGAATATTTTTTTCATTGACAATTGCATTACTTATATCTCGTCCGATTTTCATCAAACATAGCTGTAGGGTTCTTAGTTGTATATTACAATTATTTCACAGGCTCACCAATACACCAAGCACTATCCTCCTCTATGTCTCCCATAATCTCTCATGACATATGTTTATATCAGGCAATGGTCACACTGCCATTATGCCAACTGACAGCTGTTAAGTCAAGCTGTCGGCTACTGCTTATGTCTGTAAGATAGTGTTATTATATCTATTAAATAGATATAGAAGTACAAACACTACAATAGCTAAGAACACTCCCGACTAATGCACCTTTCAAACAAAAAAACTAAATCAAAATCGGTTCATACGTTCGGGAACTATGATGCCACAGACACACACACACACACACATAGACACGTCAAACTTATAACACCCCGTCGTTTTTGCGTCGAGGGTAATAAAAATATAGCGTTTTTTGCGTTTTTGCGTCCTATCATAATAACTCAAACTTAGATCGCGTCTTTTCGAATGTTCACGGCAAAACACGGAGCGCGACGAAAGCAACAGACGACACCGTCAGTATAGAATTCACCCATTTTTTGGAAATTTTCTTATAAAAAAAAGAATATTTTTAAACTTAATACTTTTGAGAAAAAATATACGTGGTTTATTTCGATTTTGCAATTATCTATCCATTGGTGTAAACCTCAAATTAATCCTGTTGCTCTTAGGCAAAGATGAGTATAATCTAAAATTATTTATGTCAGTACTGCTCCATGCAAGCCCTTATCTGTCCCTACCTTGGCATTAAATAATTCGTTACAATGTTAAATTAAAGGGCATTCACGTGCATGATAAAACATAGCGTACCATCACGCCTGTTGTCCCCAAAGGTGTACCAGTGTACCTATTGCCATTAACCAGGCACAAATCCAGACTCTAGAACTACTACTGAAAATACCATAGAAAAACCCAATAACACTTTGCTCGACATGGGACTTGACGCTTGGGACCTAATACTAGGGACTAGACTAATGAGGCAGTGTATGATAAATGTTTTAAAAAAAGGAAAATGACTTGAAATTTTGGACATTACCTCAGAACTTTAGTCTGAAACCCCTCAATATTTTCATCATCTACTAAAAAGTCCCACGAAAAATTGGTTGGTATCATTATCAGATAAAAAATAATGGTCTTAATCCTACTAATATTATAAACATTCTCTTGTAGCTAAGACTCTTAAATTTATGTATACCGCTGTATTTACCTATATACATATGTATACATACATATATATTTTTATAATTAAATAAAACCTAAAGACTAACTAACTAATACTTATTGGTAAAAGAAAAAATAAAAAACCGGCCAAGCACGAGTCGGACTCGCGCACGGAGGGTTCCGTACCATTACGATTTATGACGTATTAAAAAAACTACTAACTAGATCTCGTTCAGACCAACATTCGGTGGAAGTTTACATGTGCATCTTAATTTTTTTTAGTTTTATCATTCTCTTATTTCAGAAGTTAAAGGGAGAGAGACACTTCACTTTGGAAGTGTCTGATGAAAAGGTTTGATAAAAAAAGATTTTTGAGTTCTAAGTATGGGGAACCCCCAAAATGTATTGTATTTTTTTCTATTTTGTGTGAAAATCCTAATGCGGTTGACAGAATACATCTACTTACCAAGTTTCAACAGCATAGTTCTCATAGTTTATAGTTTCGGAAAAAAGTGGCTGTGACACCATCGGACAGACAGACAGACATGACGAATCTATAAGGGTACCGTTTTTGCCTTTTGGCTACAGAACCCTAAAAAGGGCATCAAAAAACTCCTCCGCATCGCTATCAGCCGGCAGGGTACCCAGAAGGCTGGTTGCATTGCCACGTTGTATGGCAATGCTGATTCTCTGACCGAAGTCTAGCAAGCCTTTAGGCCACTGTAGCATCGTTCAGGCGTTGCGAAATACCTTTAAATAGAGAAAGTGCACTCGGGCCCCATGGCCCCACCGTTTCAACCCCAACATAACATAACATACCATCACGCCTGTGTTCACCAAAGGGTTAGGAAGAGTGTTCTAATGAACACGCATATTTCGCCGGTATGTTTAGGTCCCATGTAATAGGGGGCGAGCCTATTGCCATTAACTGGGCAGAAACCCATACTCCGAGCTGCTACTGGGAATTTCATAGAAAAGCCCAATAACACGTTGCTCGACCTGGGGATCGAAACCAGGACCTCTAGGGAAGCAGTCGCGCTTAGGACCACTAGACAAATTTATTTATTTATTTATTTATGGTACTTCAACGACTTACTCACTAGGACATACATAAACAAAAAATTACAAACAGTTTTAGGCAAAGTGAGTTGGTCACTTACAGAAGTACACAACACTCTCAGAAAGATAAAGGGACAAGTAAGATAGCAATCTTGAATTAAACTTACACAAATTAAATAAAAAATTACTAATTAAAAATTATTAATTTACCATAAATTAATCAGAATAAAAAATTATAAAGTAAATCAATAAAAAAAAATATGAATTGTTGTTTATATATTAGGTACAATAAAAATGCCCAAGAAATTGCTGCAACTTGTATAAAACATAAAATAAAAATACATAAAACGCTCCTGTAATGTATCTCTCGTTATATCGGATGAATCCAAAATTATTTGCATCGCCTACGCCTTGTTACGTACAAAAACAGAAGGAGAAGCAACAAACAACTGACTGAACCACCGAGATCGGATCGTGGCGGTGGACAAACGATCTCCGTCACGTCAACGTGATCTCGGCCAGAAATAATCTCGTTGACGGTGCCGTGCCAGTGACGGTGGCGGTGGACAAACGCCAACCCTTCGGAGAATACAGGCGTGATGGTATAATAAGTATTTTTATTATTCGGTAAAATAATAAAGTTGAGAAAATTGCGTGGTCTACGCAAGCACAGAAGCGGACGGAAAGATAATGTTTGGACAAAATCGTGTTATCCACGCGGGCGCAGCTGCAGGCGGAAAGCTAGTACATTATAAGGAGTATCTTAGGCTTTATCTATGACCATTAGCAGCAGAGGAAAATTAAAAGTGGCACAGCTAGTTTAAAATAATGTAACTACTCTATGCGCTACTTGTGTATTCAATGTCTAACTGACCTGAAAATATAATCTACCACAATGCTCACTCCAACTTTAATGTAATTTATAATCTAAAACTAATTAAGTCAAGACTGTTCAATGAACTCGTCCCTTATCTGTCCTAACCTCGGAATGAAATAACTATTTTTATACACACAATTTCAAAGAGAATTTCCTTGAAACACCAAATATCACTTTGTTCGAATCACACCCAGGCTTTGCGTAGCAGTCGCTACAGAGGCAGTTATCGTTCGAATATCATTATAGGTACATATTTACAAACATATACCCTCTTATACGTGGATGAACTATGTATTATTATGAAGGTATAGGTACATTGTAGGTATATTATGAAAATTAAAATTAAAAAGTGTTCAATAATGTTTCGTTGCTACTAAGTACTTTCGCGTTTGATTAAAATAATAAGGCCGCGTTTCAACATGTGATAGTGATTTTTTTTAGCAGACGCATTGGCAGGCGATGTACTTAACCGGAGGGACATCGAAGTCCGACATAACCTTCCGAAAGGCGGAGGGTTATGTCGGTCTC
Organism: Subacronicta megacephala; assembly: GCA_958496365.1. Taxonomy (NCBI): domain Eukaryota; kingdom Metazoa; phylum Arthropoda; class Insecta; order Lepidoptera; family Noctuidae; genus Subacronicta; species Subacronicta megacephala. The sequence continues at coordinate 13,896,567 of OY292516.1, read as the reverse complement.
CTACCGACTTTTGAGAGGCGGAGGACATCCATTAAGGATTTTCACACGAAAAAAAAGGGTGATGTTGAGCTACGAGTCAGTCGGGTGTGTTTTATGCTCTGGCTCTAAAATCGCAAATGTGCTTTTACAGCACAAAAAGGCAAAAACAATACTTTATTATTTTTAAACTTCAACCTTGTCCGCCAAATTTCATGATTCTAGGACATTGGGAAGTACCCTATGTGTTTTAATTTTTTTTGGTGAGCTTGAATGTTGGACATATTGATATTATTGATTGATTATGGATTATTTTTTTTAGCTCCATGGGAGTGGAGAATTTAGTTCTTGATATTAATTTCAACTTGATACCTCCATGCTTTCCTAAGAACGACTGTGCGACCTTCTGACATACGGAACATTCTTTTTTTTTCTAGTATGGATCGCTAAGAACTGAATATAAATTTCCTAATTTGTTTATGTCGCCCAAATATATAAGCGCATTATTCAGTGAGTAACGTTCATTTGGATTAGTTTTACAGAAAATTAAAGTTTCTTTACAAAAATGTTTAAACTTATTTTCTTCTTTTGTGTCTTTCAAGCGTTTGGTAAGTACCTAATTTAATTAAAATATCTGCACTAAATAAAAGGCGGTTATACCAGTTTTATAGTTAAGACACAAAACTAAAATACATATATATGCTCTAACCATGACAAAGATCTCCGATCATCCTACAATCGTCTTTTACAATGTCTCTCTCACCGCTTTGATTTCATGCACTCTTCTTTTTTTGTCCAAGCTGTTCTTCTGTGGAATGCGCTACCTCGGGAAATCAGGATGGCTACCAGTCGCTACTCCTTTAAATGTAAACTTAAGAAATACCTCCTCAGTTCTTTGGCAGATTCGTAATATTAACCTCATCTTTATAAATGTTATATTTATTATATTTTATGTATATATTATTATTTTATAGAAAGTAGAAAATATTTATATAATTATTAGGTTTCTTTTTTTTTCTCTTATGTATTTAATTGTATTGTTTTCAGTGTTTCATTTACTTAACGGTATGTGCACCTACCCATTTCTGTCCCTGCATCACCCTAAGGTCGACTGGTAGAGAATGCCTTAGGCATTAAGTCCGCCTCTGTACTGTTTGTGCATAAAGTATAAATAAATAAAATATAATGTATATCGTTATTCAATTGGGAGTTAATTAGATACATTTATTTACTCTCAGATCATATACTGCAAGTAGCAAGTCTTGCCAGTCTGCTTCCTACTGAGGAAGAATCCGACACGCTTAGTACGCGCATTGTGGGAGGAGAGGAGGCCCCAGAACATCTGGCACCCTACCAGGTGTCGCTGAGAACTTTGTCCAATTCACACTTCTGTGGAGGGGCCATTCTGAATAAGCGATGGATACTGACAGCAGCACATTGCACCAGAGAGTATGTAGTTGTAAACTTTTTCCATGGTTGAAGATCACACTCTTTTTAGTGAGCAGCTAAGTAATAATTACGGTAATCAATCGATCCACAAGGTTAACGTGCGTTTGCCGCAGCCATACCATGAATGGATGATTATAATAGACCTTCACGGCAAAAGCGGAAAACCAGCCAACCAGCCAAAGAGCCTGACAACCAGTTTTTATGCTTAGGTTATCAGTATTGCCTATAAATCGGGAAAATAATAAGCGGACATGCGGCTACACCTCTTTCCAGAATTAATATCCAACATTAGAAGGTAAAGTGCACGAAAAGTATATTCCTACACTACGAGATGCGGTTATGGGCGCGTCTACTACGCATGAAGTGTTATTGGGTTTTTCTATGAAAATCGTCGTAGCAGCTTCGAGTTTGGCTCGTTGCCATTTTACCTCCGGCCCCCGGCAAATAACCATGACACTGTTAACCTCTCCCACGATTAGAATGCAACCTATGCAAAAATGTGCAGTATGCAGATGCATATATGACTATTATTGCCATCCTTTTCGTTTCCCTACAATTTTTGCAAATTAGAGCAGGAAAAATATAGTTTTACGAATTTCCATGATAAAAAAAATCGCAAGTTTTTTTGCACACGTGGTGTGCAAACTACATTTTGCCGGGTTAAATAAAATTTATAATATTTATTTCTCTTTACAGAAAAACAAAGGACTCAATGATAATGGTACTTGGTACAAACGATCGCGCGGTCGGGGGTGACCGGTATAAAGTAGACTCCATCATTATGCACGAAGACTACAACGGTAGAGGGACCAATGACATTTGCGCTATCAGGGTGCATGAGGACATCCGGTTCAATGACTGGGTTCAGCCTATACGGCTGCCAGACAAGGATACTGGCGCTGGAGAAACAGTATTGATGACTGGATGGGGGAGATTCTCTGTGAGTTTACTTCTGTCTATATAATTGTTGGGTTTTTGCTCCATTTCCTAGCGATGACAAAAACGGCGCAGTTGTTGAACTTATGCATTTTTAAGTTAAAATTTATTTTTAACCATAGCAATAAAGATTTCTAACATACCATCACGACTGTATTTCCGGAAGGGTTGGGGTTAGAGTTGTATCATATTTACACCCACAGTTCACCAGTATTTGAGGTCCCATGTAGTATGGAGCAAGCGTATTTCCAATAACTGGGAACAAATCCAGATTCTAGACTCCGAAATGACACTGAAAATTTCGTAGAAATACCCAATAACAATTTTCTTGACCTGGAAATTGGGGTCTTCGTCACGCTTCATTGTGTGTCTAGTGGAATAAGCTAGCTGGACAAAAACGACATTGTAATTTCCGAGAAATGATAATGAGGATTATCATTAACAGGTATTGCCACTAATGTATGATAGCAGAATGAGAATATAAAGTAATTGAATAAAATTATTTAAATTATTTGCATTACTGACGATAATATTTTACTAGTGTCTCTTAAGTATTGTGGTAAATAATATAGTAATCGATTCAGTTGCCAAGGGTGAGTAGTATTTATTTTAATTTATATACTCAACCGTAGTATAGAAGGTGCTTCAATTTCAAAAGTCAAAATTGTAAATCCCCCTTTCTCCCCGAGCTAGTTCTTTTTTAATACGATAGATAAATTTAAAAAGCTATTATGTACTGTACGTATATTATGTATATACATATTTTTATATGTATTATATTATTTTATATATCCATATATTTACAAATTAAGTATATATTTTCCGATACATTAGGCACTTGTAACGCTTTACATACCAGTGAATTTGCAAAAACATGTCTGTCCATAGTTTGTTACAGAATGCTATAAATTAAGAGATTTTTTTATTAAATACCACATTACGGTATTGGGTCCATCTGTCAAGATAGTTGCGTTGTTAGAAATAAATATACATATAAATAAATATACATATAAATTAGTATTTTCTTTCTTTCAATATAACTAGTCGTAGTAACTACTGCAATTATCTTTTTGTGTTTTTTAGGCATTTTCCATACAAAGATTATTAAGTTATTTTAGTGAAGGAAAAATTCGACCGCGGGCAGGATTCGAACCTGCGTTTTCTGGTTAAGTACACCAGACGCTATGACCGCTAAGCCACCGCGATTCCCACCCGCCATGTCGAAATTTGCCTTCACATTTTTAATTTTACGTCTTTGAGGCGATGCTAGTGACATCTGTTGAAAATGTGCTTCTCAACCGACATGACATGCTTTACAGCAAGTACGATGTCGTACGATGCCACCTTACCTTTTAACTATCTTTTTGTGAATGCCTAGAAAACCTATGCCTAGAATGCCTAAAAAACACAAAAAGATAGTTAAAAAAATGTAAAAACGTAAAATTAAAAATGTGAAGGCAAATTTCGACATGGCGGGTGGGAGTCGCTTAGCAGTCATAGCGTCTGGTATACTTAACTTAATTATGTCAGGGATTTTATAGTTTAGTTATAGTTTTGTCCAGCTAGGTTGTTCTGATCGCCGCACTGTGCCCTTGGGACCACTAGACTTATGTAGTGGCAAGCGTGGCTAGTGGGCGTGAAGTCCGTTAGTTTTAAGTCCCTAATCGAACCTTACGATCACCAATGAGGCAGTCTTGAATAGCGTTAGGCTTAGATACCACGAGGACACCTCTGGACAACCTGAATAAATTTATATTGCAACAGTACCTAGTTTTGAAAGGAACATCTCTTAATGCTTCTTATACAGTACCAGGGTATTAAACCGACTCAGCTACAGGCGATCAACCTTACGACCTTGAGCGTGGAGGAATGCCGGAGTGAATACAGGGACTTGGCAGTGACGAACCCAGTGGATGGCAGAGTAATATGTACCTACAAAAGTCCTGACCAGGGTATTTGCACAGTAAGTCATAACTACACGATAAAACTTGATGGCTAAAGAGGCCACTCATGATAAAAAAATGTTCTAATAACAATCCAGACGATGAATTGGTCAATATAATATAATTAAATGGCGGTAGCCTAATGGCTAGGGCGTCGGACTTGCGATCACGTGGTTGCCGGTTCGAAACCCACCCATTGCACTACAGACGTGAACCCACTCGTAATACAAGCATTTAGCTTAGTACGAAGTGTTAACAAGAGTACTAGTAATGTGCGACCCACAACGCTAGTACGCTTTTAAAAAAAATGGTTAATGGCTAAAATGACTTTGAATTATGAAATTGAATAGCAAGTTATGTGCGTTGGTATTACCGATGTGTTATTATCATGAAAATAGGCATTCTAGCTCGAGGGACATATTATGTCAGTAAGGGCATAAATTTAAAATTTAACCCCCGACTATTGCTTTATATCTCGACCAATTTTCATCAAACATATCTAAGAACACTCCCGACTAATTTACCTTTCAAACAAAAAAAACTTAATCCAAATCGGTCCATCCGTTCGGGAGCTACGATGCCACAGACAGACACACACACACAGAGAGAGACACGTCAAACTTATAACACCGGGTCGTTTTTGCGTCGGGGGTTAAAAAGAGTATTAACCTCTACAAGATACTAGAGGAGTGATCTCAAGTCGAGGACCCCAGCCACGCATAGACAGAAAGTGTTGTATTTAATCTGCACGAGTCCCGGTGCGTAAATTTTTATTTCAATATACGGTTAAAAAGTTGCACTAGCTCAAAGATTATTATCATCATCATCATCAACCCATTACATTGTCCCACTGCTGGGCACGGGTGTCCTCTCAGTACGAGAGGGATTAGGCTATACTCCGCCACGCTAGCCTGCTGCGGGTTGGCAGACTTCACACGCCGTCAAGAAAATCTCTCAGGCATGCAGGTTTCCTCACGATGTTTTCCTTCACCGTTTAAGCGCGTGATAATTAATTATTAATACGCACATGACTTCGAAAAGTCAGAGGTGCGTGCCTTGGATTCGAACTCGAGACCTTTAACTTGGCAGTCCAATGGTCATATCACTAGGCTATCACTGCACTCAAAGATTATTAATTTTAGATTAGTAGGGCCCAACTTTATGTTAGTATTTCAAGATAATGTATCAATACATACCTATTTTGTCTCATAGGGTCTCTAGATAATATAATATGCTTTTACAAAAAATATCATACATAATAACTAAGTAGGATATTAAAAGAGTAATCACCAAACTTCGGAACACAAGATATATGCGTGGATTGGTTGCAAATGTATTGTTTTTTCACCTCTGGGGCTTGCGTTCATATTGTTAGCGATAGAGATGGCGACAACAATGTTACGCTCGCGAGGAACCCCTTAAGACTAACTCCCCTTAAGAGTTGTAGCGTGATGTTAAATAGCCTAAGTTTCTCCTTATACCATCAGCTATCTGTCACTGAAAGTCCCGTCAAAATTGGTTCAGTCGTTTCGGAGATTAGTTGGAACAAAATAATACACAGACAGACCCTAACCGACAGATAGACCATCGATGAAAAAAATAATATTTTAAGTACCTAGGTACTTACTTTCATATGCATTAAGCAAAAAGCTGTTATTTCGACATTACAAACAGACACTTCGACAATATATTTTTTTTATTTTAGTTTCCTTAAAAGGATCTAAAGTAGTCTAAGATAGTCACTTGTAGTACACTGGTAGGGACACTATAGGCTAGATATATTTGTCTATTATTGTGTAACGTTTTAAGGCATTTATAGTGTGGAAAATCCTAATGGATCACCAGGGGAGGCCGCAGTGGTAGGTGATATCGACCTCGTACCTATCACAAACCGCATTTCCCCTCTTTTTGCCCTAGCTCTGACCAGGGGCCGTATTACCACGTATTAATGCCATAATTTTTAGGTTGTGAGAGAGGGATGCCGCTCTACAGGTTAAATAATGGCGTCCCTCTTTCACAACGTAAAAATGATGGCATTAATACGTGGTAATACGGCCCCTGGACACAACTGATTCAGTTATCAGGTCAGTCATATACATGTGTCATTACAGGGTGACTCCGGCGGTCCACTCGTAGAGAACGGAGCTGTAGTTGGCATAGCCAGCTGGGGTATACCCTGCGCGGTGGGCCAACCTGACGTTTTCACCAGGGTGTACTACTTCAAAGATTGGATCCTGACTATAATATCTTATTCTTAATGATATTAAAAATAAGTATCTATATTTTTCCCAAAAATATACAAATGTAATATTTTTTTGTTGTTAGAAAACCGTAAGTATTGCCCATATTGCATCGTTCAATATTTATAACACGAATATGATATTTTATGGTAATGGGTAGATTTAAAACTTATATAAATAAATCAGTTTGTCGCTAACTCCGGCCTTCATGATCTTAATAGACTTAATATCTTTATTAGTTAGAACCGTTCAGTTTAAGTTCCAAACAATGGCTGGCCTAGATATACGTCAGGTTAATCAATATACCTTGCTGAACGACGAAAAGATAATTTCCAAGTTCCAATGTTAGGTAATACCGGTAGTAGGCGATTTTTGAATCAAAATTAGAATCAAATAAGAATAAGCTTAGCTTACGAAGCCAGAAAAAAAAGTAAACAAAAGTAGGTACATAGTTGCTGTATGAAAATTAAAAGCGCGGGAGACCTCAAATTTTAAAATCGGGACTTCACATTGGCAGATTAAACAAAATGAGATACTTAATTGATTATTACCCAGGAATATTTAAATTACCGAAGATCTAACAAAATATATTATATTTCTAATGTTTTTTGGTTCAATCTTATTCCTTTTTTGGCATAATTCTGTACTTAAAAAGTTTTATTTTTATCCCTTCTAAATATTATATCTTAGACAACTCCGACACTTCGATTAAGTTACATTAAACATGACTGTGGTAATCACAGTTAATGATGAAAATAGTTAAAATCTATTATTACTCGATAATTCTAACGGTGAAGAGAACAATCGAATGAAATTGACGCGTCTAGACGATTCTGCAATTTGAGTGAAGCAGTGCGAGTTTCACAGGCTACAATTTGAATGGCTGCAGTAGACAGCTTAATTTATTTTCATTCATTGCATCGTTCAAAATTTGGATTTGAGTGCATGGTTTGATGAATTAATTAATTTCTAATTTTACTGTTATATCGTTTACATTTCTGGCAGATTAGTAACGCAAAAAAGTAACGTAAAAACGCATAGGTATCTATCTATAGGTACGCTATCTATCCGTTTTAATTACTTAAAAGTTTTTGTAAGTAGGTACCAAATAATTTGTAAAACAACCCCGTTGCATAGCTAAACTTTATTTCATAGTTTTTCTACGTACTTAAAAATAACTGTTGGTTGTAGATTATAACTTTGATAAATTTGTAACATATTATTGGAACTTGTAATTGATATCGCTGTGGGATTTATGAATATTGCAAAAATTTTTGGTGTTATTGTTTGTTGTTGGTGGAAATTTATATGTGAAGGCAAATTTCGACATGGCGGGTGGGAGTCGCGGTGGCTTAGCGGTCATAGCGTCTGGTGTACTTAGCCAGAAGACGCAGGTTCGAATCCTGCCCGCGGTCATATTTTTCCTTCACTAAAATAACTTAATAATCTTTGCATGGAAAATACCTAAAAAGTAAAAAATATACATCTAGGTTCTCATATCTGCTTTGATTTTTTTAAATCAAACTGCAATACCTAAGTGCCTTAATATAGCAATACATACCTGCTGAAAAAGTGCAACTCACTTTTTGAACTTAGATATCTCCCCATAAAGCTATTTATTGTTCCACCGCTGGGCGTGGGTCTACTCTCAGAGTGAGAGGGTAAGGCTATGGTCCACCACGCTAGGCTAGCCTACAGCATGTTGACACAAGCTGCCGCCGTCGAGAAAATCTCTCAATATCTATATACATTAGCAAAACCCCTTTCCCTAACTCTTTTCAGGTCAATATTATTTGCGAGAATAGGTCGTGATGTAATATTTCTCAGCATGAAAAGCAGGGACTCCTCAGACTTCTTCGACGAACAAAAAAATTGAGGTAGTTCAAAGGAAAAGTTAGTAGGGATTCCCTTTCACAAAGACACGGGGTATCTCTTTTTATACCTGAGCCTGCCATATTGCACGGTTCAATAGAATTTAAAAGTAATCACAGTTTATGAAAGTGGTTATTTTTCTTTTACGAATCGTTTTTAAGGAATCATACAATACATTTCATTTTTTTTTTTAATAATAGCTTTCCGCCAATTTCTTCACCCGCGTGGTTTCTCGGCTTTTCTGCATTTAAATTTTCCCGATTTTCCATCATTTTTCATTCATGCTCCGCTCCTATTAGTCTTAGCGTGATGGCATATAGCTTATAGCCTTCCTCGATAAATGGGCTATCTAACACTGAAATATTTTTTCAAATCGGTCCCGTAGTTCCTGTGATTAGCTCGTTCAAGCACACAAACAAACCAACAAACTCTTCAGCTTTATAATAATATATTATTATTAGTATTCTACGAATAAATAATACTCAGGAAATGTAACTGCGTTAAGAAAAGGACCCAACAAAAGTTGTGTCCAAGTAGGCGGGGCTTCAAAATTGTGTCCAGCGCGCCATCAGTCGGACATTTTCCTTGCAAGCGAGCATATGTCAAAGGCTTTAGCTTAATATCATTGTGAATCATGATGCCATCATGTGTTGTGAAGTGGTGCAGGAGACATACAAGATTAAAATGTCCAGAGATCACTTTTCACTTGTAAGTAGTAGCTTAATTATAATTATATTCAAAGTTGTTCAAATACGTTATCAAAACGAGATGGTCAATATTATGCAAAATGAAGTCAGTAAATTTTTTACCTAATTTAGAAAGTTTTTTTTCTAGATGAAATATTGAAAAGTAAATCGGTAAAATTTAGATAATTTTATAAGACTAATGTATTTTGTTTGTTTTTTTAGTTTCCATTCGGCAAAATAAGTGGATAGCTGCAGTTCAATTAGAAAGACGAGAGTATGACTGGATGCCTGTGAAAACTACCAGAGAATGCTCCATGCCTTTTGATGAAAAATATTTTTACAAATCTCTAATATACCATGTTACACAAAACTGCAGTACCAGTTTGTACAAATATCCACATACAACTGAAGTACCAGGTCAACAGAAATCTTAAAGGAACCTGGTGACCTATTGCCAAGGTTATGATCAGAGCAAACAAACGACTCAATTGAATACACTAACACTATTTCAACGCTCCAACAATAGATGAGGTCGTAATTCTTGTTGGCAAACCATCGGCTTTGTTTGTTTTAGCACCATACAACAAAACGAAAAAGTACCCAATCTAAGCCTTTTTAGTAACCGACGAAAAATATTTACGCGGGGGGTGGTCCAGAATCATGTACT